>CM037631.1:28151765-28216269 GCA_015227895.2 Colaptes auratus
AAGCACTCCTTCCAAAGAGTAGGGTGTTCTACTCTGAAAAAACCCCAAGTATTTCTGTCTCCTACTACTCTGTTTAACTAAACTGCTAGATGTTGAAAATTTCCTGTTTCACAGGAGAATTTCATTCAGATGAATGCAAAGAGGAAATGAGGTTGCTTAGGGATGTTTGGAATGTGTTCCCATGATGAGCCTTTCTTGAAATATCCTGAGTGCCAAAACAAGGAGGAAGGGGAAAGTCTTTGGCTTGAAGAGAAGCTATTGGATTATTCCAGGGAAACAAATAGCAACAATTGTTGATACACAGAAATGTTCCTCCTCTGACAGCAGTGTTGGTTAACTCACCACAGAAGTGGATGCTGTACGTGATCTTGTTCAAGAGAAGCCAGCTGGTGTCCCAGGGCACAGCTGATGCTGATTTGGAGATATTTTTAATGAATACCTCAAAAAGTTACTGTGACCTGAGATTGGACTGAGTCTGGAAGAAAAGAATTTTAAGAACCAAGGCCTTGGGAAGGAGAACATTCAGCCTTTGGGGCTTGATATTCTTGTATTGCACTGTATTGTATTGTACTGGTTAGGCCACACCTTGAGTCCTGTGTCCAGTTCTGGGCCCCTCAGTTTAGGAAGGAGGTGCGTTTGCTGGACGTGTCCAGAGAAGGGCAACGAAGTTGGTGAGGGGTTTGGAAGACAAGCCCTATCAGGAGAGGCTGAGGGAGCTGGGGTTGCTTAGCACCTGAGAAGAGGAGACTCAGGGGTGACCTCATTGCTCTCTACAACTCCCTGAGGGAGGTTGTAAACAGGGTGAGGTTGGTCTCTTCTCCCAGGCAGCCAGCACCAGAACAGAGTGACCCAGTCTCAAGCTGCACCAGGGCAGGTTTAGACTGGATGTTAGGAGAAGTTCTATACAGAGAGAGTGATTGCCCACGGAATGTTCTGCCCAGGGAGGTGGTGGATCACCTTCATTGGAGGTGTCAGGAGGAGACTTGCTGGGGTTCTTGGGTGCCATGGGTTAGTTGTTTAGGTGGTTGGATTGTTGATGGGTTGGAGTGATGATCTTGAGGTCTCTTCCAACCTGGTTATATTGTATTGTATTGTATGACTGAAGGGTGGAAATCCAAGGACACCTCTGGATAGGGGGAAACTTGGCAATGCAAGAGGTCTAGAGACCAATCTAAAGAGCCCCTTCTGAGAGGGAACTGCAGGCACATAACTGGCTCTCTTCCCTTCCTTGTCCACCAGATGGAGAGGTTTAGAAGAGAGATCTCTAAAGGGTTTTTTAGTAATTGGTTTTAAACCTCAGGTTTACTTCATTCTTTCTCTCTTCCACTTTGAAGACATGTGACCTGAGGAAATCTTCTCCTTTTATATAAGTCCTGTGATATTGCATTGTTTTGAAGGGAACTGATTACTCCCCAGACTTAGTTCTGACCCCTCTTAGGCGCTCAGGTGTACTTGTTACAATTCTAAGAATATAGTCAGAAAAATGAGCTAACAGGTAAAATGTTGTGTGTGATATATAATTTTCTCCATCCCTTTTGCTATTATGGCTCAAACTCTGCTTCCAAAACCATTGTCTAGGCCAAGATAAGCCCCAGGTATATTGCCATTCAGGAAAAACTGAACATCTGCACTAAAACCCCCAATGATTTTATTTTTTTTCAAAGGGGGAAAATAAAGTCCTCATGGACTAAGAAGCACTTTGAGAGTGGGAAGCTGGTACACTGCGTTTTCCTAAGAAGATGACTTTGAATCTTAAACTTCTGCTGCTAAATTTAACATGTAGGGTTAGGAAAATAAAGTCAAAATCACAGAATCACCAAGGTGGAAGAGACCTCAAAGATCATCGAGTCCACCTGTCACCCCTCACACAGACCTCATGACTAGACCATGGCACCAGTGCCACGTCCAATCCCCTCTTGGACACCTCCAGGGATGGTGACTCCACCCCTCCCTGGGCAGCACATCCCAATGATGAACGATCTCTCAGTGAAGAACTTTCTCCTCACCTCCAGCCTAAACTTCCCTGGCGCAGCTTGAGTCCTTTGTTTAGCATCAGAGCCTTTTACTCTGTGTTTTAGGAATATTGTCTCTGACCCAAACCTCATTTTACTTAGATGCAGAATGCCAGAGTCAGGGGGATTCATTTTGCTTATTACTATAAACTAAAAAGTTGCAAACAGACAGTGTAAAAGGCTAGGGGAAATCAAATAAGGCTGTAGATTAGTACCCATGCTTGGGCAAAACTGTGGGATTTTTCTCAGCAGCCTTATTTAGCAAATAAATGTAACTGATTTGCAACTGACTGACTACACTTTATTTCTAGAGTGTGAAAGGTTCTACCTGCCAAACCCTATTCTGTGTATCTTTATGCAGATTTCAGCAACAGTTCTTAAGAAGCATCATGACACCCCAAAAGTGAATCTGCCACTGTTCAACTGTTTTGCATTTCCTCCTTCTAGATGACTGACTTTCTTTTATCTCATTTTCAGTCAGCAGAGCAGTAAAGAAGCTTTATGATGGATATTTGCCAAACTTATTGATAGTTTTGCCTCAACAGGGGATTCTACAGTGTGGTTTAGTTTTTATTACGTGGGTAAGGGAGCAGTAAAATTGCATCTGGAAACTATTTCACTTCAAATTTAAACTAAGAGACTTAGGAAATGGAGTAGACATGACAGTAAAGAAAGAAATCCAAAGGCAGTAAAAAGGAAAACCAGGAATCACTGCAATACTCTACCTTTGGCTTTCAATTCAGCTTTGTTTAAAAAGGTAAACATGTTGGAATATGTGTTAAGTTTTGTTCAAATCAGTGGATTAGTTCCCCCCCCCCCCCCATTATACATCACTAAAAGTATTGTAAAAAGCATAAAGAGGGCAAATACTGTTTTGTTTTTTCAGGAAATGGACTTTTCCACTCAGATCTAAAGCCTAGAGGGATCCTCATACATCGTCAACAACCACATAACCACCGGCAGACTGCAAGGAATGACAACGTACTTCTCTTTGCATCTGCTTGCTTATTTTTACCCCTGAAGAAAATGATGTTAGGATATCTGATGCAGCTTTCAGACTGGCAGGGACAACATCTGCTGGCACACATTTGTACTTTTCTCCCAGGCAACCAGCACCAGAACAGGAGGACGCAGTCTCAAGCTGCACCAGGGGAGGTTTAGGCTGAATGTTAGGAAGAAATTCTTCCCAGCAAGAGAGATTGGCCATTGGAATGTGCTGCCCAGGGAAGTGGTGGAGTCACCATCCCTGGAGGTGTTTAAGAAGAGCCTGGATGGGGCACTTGGTGCCATGGTTTAGTTGATCAGATGGTGTTGGGTGACAGGCTGGACTCGATGATCTCAAAGGTCTTTTCTAACCTCATTAATTCTATCCTATCCTATCCTATCCTATCCTATCCTATCCTATCCTATCCTATCCTATCTTATCCTATCCTATCCTATCCTATCTTATCCTATCCTATCCTATCCTATCCTATCCTATCCTATCCTATCCTATCCACCATCCTTCCATTCCATTCCATTCCATTCCTCCATTCCATTCCATTCCATTCCATTTATGTAAGGAAAACACCTTCTCCCAGTGAAAAAACTTTTTATCATGGATGACTTGGGAACTCTGTTTCTTACTCACATCTGCTGTAGTTATATTCTGTACTTCACAAATCTTTCAGGAGAAAGAAGAACAGTCAAATGCCTTTTTTTTTTTTTTCTAGGAGGAAGAGCATAACCTGAAATTCCCAGTCAGATTTTGGGCAGATTAGGTGAGTTCTCAAAGGACAAACCACAGAGACTGAAAGCACATATAAACACAGAATGAATCAAAATAAATTAAACACTGCAGCAGCCATGGAAACCTGGAAAGTGATTTGTCACCATCCTTTTTCTCAAAGCAATCAATTATAAAAAGACTCCTTGGCAACAGGAAGACAACACTAAAAAGGAGGGATAGCTTTTTGAACCATCAGTTAAACTCTCCCTCAATGACAGACAAAGTGTCATATTAAAGATGCAATCTGGACATCTACCCAGCAAAGAGTCTTTTCCTTTGTGTTTTCCTTTTTGTTGCAATGCAAAGACAAAGAAGATGATATGTTCCTTGCCAAAAAAGCACTTGGAAACAAATAAACAGAGAAGAGAATGAAGATGGAGCCCCCATATGCATTGTCAAAGGTTTGAATGGGCAGGGAGGTAATCTGCATCACAAATATGACCATCAAAGTGAACTGAAATAAGAAGAGAGAGAATTGTGGCTTTGGCTCAGAATGAACTGTGGCAGTGTAATTTCAGAGAAGCCCTTCTTACAGAATCATAGAATTGTTTTGATTGGAAAAGACCTCTGAGATCATTGAGTCCAATCAGTGAGCTGACACCACCGTGGTAATTGCCTATGTCCCTAGTGCCATGTCTTCATGTTTCTTGAACACCTCCAGAGATAGTGACTCTAATACCTCCCTGGGCAGCTTATTCCAATGCCTGTCCACTCTTTCAGTAAAGACATTTTCCCTAATATCCAATCTAAACCTACCAACTTGAGGCCAAATCATGTTTTGTGGCATATTAAGGGCACAGACCACTGAAGAGGACTTGATGAGACTTGTGGATAGCTCCATTTATTGTGAGAATACACACAGCTCATAGACTCTTCAATCCCCACAATGTCCCTCTAATCCACTTCTATCTTGACTCCTTATCCTGAATATTCTGTTGTTCTGGTGGTGATATTTTTGTGTACTGGTTCCACTCAAACAGCTGAAAACAGACCTGCAGCAATATGCAATGTCTCTGCAGGGCTCAGACTAAAGGTCAATTGTGCCGCAAGAGAGTCCTCCTTAAAGAGTAGTTTGAGGGAATCACAGGCTTTCCTCAATGCTCTCAGAAGAGCATGGGGTCTAACCAGCCACACTAGGGCAACACAGCTTGCAGCAGAGCTTCCAGAGATATGCTGCTGGAAGTATGTTACACTCACAGAAATTTTGGATGTGATTTACTTTGGTTTGGTTCTGTTTTGTTTGATGGCATAGAGGTAGCTTTCCAGCCCTACTGCTGGGTTATTCTGGGTACCTTTCTACTGACTAGAAGTTTAAAGCCATATGCTTACCTACCTTACTGACTCTGCATCCTGTAGGTCTGAATTTCCCACATTCAGGTTCTTCTACCATCACACAATGTCTTGGATCACCCATGACTGACCTGGCTTTCTGCTTTAGAGCTGAAGAATGCTCCCTCACATTAGCAAAGGCATTTCAATCCCGTTCATTGCACCCTTTTCTTGCGGATCTCTGCGTGCTGTCACGTGTCATCAGTTTACCTGGGTGGGGAGCCAGAGAATTTGCAGCAAAATCTTCCTGATGGCTCTACAGCTATGTTCTATGTAACTGTAGTTTTCAGAGCAGCTTTTCTATATTTATAGGTTGTTTCTGTTTAACAGAGTGTAATTAGTATCACAGTCCACTGTTTGCAGCAACTCAGCTTTGTGAGACTGCCTGCTCATTAATGCAATTGCCGTAATGGGGAGATGTTCTACACAGCCCATTTCATACTGATGGCTTTCTTTGGATCCCATTTTGTATTAACCACCATTACTTTCTCTCCTAATAAGTTTTTCTCAATCTTTAAATTCCCTGATGTCCTAAATATGTTGGTTATACTAGGTGCTTTAGTGCTGGTCTGGAGATGTAAACTCCATCAGAAAAATTGGGTTTAGGTGATGTGGGTATTATGCTAGCCAGCTACAACAATTTGGTAAACATTTGTGCTATTCTAATGTTCAGTTATTCATGTCCTTAACTTTATAGGTCCATCCTAGGTGGTCTGAGAGGAGGAATTAGCTCAATCTTTCTTTCTGGTGTGCTGTGGAGTGAGTTACAGATGTGTCCAGAGAGGGGCAACAAAGTTGGTGAGGGGTTTGGAACACAGCCCTGTGAGGAGAGGCTGAGGGAGCTGGGGTTGCTTAGCCTGGAGAAGAGGAGACTCAGGGGTGACCTTATTGCTCTCTACAACTACCTGAAGGGAGGTTGTAGACAGGTGGATGTTGGTCTCTTCTCCCAGGCAACCAGCACCAGAACAAGAGGACACAGCCTCAGGCTGCTCCAGGGGAGGTTTAGGCTGGATGTTAGGAAGAAGTTCTATACAGAGAGAGTGATTGCCCATTGGAATGTGCTGCCCAGGGAGGTGGTGGAGTCACCACCATTGGAGGTGTTCAGGAGGAGACTTGCTGGGGTGCTTGGTGCCATGGTGTAGTTGTTTAGGTGGGTTGGATTGGCTGATGGGTTGGACACAATGATCTTGGAGGTCTCTTCCAACCTGGTTTATTCTGTTCTATTAATACAGCATTGTCATGCTATTTAGAAGGAAGAATGAAGTTACAGAGCAACAGTAGAAATGGATTCAACTTACATGTGTAGGATTTTTTTATCAGAAAGCATTACATTTGCTAGGAAATTCTTCTGACCTCCCTCTTAGAAGTGTTAGACTTGAGAAGAACATCTTCATGAACTTGCTGGAAGTCTCAGTTTTCAAATGTTTTCCATCCCTTGCTGGCATGCTTAGCAACAGCTTGACACAACCTGAGCTGCTGGGAAGCTGCAAGGAGTACCTGCATCTCTCATTTGTATTCAGTTGCTGTTGCCAGTGTAGCAATTAGGTTGTAAGTAGACTGTAAATATGGAATTCTAACAGACTTTTCACTGTGATGTTCAGACCTTCACGATTTGCACTCAGGAGCAGCGCATTGCCCACAGCAATAGCAATAAATGCAGACATTTATCTGAGGAGACGTTTAAAATGAAAACTCACTTTTCATTCGCTAAAATGACGGAAGACACCATTTGAATTTTTTTAAAGTATCTTCACATTTGAAGTCACTCATTAAATGTGAACAGTGGGTACTGGGCCTTGGAAAAATTGTCTTCAGCCAAAATCCCCTGGCCCTGCCTTTTTCATTCAGTGATGATATTGCCCAGCTCCAGTTGTGCACACCTGCCAGGAAACCTGATTGTGGTCGTTGGTGTCTTGGTCACACCAGCATCCTACACCAGGGCTTGGGCTCTGAGATATTGTGATCATAGAATCAATAAGGTTGGAAAAGACCTCAGAGATCATCATGTCCACCCTATCACCCAACACCTCAGGACTTACTAAACCATGGCTTCAAGGGCCACATCCAATCTTTTTTGAACACCTCCAGGGATGGTGACTCCACCACCTCCCTGGGCAGCACATTCCAATGGCCAGTCTCTCTTTCTGGGAAGAACTTTCTCCTCACCTCCAGCCTAAACTTCCCCTGGCACAGCTTGAGACTGTGTCCTCTTGTTCTGGTGCTGGTTGACACAATGACTACTAACACAGCATTTGAATTTGTCTCATTTGAGGGCACAGCTAGGATCAGAGCAAAGGAGCCTAAATGTACCAGGTGCAATGCCTATCAGCAGGAATGCCTCCTCTGTGAGAAAACAAGGTCACCAACCCATCACCCCTGTCACTGGCATTAGGGCCTGGCAAGAGTTGCTCTCAATCCCTGCACTAGCTGCAGACTTTCTTCTAGTCCTATCTTGTGCAATGTCAATTAGGTCCAATTGTTTCTGATTTGGGATTCAGTTACTGAAAAGTGCTAACTGGGAGAGTGGCATGCAGCAAATAATAAGCAGCTGATGAGCTTTTGGGTATGAACTTGATGAAGTATGAATATTCATGTTAGTGTTCTTGAAGCACTCAGGAGCTGAGAGCATTTCCTTTGCTATCTAGACGACGTGTAAATACTTCATACACTTGTGAATGCTTTTCCTCATTGCTTTTACTTTCTCCTTGAGATTAGCTCTGTGTTCTGTATGCTGAACATAAAACCTCAAGTACATTTTGATAGTGAAAATATTTGTTTCTGTTAATGGAAATCTCTCACGTGGGCTGCCCTTTCCTGTTGAAAGTGGGATGCCTTTTATTACTTGAAGGTGCTATTGGATTTTTAATTATATGTTGCTATGTAATGCTACTTAAATAGAACTTGAGAACCAGTTCTTGTGTAGAGAATCAGTAAAATTTAATGCATGGGTTCCATTTAATTAGATATTTTCTGCTTAAAGAGTTGCATTGCCTACTCTGATTTAATTTCCATAATCAAGCCCTGTTTAGACTGTTGACACACTGTTACTTCATCAAACATTCACAACAACCTGTGCTTTCCAAAATTCTCATTGCTCTAGGATTAATTGAGAATATCTGCCTAATGCCAGAAGAAAATGAAGTTTCTCAAGAAGTGGATTTCCACAAGCTCCACAGTTTTAATATTTTAATGAGCAATGTCATTGAGTAAGATTCCACACCACTGTTACTGTGGGTTTTAAAACAACAGAAAGTGTGGCAAGTGCAGTGAAAAATATGTATTAATGTTTGTCATTTAAAAGCCTTGTGTTTCTCTCTTATTCAAATACATTATACAAAAGAACATTCTCTAAAAGCTCTTGTGAAACATACCAGCAAAAAAAAAAAAGCACTTTAAAGCTTTAAGATAAAGCTTTTTGTCTGTCATGTTCATGAAATCTCTCACAAGATTATTTTACAATTCCATGTAAACCAGTTCTGGGTAAGGTGGCATTTTGGGGCAGAGTAAGGAGTTCTGCTGCTGTGAGTTGCTAGTAGAACTAAGGACCCCCTTAAGGTCTACTGCTGTGTGCAGGTTAACCATACCACAAGTTTTCTCTTCTGGATAGTTGGGTTGTAACTGGACATGGAGGTTTGTACAAAGTTGGGTGATAGGTTGGACTCAATTATCTCAAAGGTCTTTTCCAACCTGGTCTGGTCTATTCTATTCTATTCTATTCTATTCTATTCTATTCTATTCTATTCTATTCTATTCTATTCTATTCTATTCCATTCCATTCCATTCCATTCCATTCCATTCCATTCCATTCCATTCCAAATGCCATGTCAAGTGAAAAAAAGAAATTCCTATAAGTACATAGAGGGAAAGGGAAAGGGAGAGAGTGAGATAGAAGAAGTATTTGCCCTCCCTCAAGTTATAATGAAAGAACATGGAAATTAGTTTTGCCTTGAAGCAGGCAGGTTGGTTTTCTGCACAACTGCACTAAATTGCAGTCAGACATGTAAAAGACAACTAAGGGAATGCTGCTCACCCTGTGAAATGCTCTAAGATCATTAACAGGGAAAGGAACATGGGAATTAAGTCTTCTTCAGAATTAAGAACCGTCTACATCCTTGATTGTGGTCTTTAATTTTCTTAGTTCCCTGAGCAGGCACTTGATTGTTTCACAAATCTCTTCAAGTGTCTTTGTAGTGCTGGGGTTATGGGATAACTGTACTCATGAACCCACTGTTTTCACTGAAAACTGGCCAAGGAGCTCTTTTAACACAAGCAATGTGCCAGGAGGACAGTTCTTACCTGTTAGACTCAATGATCTTCGAGGTCTCTTCCAACCTTGGCAATACTGTGATACTGTGCAACTGGAGTGGTCTTTAAGAAATCACTAATCCGATGGTGTCAGTCAAGGATGTTGTTTCACTGTCACTGACTGTAGTCAGCCTTTAGTCTTGAAGGCAGAATAAATTTTGTTTCATATTAATATAATCGAGGGTGAACAGGTTTGCTTCTGAGTAGATTTGGGGTAGATTGTAGAAAGCATTACTGCCTGAAGTATAAACCATCTGTCTTGTGAACAGCTCTGGTAGGCTTTAAAGAAAAGAAGACACCATATTTAGCCTCTCCAGATCTAACTTTCTACCTCTTCTTTCCTATTTCATTATTAACCCTATTTCCAATCTTCAGAACCATCTACTCTTCATCCATTCATTCCACATGAGGAAATTCTCTGATCTGGGTTTCTGAGACTCCATTCTTTTATCTTTCTTCTACAGGCATTTCTAAAATTAGAACATGCCCAGAAAGGATTCTCACCAAGTAAGCAGCCAGTAAGAGTACACTATACACACAAATCTCTATCTCTATCTCTATCATCTCTATCTCTATCTCTATCTCTATCTCTATCTCTATCTCTATCTCTATCTCTCTCTATCTCTATATCTCTATCTCTATCTCTATATCTCTATCTCTATCTCTATCTCTACTCTATCTCTATCATCTCTATCTCTATCTCTATCTCTATCTCTATCTCTATCTCTATCTCTATCTCTATCTCTATCTCTATCTCTATCTCTATCTCATCTCTATCTCTATCTCTCTCTCTATCTCTATCACCTATATCTCTATCATCTCTATCTCTACCTCTATCTCTCTATCTATATCATCTATATCTACATCTATACCTATGTATACATCTATATCTATACCTAATCTATATCTATATCTATCTTGGACTTGATGATGTTTGAGGTCTTTTCCAGCCTCATTGATTCTATGATTCTATATCTATCTATATCTGTACCTATACCTATGTCTATATCTAATGTTATCTATATATCTAAATCTAGCTGTCTATCTGTCTATCTATCTATCTATCTACCTACCTACCTACCTTGGACTTGATGATCTTTGAGGTCTTTTCCAGGTCTTACTGAGTCTATGATTCTATATCTGTATCTTTATCTCTATCTATGTCACACACTTGTATATCAAATATCAGGTATATAAAGAAATAAATAAATGGTATATTACATTATTCTCTTCCCTAAAAAGGCAAATAAAACCTGTGGAGCTCTTTGCCACAGGATGTGATTGCAGAAAATAAAAGTGCATTTCAAAATGATATAGGACAATAAACAGTAGAAGCTGAGATTGTCTGGAACTGCTAAGTGCTAAGTGTTGAGTGCAACTTTTAGAGCTCCTTAGCAGTTTTTTAGACAGAGACTGCACCTTAGGCCTCAGCTACAGACCACCTAATATGTCATAAGTGCTCTATAAGGATTATTTCTGGGAAAGAATACATGAAACTAATGGCATTGGAAGCTCTTGCTGCTGCTACACAGAGAGTGGTCCCTCTGAGGGCAGGGGGGCTGGCAAGGTACTTAGTTTTCCTGAGATGTAATATTCATAGCACCAACATTCTTTGAGCTGGTGCTGCCTTTGTGTCTGTGACACTGTCACATGCCTGCAGAGAAATTTATACAGGCATGATGTAAGGCAGGGAATGAAAGTGTTTCTCTGAAGACTGAAAATAGATAAACTGCACTGTTATCTATGTGGGAAGGTTACATAATGCTACTTTACAAAGTCCATGCTAAGCCATGTTTTTCCCTGTGTGTGAAAGTATCCCCCACAAACCAAATACCTGGTGAAACACCCTCAGCTTTCCCAATGGTTTTGCTCCTCCTAAAATGCTTTTCCTCATGCTTATCTAGTGGAGGACAAAGGATTGCTGTCAGAAGCAAAAGTGAGCTTAGGGCTCCCAGAGGGGACAATAGGATGCCAGCTCCAAAGAAAGAACACTGCAGACATCATCTTGGTCAGACAGACTGACAACCACGTGGCTGGTGGCATGTGAAGCTCAAGGCCATTTACACTAACTACAGGTCAAATTCCTTTTGACACTATGGCTTTCACTCTTGCTGTTTTCTGTGCATTGTCAGAAGACAAGACTGATGATGCAACATAGAATATGAATCAGTGGGCTGCCAGCAGAGAGCTTCATGCATTTAAATGTGATAAAGCACCCTATTTCCCCTTCAGCAGCTATCCAAAGAGAATCTCATTTCTCTTGCCCTAGCATCACAACTTCTAAGTCCTAAACATCACTGCACAACTGCAGCACTTCAGTGCACATTGGAATATGAAAATCTCAGGGTTTTGTAGCAGATATAAAGGGCTGAAGAAGAAATACTAGGCTGGGGGAATGAGACTAGAAGCAGTGAACAACAGTAGCTCCAGAGAGACATTCTAAGCAGCAATTAGCACAGGTGGGAGACTGGCTGATGCATGTCTGACTAACTTTGGCATGATATGACTATATAACTTTGTCTGGTACTTTTACCTCCTAAGTAGTGTAAGAAACAGCTTGCAGAGCTGTCATTCAACAACCTGAACCTTGACTATGCTCCTTGTCGTCTCATTACAAAGTCCCAACATCTTTCACCCTATGCTTTGTGTCTTAAACTTGTCAGTAGTTGGAAGGATATATGGCAAATTCTTCACTACAAAATTACTTTGTAGGCTAATAGCTGAGCTAACTTGTCTTAAGAGTTAAGCTTTTTAAAGGCATCCATGTCAATTGTTGAGTTACAATACCTGTAAGTTTCACTGATCCTGTCTACACAGTTTTGTCACAGAATCACTGAAGCATTCAGGATGGAAAAGACCCTCAGGATCACCTAGTCCAAATGACAACCCTACTCTACAAGGCTTGCCCCTAAACTATATCCTCAAGCACCATACCCAAATAACCTTTAAACACATCCAGGGTTAGGGTCTCCACCGCCTCCCTGGCAGCACATTCCAATGCCTGACCACTCTTGCTGTGAAAATTTTTCTCCTAATGTCCAGTCTAAACCTACCCAGACACAGCTCAAGGCTCTTCCCTCATGTTCTAGCACTAATTACCTGTGAGAAGAGACCAGCACCAGCCTCTCCACAATGTCCTTTCAGGTCGTTGTAGACAGAGATGAGGTCTCCCCTCAGCCTTCTTTTTTGCAAACTAACCAGCCCCAGCTCCTTCAGTCACTCTTCTTCAGATTTATTCTCCAGACTCTCTCCCAGCTTTGTGGCCCTCCTTTGCCCTTGTTCTTGCATCTCTACATCTTGCCTGTATTGAGGTACCCCAAACTGGACACAATATTCAAGGTGTGGCCTCACCAGAGCTGAGTACAAGGGGACAACCACCTCCCTGCTCCTGCTTGGCCACCTGCTGGCTCATACTCAGTTGCTTGTCCATCAGAACCCCCAGGTTCCTTTCTGCCAGAGAGCTTTCCAGCCACACTTCCCCAAGCCTGTAGCACTGCTTGGGGTTGTTGTGACCCAAGTGCAGGACCTGGCATTTGGCCTAACATTCCAAATTAATTTATCTGGATCTATGTTATGCTTCAACTCATGCAGGCATGAGGAGGAGAAATGGGTGTGTTAATTCCTATCCTAGTGTTACCCACTGCACAGTGTTGTGGTTACATTAACTGAGCCCCAAAAGAGTTGGCTAATGCCACTGAGAACAATTTTCTACTCTGAAAGCAGATGCACAACCCTCCTTAGTGACAGCTTGTGGAAGAGGGTAACTGCACACCGTTGGTCCCTTCATTTTGGGTTAACAGTAAAATGAGTATCACAGAATGTACCACTTCAAGGTAACCTCAGCACCACTAAGCTAATCATAGAATAATTTGGGACCTCTAAAGGTTATCTAGTCCAACCCCCCTGCGATGATCAACTCTATCACCAGTGCTGGCTGATCAATGACACGTTTTTTTCCTTTCTCTGCTCACTCTCCATAAACATCTCTCTGCAATGATCCTTTGGTTTCCTTTCTACTCCCTTTATTTCCTGTTTGTCACTAAAGCACCAAACATTTCAGAAATCATGCAAATCAAAAGGAAATGGCATGTATTTGATAACTTTTTTTTGGTATAAGAAAGAAATGATAGTTTTCCACAAGGCTGTTGTTAGTGTGGTTTGATGTAGAAATGTTGGAGCCAAGACAGTTAATAGCAGCACAGTGACAGCCAGTGGAACTTGATAAATGAGAGTTTTCTCCCTACCTTTCTGCTCTCTGAGAATCTCTCTCTGCAATAAGCATATGCCTTATAACTTCTTGTCATGGGTATAGCAATAAAACTTGTGACTCCAAATGCACTACAGCCTTTACCCCCTGGCCCTCCTTCTATCCACTTGCCTCCACCTTTCCACGTAGCTACATTATTTAAGCCCAAGGCTCCTTTGCATGGTTCCTGCCAAAGCAGCTGTTTGTTAAATTGAAAAGCTGAAGGGAAGGTTTTAAGATTAAAATAATTCCCCTCTTCCTGTGGCAGTGACTTGGGAGTGGTGCAGAGCTACCTTGTCTGACCTCTCCCATGATGGATTCATTAATCTCGCTGAAGGTGCCAGAGATCAGCTAACTGCTTTTCCTATTTGGCCGCCCCTAGATGGCATTTCTGAAGAAGCAGTGAAGATTGGATGGAAAATATCACTTGAATTTCAGCAGCCCATTGCTGCTCCACAGTATTTAGTCTCAAAAAAAAGACAGAAGTCAACTCAGTTAATTTTTAAATTGTGCATGAAAAGCATCTGGAAGAGCACAGAGACTCTTCCTTAATTGATTGAGATGTGACCTTCAGCCACGGTAGAAACCACACGCTGCGTCACACACAGCTTTCATTAGCGCTAAAGTGATTCTTAGAACAACCCAGTTAGTCCTTCCATGCTCTCAGGTGAGGAAAAATATGCACAAAAATGATTATTAAAAGCCTTCAGAGTTTGCAATTCTGGAGTATATTGTATAGTACTTTTGTAGCATCCTGATATTATGGCCTAAAACCAACCTGCCAGAGAGCAACCTCAGCCCAGCCTCCAGAGCAGTATGATTTCTGCTGCTCATGGCACACATCTGCCTCCAAATATTAACTTAGGAACCTGAAGTTAAAACAAAGTGATGCTATATGTTTTACTTAGAAGCCTCTATGGCACCTGCTCTGTAGTGTGTCAAAAATATACATTCCTAGTCAAGCTAGAGAAATGGCCTGTGTCCAGTGTAAGGAAAGCTCCTGCACAGCTCACAGGATTTGCTCCCATTAAATACTTTGAGGATAGGAGCTTAAATCTGTGTATTGGACTATAGGGAATTTGACTGCTTTTGATCTCATGGTTGCTATTTTATCTGAATGCACAATTTAAGAGGAAGTGAGATTGTGGTCATTATGCCTTTAATTGGGCTCATACCCAAGGCAAACACTCATGGACAGCAATGGGACTCTGCAAGGAAGGAGGAACTCTGCAGAACTCCCAGCACAGAGAAACATCATTAAAAATTTGTCTGAGGAGAGCTTATGAAGCAATCTATACAATCACACAAAGTATTTTGTGGGCACTGTACTAACATTTATCCTGCTTCCTGAATCAGTGAATGAGTAGTAAGTGATGTGGATGATTACAGGTCCAGGATTTGGGTTTGCCCCATTGCAGTAATTTATTTAGCACTATGGACATGTCTTGTGAGAGTCAATTCATACCCAAAGGCTAGCACACTGAATAGGCAAGACAAACACACAGTGGGGTCCAGGGAGAAGAGCTGGAGTGAAAAGGGTGGCTGGAAATAGTTCTGTAGGGTCACAGGCATAATTAATTCCTTCTGGATGTGTTTAATGAAAACAGAAGCAGAGAGATGATAAAACTGGAGACTGGGGAAAGGGTCCAAATAGAGGGTGAATGGATGCTGGGAAAGGAACAGCAATGACATGAGTGGACCAAATATCTCACTGGTGTGATGAAGGGAAACTTCAGAGGAAAGGTGAGGATACTGCAGGATACTGCTCATTAAATGGCTTTTGCTTTCCCTCTTCTCCCCTCCTTCCCCCCCCTCCCCCCCCTTTCTTTTTGGCTTTGGACCTTTTGTTTGTTTGTGTTTTCCTATTTTCTTCCAAAATTATTAAAGAGAAGAAGCTGTTCTGTTCTGCTGGATGGCTGCCCGTAGACAGGGCAGATCCTCAAGGGCTTCTGGGTCTAGATAAGTGCCAAACAGCTAAACTGAGCTTTACAGGACAGCTGGGCAAGAACTGAGATGGGACTTTCAACTGCAGGTTTCTCATCATGGAATTCCCACACCATACTGATACTATACTCTGATACTATACTTCCAGAGCCAAGGTGGGGGGTTCTTAGTTTTATACTTTTCCCATCATTCTGGTACCCCCTTATTGAGGGCTGATTTGTTTCACAATTTAGGGATCTATCATCTCTAAAAGTGCTCAGTTTCTTCATCACTTGGATTGTGGCTGCAGTGATTGATTCAGAAGGATGAGGACATCTACATGAATCTCAGGTTAATCATGCCTCTTAAACATTTGTTAATCCTCAAAGATTATAGTGTGGGGGGGAGGGGGGAAAGGGACTAAAAATGAACCAAATCCATTTGAGCTTTAAAGAAAGCATAGGATGCCATCAGATGTAGCATGCTCGGTGAAACTATTGCTCTGGTAGTAGGAATCTATCAATCTAAGTGGAGTGTGCTTTGTCAAGAGAGGTGATGACTTTCATTAGACAAAAAGCTCTAGCTGGCAGAGGTGGACTGGTTTCTAATAAATAGGTATATCCTTATTTTCCACACCTTAGTGTAAAAACCTTTCTGCCTCTTTGCAAAAATAACTGTTTTTGTACCTAGCATAGCTGTCACCTCTCTTGCTTTGTAGGTTTCTTTTCAAAGTAAGTGGCTCCTGATTACTTTTAATTTAGCAAACTTCATTCTAGTTAGTCTTTCTTTCTGACATAAAATCTTTAGGAGCACTTGAATGATCTGTGCTCATATGGGTGGAAAACTGTGTTGTTGTGGGGTTTTTTCCCCACTTGGTTTACTGCACAGCTTTTCAAGTCAACATAATTCTTCCTTGACATAGAGAGTTAAGACACTGACAGGTAGCAGGTCTATACCATTGTAGTCAGACTGATACAGTTCATCATGTGCCTAGTTTTGTACTGAAATGCATGGCTCTTCTTAACTATTATCCTGGAATAAGAAAAGCCACTTTTACTTTGGTTCCTGTGTCCCCATGACCATTTTTGTCCTTAATCTCCCAGCAGTATAATTGTCATTTTACCAGCTTTCCACTACATTCCTCTGTGTTGATAAAACTGTAGCCTGACCTGTACAAAAGACAGAGTAGTATGACAGAAAATGATTAAATATGACTTCCAAGGCTATCTTGACATAGTGACTCATAGAATCACAGAATCATACAATGCATTGGGTTAGAAGGGACTTCCAAAGGCCACCTAGTCCAACCACCCTGCAGTGAGCAGGGACACAGAATCATAGAATTGTTAGGGTTGGAAGGGACCTCAAGGATCACCTAGTTCCAAGCTGCCTGCCATGGGCAGGGACACCTCACACTAGATCAGGTTGCTCAGAGCCACATCCCGCCTGGCCTTACAAACCTCCAGGGATGAGGCTTCCTCCACCTTTCTGGACTACCTGTTGCAGTCTTCCATCACCCTCATAGTCAAAAACTTCTTCCTGATGTCCAATCTGAATCTGCCTTGTTGTAGTTTAAAATCCTTGCCCCTTGTCCTGTTGCTACAAGGCCTTGCAAATAATAACCCCTGCCCAGCTTTCTCGTATGTCCCCTTCAGGTACTGAAAGCCTGCTATAAGGTCTCCCCAGAGCCTTCGCTTTTCCAGGCTGAACAACCCAACTCTCTTGGGCTGTCTCAGGAACAGTGTGGCCAGCAGGAGCAGGGAGGTCATTCTGCCCCTGTACACTGCACTGGTTAGGCCACACCTTGAGTACCAGTTCTGGGCACCTCATTTTAAGTGGGAAGTGTTTAAAAAGAGCCTGGATGAGGCACTTGGTGCCATGGTTTAGTTGATTAGATGGTGTTGGGTGGTAGGTTGGACTCAATGATCTCAAAGGTCTTTTCCAACCTGGTTAATTCTATTCTATTCTGTTCTAAACAAACAAACAACAATGAAACACATGCACACACACAGACACAAAAACCCCAACACCAACAAACAACCAAAACCCCAACCCAAACTAAACAAAGACAATACCAAGGAATATTAAAGAAAACTTCTGGAAATATCAGTAGCAGAACTGTACACAGATATTCAGTGGGAAACCAGTCAGTGGAAACTTGGAATTGACATCATTGTATTTTGATGTACAGTACAAAGAACACTTCCTAGGCAGAACTGGCGAAGGACCAGCATCTGCTACCTGCTAATTAACACTTTAATCATAGCATCGCAGGTGGCTGAAGCAGAACAATGCAAACCCGGAGCACGCTGGCAGGCTGACTCTGTTGGGAAGGATCTCGCTCCCTCCCTCCTCACTGCAGAATGCACTCCAGAACAGCACACAGCGCTCTGCATTTGTCTGCTTCTTCATTGCCTTGACAGCCAGTATTATAGTTATTTAGATGTTGTGTAACTGTATTAGTTAATGTTTGCACAGTGCTTTGAATATGTGAATTGCTATCCAGCTATTCAGTATTATTATTTCCATTACGATGAATCTTAAAAGCATATTGAAAAAGACAGTGCTTAAGTTGAATAACCTCCTTTAAAGAAGAGGCATAGCAGATCCATCAGATCTTGTCAGGATGTTGTACTACCTGAAATATGTACTGCCTGGGCAACCTAGTCAAGTTGAGCATGTCCCTGCTGACTGTGGGGGAGGTTGAACTGGATGACCTTTGGAGGTCCCTTCCACCCTGGACCATTCTATGATATTTGAAATACCATGGTTTTGGTTGAGGTTTGGGGGTGGGGTGGGTTTGTTGTGTCTTGTTTTGTTTTTAATCATATTGCTGGGATTTTTTAAAAGCAAAATGCTGATGAGAATGCAGAAAAACCTCATGTGGTGTCCTGGGAGACAGCATTCAGTCATTGTCATCCTTATGTTTAAGCTGGTCTAGGGCAATAATAGCAGAACATGTTGATTAATTTATTGGAGTGCTTGGAAGATACAGTTGGAGACATTTAATTCTTTGCAGCCTTCTGTTAATTTTCTGGTTTAGGAATTCAGTGCTGCTGAGGTCTGTTAAATAGTAGCAGAGCTTGCAATGAAGCCCTCTGCTCCTCAGCGACGCCATCTGCAAACACATTACTGCCAGGTACAAACGCAGTTTTATTATTCAATACACCTTGAACAGAGGAGAAAATTAAATCCCTGACTGTACCTGACTCCTTGTATCCCTGTCTGATGTGTTACACTGCAATCATAAACCAATCTGCAGGTAATAAAAACATTGCATGCTGTTTCAGTTTTATTCTAAGCTGAGAAGAATCAGTGCAGACCTTTTGACCTTAAAGTGCAAGGGAAAGCTTTTCTTCCCTGTATTAACGTCCATGCTTAACAATACAGCTTCCTCAATGTATGTGCCATTTTTAATTGTAAACACTCAAAAGTGGTGTATGGAGGTGACTGTGATCACTTCACACACAGCTGGAATGAGGCAACAGCTGCTGGGAGATGTGCCAACATTTAGGCATGAATTGCACTGTGCAGAGCAATTCCAGGCATGCTGAATCGCTGCTCCTTCACCTGTGAAGAAGTAACATGTCTTTAAAGATCATCTGCATGGTAGTTCTGGTTTTGTCAGGTATTGACAACCAGGTACCTGGTAACAGGCCAGCACTTCTAATGCAGTGTGAAGGTGATTTATCTAATTGGTAAAAACTACCAGCAACTGGATGAATTTAATTGCTTCTCCTTGTGGTATTTTCACTTCCTACTGCAAGAATGAAGAGTTTATGGGTTTGAATGCAGTGCCAAAGGGTCTATATCTACACACTGACAGGAGAGCAATAGGAAAAACTATCTTTTTATTGTGAATATTGAATTCCTAC
The DNA here is from genome assembly GCA_015227895.2 of Colaptes auratus. Taxonomy (NCBI): domain Eukaryota; kingdom Metazoa; phylum Chordata; class Aves; order Piciformes; family Picidae; genus Colaptes; species Colaptes auratus. Next base: position 28,171,224 of record CM037631.1, read on the forward strand.
ATCTTGAGAGCAATTCTGTCAGACTCCAGTTATCTCTTGAGAAGACTAAGTGAGGATCTGATCAATGTCTGAGGGGTGGGTGCCTGGTGGATGGGACCAACCTCTTTTTGGTGGTGCACGGTGATAAGACAAGGAACAATGGACACAAACTTGAACACAGAAGGCTTCAGCTCAACATGAGGAGAAACTTCTTTACAGTGAGAGTGACAGAGCACTGGAACAGGCTGCCTGGAGGGGCTGTGGAGTCTCCTTCTCTGGAGGCTTTAAAAACCCACCTGGATGCATTCCTGAGTGGAGTACCCTAGGTGATCCTGCTTTGGGCAGGAGGGTTGTACTTGATCATCTCTGGAAGTCCCTTCCAACTTCTAACATTCTGTGATTCTGTGATGTTTTGTGAGGCCTTTCTGTGAAGCAGACCTTCAAATTCTTTTTACCCCTTGATGATTTTACTGGGTGTACAAAAACTCCGCTCCCGTCAACTTGATGCATTGCAACACTGCCACCATCATTGACGTCTCTGAAGTCACATTTGTGCCCTGACATAAGACACCTCCTTTGAAATGCGTCGAGCAGTATTTCTAGGTTTATCACTACAAACCAGCAGATGTCGCAGTTTCTCCAGAAAGAGTGGATTTCTTAGGTATTTCCTTAGGTATTTGTGTGCAGCACTCGACACAGCAATAACTCTGTGTTAAGTTATTGTTAACTAACATTCTCCAGCCATCAGCTCTCTTAGCTACTCTCACTTTAGGTAGAATGTATTAATATGAAAATATCCCTGGTTTACTTGCTGAAACATTGGGAAGATAGTGGTTTTGGTGTTAGACAGCCAAGGACTGTGTCTCAGGCTGGTTACTCTATGGAAGCATCATCTGAATTTTACTGACACTGTTCCTGCATTCAATTGCATGTTTGAGCTCTCTTTTTGTTGCCGCTCTGATGTCTGTCCAAAATGGTTAAATTAACCCAAGGTAATGAGAGCACTGCATAAGTACTTTGTAATGAAAGCATAACTGATGGAATGAATGTGTCTACTAAAATAAACTGAAATTGGTCTTCCTTAAATTTAGCTACTTAAAATTTGGATAGTTTGTGTGAGGAGCCTGTTGTTACTTCCTCTGCAGTTAAGGGAGAAAAGTAAACATGTCCAAGGGTCATTTAATCTCTTCCTAAGATTAGTGGTGGAAAATTGTCCTCTGAAGGTCTCTCTATTAATTGCAGAAGGAACATAAATGGCTGTTTTGACCTTGCTGACTGGTTTGAAGATGATTTGAATTAGGTGATATTAATAGGCTCACTGAACCAAGCACGTTCTGCTTGCTTTTTCTGTTGCAGCCTGTTTAAAACAACAGGACAACTGTATTCTGATTTCCATCAGCAGTAGTTAAATTGACAATCTTCATCCTATTGCAACTGCACATGTACATGTGGATCTTGCTGGAACAGTACTGAAGCTTCAAATGATTTCTGGCATTTTCATTATGCTGTCTCTAGGTAAGGGCAGGTGATTAGGATTCCTGTTTTTCAGATGCAGAACTGAAGCATAGCAGCTACTGCAATCAAATGCATTACAGCTGATGCAGCAAGGGTTATTCCTGAAGTCTGAAGCACAAGACCCCGCAGCCTGAAGCAAGAGTAATCTCCTCCTCTGTGGGGGCTGGACAAGGGAGCAAAACTGAAATGAAAGGTGATGAAACATGCAGATAGAAGTGAAAAGCTGCCTTCCTTCAAATGTTCTGCAGGGGAGTTTCTTGCAGAGAATGACAGTGGCGCAGCTGGAATCACGACGTGAACCTGCTGAGCTGTCACGGTGTAGAGATCAGGCAAAGCGAATCCTTATCCAGACACAACTCTGCTCTGAAGAAACAAAAAAAAAAAGTCCAGTGGAGATAAAATGGAGCTGAAAAAAAAAAAAGAAAGAGAGAAAAAAAAGAAGAAGAAGTGGTGTTGATTTTAGCCTTTGTGATTACTTCTACCAGGAGGAGAGAGTGAGGTACACCTTACACTTGCTGCTTAAAACTTGGGAATGCAGACCAAGCTGTCTTAGCTCTCCCTGTGCCTAGTGGAGAAAGAGCCAGGGCTAAACAGGAGTCTGTATTTGGATGGAATAAATTGTGATCTCCCTTCCTCACCTATAGGGACAGGCTGTATGGGCAGTTTGACAGCTCATGTCAGGTAAGATGAATCCCGTGCAAAAACCGAAAGATGGGAAGTATTAGAAAAAGCTATCAAGAGTTAGAGAACTTGAAATGCTGAAGTAAGCATGTGCATGCAGCTTATTGTTATACTGAGCATCAAAAGGAGATTGGTAACTTGAGCTTCTAGGAGGCTAGTGCAAATAAATGGTCAAAATAATAATGAAGATGCCTGCTCTGTAATGGGTTGGGATAATGAAGATACACACTCCTTGGATGGAACAACAGAGCAGGTTATGCCATCTCCTCTGGGATGCCAGGAGGTGAGGAGTCTGGAGCAAAGCTAAGCTGGGATGTCTTGTTCCTGGGATGTCTTGTTCCATATGACAGGATGGGATTTCTTCCCATTCATGCATCAGGCAGCCACAGAAAGATGCTGGAGTGGGATGCCAAATTGTGCTCACTCAAAAACCCCCAAGCCCCTTTTTGGCACCTTTTCCAGTCAGTATTCAAAATCCAGAAGAAATTAGCAGGATTTGTTGTGAAAGAGTCAGGAAAACTGCTTGACCTTAGTCAGGAAGAGGCTCTGCACTGCATGGGCCTATCAAAAGTTGTGTGGTATTAAATATAGCTCCTTCTGACATTCAAAATTGCCTACTACTGATCTGCTCCTGGCTGAGAAATGGCAGCACTGTTGGAGAAGCTGAATCAAATGGTTACTGTTAGCATGTTTCTTCTTGACAGAATCAGCCCCTATTAAGTTCACAACACTTCCTGCAGGACTGAGACCAATTTATCATCTTTAAATTAGATTTCTGAATCTGGTTCTTTTGAATCTGCTAACATTCCCTCCTGCTTCAGCAGTGGAGAAAGGCAGGCATCTCAGATCTGTGTGTTTCTTTCTTTTTAAGGTCTGAATGACTTGCACTGGATCAGGTCTGCAGATGTGAGAATCAGAGCTGAGTAAAGCTGAGCAGTTCAGCCAGTCAGCCTTGGACCTGGTGGATTGTCTGTGGCACTGAGATGACTTTTCCAGCTATGGTTTTGGTGACTGTTTGCTGCATCATATTAGTTGTGCTGGTTGAAAAAGTGCATTTCTTCATCTGCAAGCTGGTGGTAAAAGCAAGATTGTTTTGCAGCCTGGTTTCAGCAGGGAAGAGGATGGCGTGGGGTGGGACCTGCTCCCCCTTCTCTCACAAGCTGCTCAGCAGCTTGTGGCCATACGTGAGGGGGAGGACAAGACTATGGGGTACAAGTGGTGCTGTGTGATGGGAGTGGGAATTGTTATTGCAAGGGACAAAAAAGGCAAGTGGAGAGAGAAGTCATGGACCAGTAACACTAGCCCTGACTGCAGCAGACTTCTCCCTCTGTAGCTGCCACTTTTCACCCCACACATCACAATCCTGGGGCAGTAGGGAACAAAGGGAAACACAGCCCCTGGCTTGTTGCTCCAGCCAGCTGCACCTTTCCTTGCCTGGTGTTAGTACTGGACTCAAGGATAAGTGTCCTGGGCTTGATGCCTGCCACTAAGGTCACCTATGGCTGTTTGGGATAGAAGCAGGTTCTCAGTATTGCCCAATAAAGAATTGTAGTTGTGTGAATCTTACCCAAGGGACTTAGGGTCTGGAGTCGGTAGCAGAGATATTCTATAATCAAGGCAAATTGTCCTTGTGCAAAGTCAGAGGCAAGATGCTTTGTAATGCCTCAGCCCCACAAAGTACTGTGCTGCATAAGCCATCTCAGTACTCAAAGCTAAGGCAAACAAGAGATGACCTGGCAAATGTCAGGTTTCCAGCATGACTGTGCTCCAGAAGTGCAGTGCTGGGGTGCAGAACACCTCCTTTCCTCACCGTGAGGGTGATGCTTCTTATTCCTCCCTTTCCACCCCTCAGAGAAATTTTGGGTCATTGCCACGTCCCTTCCCCAGAGTGCCTGACTTTCTCCTCTCCTTCCACTGAAACAGTTGGTTGTGATTAGCAAAGACAGTTAGCAGGAAATATTGGGACAAGGTGTAAAAAGCCCTCACTGAGAAGGAATTCCTCCCTGCTGCCAATAGAAGGCATAGAAAGCTTGGCCATGCTGTATCAAACTGGTTTTTGGATGTTGTTGATGGAATCAAATGTGTCCAGGTTATATTTTCCCAGGCTGCTGGAAAAGGAGGATGGTGTCAGATCCCATCCCTGGATGCTTTTAAGGCGAGGCTGGATGTGGCTCTGGGCAACCTGATCTGGTGGAGGCTGTCCCTGCCCATGGCAAGGTGGGTTGAACTAGGTGATCCTTGTGATCCCTTCCAACCCTGACAATTCTGTGATTCTGTGTGCTGTGGCTTGAGATTAGCAGCTCTGGTTTGCACATCAGTTCCTCATTCCTTCTGAAATAGCACCGACAGAAACCTTATTGAGCGAATTAAGCTGATTCCTACAGATTATTATTTAAAGTGCTGTGGTCTACAAAGAAATTCTTCTCTCTTCAGCCAATGTTTATTGTTTTGTTCCTTAATCTCATTTTAATGCCAGGATTTTCAAAATAAATTGCCTGGAACTAGAGACTTCACCACATCAACTAACTGACTCCTAAAGTAGTGCCCAGTCAGGCAGAGGTACAGCTCACAGTTGTACCTCTGTGCCACGTAGCAGTGGCTGTAAAGAAGGATGTGACTTACTGTTAGAGAGGTGAAAAGGTAAATAAAAATGAGGTTGCTTTATAATGGGCTCTCATCAGAAAAAGCCTGGCAACAGCCTGAAGTGGTCCTTGCAGACATCTCAACAACATGTGGTGCATTTTGGTGCTGTTTCTGAACTCTTCTTCTCCAAAAGGGCAGATGCTTCAGAGCCAGGGCTACAAGGACATTGCTAGTATTAACATGAAATCTTGTTAAGAATTGTGTTGCAGGACTGAATCTCACTTTTCCTTTTGGGCCATTTGGTGGATTTTGCTCTATTTTTAAAATCACACCAGTGCCCCCTCACTCTTATCATCATTTTACAACAGCCTTACACCAGGGATCTTGTAAGACAGAACTCTATTGCCATGTTTGGTTTAAAATCCCTTCCCTCCCTTCAGACTAAACTATTGTATTTGTTTGGGTAGCAGTAGTGTCACAGGGATGACTTCTGTGAGAAACTGCTAGAAGCTTCTGTATGTCCAACAGAGACAATGCCAGCTGGCTCCAAGATGGACCTGCTGCTGGCAAGGGCTGAGCCCATCAGTGGTGGTGGTAGTGTCTCTGCAGTGAGGTGTTTAAGAAGGATAAAAACAACCCATGACAACCACAGCCAAAGAGAGGAGTGAGAACATGTAACAGCAACATGTCTACAGACACTAAGATAAGTGAAGGAGGAGAAGGAGGTGCTTCAGATGGCAGAGATGCCCCTGCAGCCTGTGGTTAAGATCATAAGGTAGACTGTAGCCCTGCAGTCCATGGACTTCAACAGTGGAGCAGATATCCACCTGCAGCCCATGGAGGACGCTATGCTGGAGAAGGTGCATGCCAGGAGACTGTGGTCTCATGGAGAGCTCCTGCAGGAGCAGGCTTCTGGCAGAGCCAGTGGAGAAAGAAGCCCATGTTAGAGCAGGCTTGCTGGCAGGACCTGTGAGCCTGCTGGGGATGCATGCTGGAGCAGTCTGCTCCTGAAAGGCTACATCTTGTGGAAGGAGCCACCCTGAGGCAGTTAATGAAGACTCACAGAATCATGCAATAGTTTGGTTGGAAGGAGCCTTTAGAGGTCATCTAGTTCAACCATCCTTCAATGAGCAGGAAAACGATCCAATACTGTGGCCCGTGGGACTCGTGGAGAAGTTCACAGAGGACTGTCTCCCATGGGAGCAGCCCCACACTGCACCAGGGGAAGAGTTTGAGGAATCCTCCCCCTGCGGAGGCAGGAGTGGCAGAGACAACATGTGATGAATTTACCACAACCCCTGCTCCTTATTCCCTGTGCTGTTCAGTAAAGAAAATTGGGAGTGAAGCTGAGCCTGTGAAGAAGGGGGACGTGAGGGAAGATGTTTTAAGATTTAGTTTTCAGTTCTCATTACCCTGCTCTGAGTTAATTGGCAATAAATTGAGTTAGTTTCCCTGGACTGAGTCTGTTTTGCCTGTGGCTGTAACTGGTGAGTGATCATTCTGGTCCTTACCTTGACCCATGATACGTTTGTTATATTTTCTGTCCTCTGTCCACCTGAGGAGGGGAATGATAAGAGTGGCTTGGTGGGCACCTGGTATCCATCCAGTGTGAAATCACCACAGCTATTTTAAAGAGAATTTCTTCCTGGAGACTGTCTACTAATTAATGGGAATTGTTTGTCTACCTCTCATTAAGCCTGTCTTTCTTCCCACTCCCAGGCCTCAGGTGACAGAAACTGCAGTCACAGATATATGTGATAATACTTTGGTTTCAGCATTATATTTTCTCCAGCTCTTGGTTATGCTTTAACTGATTATCTCCACTATCCCTGATAAAGGGGTAGGTGAAGATTCTTTGGAGGGAATATTTTTGGTCAGGAAAGTGTTGTTTTCACAAAAATCAGATGTTAGTGAGAAAGCAGCTTTTGTGGCAAAGCCTGCACTGGGAGATCCTGTCGACCTTGGATAGATTTGACTTTCAGATCATAGAGAGAGCAAGCACTCTGCTGTGGACTCTCAACCAGCCAAGGACAGAGAGAATCTGGGACCTGAGTTCAAGACAGTTTTCTAAATCAAGACATCAGATGAACTTTTTCCCTATAAATCAAATCAGCTTATAGTCCAGAGACTTACTGGCTATTCTGTCATACCCAGATCCCTCATGTCAAAAGTTTTGTCTGTAATGATGGTGCTCTTAGGGTATAAACAAGAGTAGGAATGTACAGTTCTGGGTCCCTCAAGTTAAGAAGGATATTGAGACACTTGAATGTGTCCAGAGAAGGGCAATGAGGTTGGGGAGGGGTCTGGAGCACAGCCCTGTGAGGAGAGGCTGAGGGAGCTGAGGTTGATTAGCCTGGAGAAGAGGAGGCTCAGGGGAGACCTCATTGCTCTCTACAACTCCCTGAAGGGAGGTTATAGCCAGGTGGAGGTTGGTCTCTTCTCCCAGGCAAGCAGCACCAGAACAAGAGGACACAGTCTCAAGCTGTGCCAGGGGAGGTTTAGATTAGGAGAAAGTTCGTCCCAGAAAGAGTAATTGGCCATTGGAATGAGCTGCCCAGGGAGGTGGTGGAGTCACCATTCCTGGAGGTGTTGAAGAGGGGATTGGATGTGGCACTTGGAGCCATGGTTTAGTTAGTCCTGAGGTGTTGGGTGACAGGTTGGACTTGATGAGCTCTGAGGTCTTTTCCAACCTTATTAATTCTATGATTCTATGAGAAGGAATTCTTTGTTATCAGAGCAGATGGCAAGTTTTAAGGCACATAAAACTTTCCTCAGTTCTTTGCACTCCTAAAATATTCTTAGTGTGTCTTTTTGTTGTTGCTTTTTTGTTTGGTTGTGGTTTTTTCTTGCCTTGTTTGTTTGTTTTCTCAGCTGTAGCATTGGGTTTAATAAAAGATATTATTTGGTTTTGACAGAACTTCACTTCTGGAAAAGTTTGTCTCTTTCTAGTTTGCTACAGCACAAATCCCCAGCGAAACAACCAACCCCAAACAAACCCAGCATCTCAGACAAATAGCACTCTGCAAGCAGCCTGTCCTGCCTTTTGAAATTCCTGAAGACCTTCACCGTGCTTTGCCTCTTCTCAGCAGGAGACAAGTTCAGAAGCATTCCAGCTCTCGCTGTGCTTTTGGACTGATGGTGTTCCAGGTAGGTTTGCAAAGAGACAAAAGGGTTTCAGACTTCTTTAAGGCTATGAAAGCACACAATAAATCCATCTCACATGGGAGAATAGATACAGAGAATATTCAAGGCAGAAATTTTATTCTCAGTAGCATGTTCCTTCTGAATGCAATGGGTTCCGTGTGGCCAAAGTCTTCTTAACTTTCCATTTCTCATATTTTCAGCCTCTTGCATACTACTCAAATGACCAGAGCTTTAGACAGAACCAGATCCCCAAATGAACAATTCTTTCATATTCTTTCCTGGAGGGTACATACATTCTCAGGGAATTTTCTAAAGCATTTATAGGTGATATTATAATGGGGTCTGGGTAGTCTGTGCCACAGGTGGCCACATCCTTGCTGTAGGCTGCTTCCTAAGGCAGCCTGAGCACCATTAATTTATAAGTGGACTCTTGCTAGAGTGAATGGAGCAGGCACATAATTAGTAATTGAAGCTTATATAGAATCACAGAAGCAATAAGGTTGGAAGAGACTTCAAAGATCATCAAGTCCAACCTATCACCCAACACCTCAGGACTACTAAACCATGGCACCAAGTGCCACATCCAATTCCCTTTTGAACACCTCCAGGGATGGTGACTCCACCACCTCCCTGGGCAGCACATTCCAACAGCTAACAACTCTCTCTGGGAAGAACTTTCTCCTCACCTCCAGCTTAAACCTCCCCTGGCACAGCTTGAGACTGTGTCCTCTTGTTCTGGTGCTGGTTGCCTGGGAGAAGAGATCAACCCTCACCTGGCTACAACCTCCCTTCAGGTAGTTGTAGAAAGCAATAAGGTCTCCTCTGATCCTCTTCTTCTCCAGGCTGAACAACTCCAGCTCCTTCAGCCTCTCCTCATAGGGCTGTGCTCGAGGCCTTTCACCAGCCTCATTGCCCTCCTCTGGACACATGATGTGAACCACCAAGGAGCATCAGCTTGCATGCTCCTAGCCATACTATCCTTGCACACACACTTTTTATTTGCAAGCTTGTGTATCTGGTTGTGGTGTATGTACCCCAGAACACTGACAGCAACAACACAGACAGAAGCTGTTTGTGTGCAATCATTGATAAAGCTGAGAAGAAAGCCTCTTGTCTTCTTGCTTCCAGGATTTTGCTCTTTCAGACAAATGGTAGGAGAAAGGCTAAGGATATTTTTCTGCTGACCATAGTATGAGCTCATTACCTTACATTGAGTAAGGTATTCTGGATAGCCAGGAGGTAACTAGGGAACAGGCTGTGTTTGTAAATGTTGGTGCAAGGAGAGCTCAGATAGTCTTCAGTTTAGCAACAAAGTTTAGCTTTAACTACAGATTAAGTACATTTCAAGAGAATCTACCTTTTTCTTGAGTGGGTAGCAGCCTCTGTGTGTAAAAGTGGCTCTGTCTCTCTGTGCTTTCTGTAGTGAAGTTCATGCTCTGGATGCACATTATTCCCACCAGATTTTGGGGTGCTTGGTGCCATGGCTTAGTTGATTAGATGGTGTTGGGTGATAGGTTGGACTCAATGATCTCCAAGGTCTTTTCCAACCTGGTTAATTCTATTCTATTCTATTCTATTCTATTCTATTCTATTCTATTCTATTCTATTCTATTCTATTCTATTCTATTCCATTCCATTCCATTCCATTCCATTCCATTCCATTCCATTTGTCTGCCAGTAGGTCCATGCTCTTGACTTTTGCTGAGCAAATCCATGGTTGAAGAAGCAGGTATGGGTGGGGCTGAAGAGAGAACCTACCTTCTTTGTGGACAAGCAGATGTTCTTATTGGGATACAATATCCTTCTCTGATTACAGTCTGGTTTTAGAGCTGCCACTGTCCCTACCTCTTCTATCTGTGAGCTGTTCAAACTTGGCTCAGCAGACCAGTTTGCTTTAATTTGAACTGCTCTGCCCTCTAAGCATATCTGAAAGCAAACCATTCATGGGACTTCTTACCATTCAGAGGGAGGTAAAAATAAACTGTTTAAGGGCTGTTTAAGCAATGCTGTATGCCTTGGAGAGTAAACAAGTTGTGGGGCTGGGAAAATGGGGGGGAAAAACTGTAATAGAGACTAAATAAGTTGCAACGCACCTGGTAGGGGTGAATTACAATGTCACAAGCATTTGTAATCCTGGTCTTTCCAAACACTTGAGCTTTTGATTCCAAAATCAAGGTTTCATGCCATTTTTTATGAATATGGTTGCAGGCCTTCCAGGATTAGCACCCAGACTAAGCACTGGGAGGGAGGAAGAGAGTTATGGAAAGGGGATTTGATAAAATGTGACGAACCCAGAAGTTGTTGATAACTGGTAATGCTCCTAAGGCAGCTGCTCTCCACAGCTGATTAGTATTTTACCACCTGGCAAGTCCAGATGGCTTTAAGCAATCGTGTGTATCCTTCAAGAACTTTATGGACCTGAAAGCACTTAGAGCAGCATCCTGATTAGAGGAAAAGGAATGAGCCAGGTACACTAGAGCTCAGGAATGAAGAGATGCTGAAGTCTAGTAAAACCTGCAATGCTGCTAGAATAGATTGCAGGTTTCACTAGTAAGACCAACAGGATGAGGGGGATCCTTACAGAACTTCGATCTGCAAGGGGAATTTCATGGCCAAATGCTACAGGCATTGTGCTTCCATCAGCTTTTTCAGCTAGTGGAAGCTGCATGAGAAGGCACAGTACCTTGAAAGGGGATCCACCAAAGTCATCCTGGCAAAGAGGTCTAAACCTTTTAATCACTGGCATGTGTTAGATTCATGACTCTGCTAAGGAATTGGTGTGCTTACTGTGGAGACTGACTGGGTCAGGCACTGGTCCTGCTTTCAGCTGCAAGAGGAAGTGGTTGTAGCATTTCCTCCCAGTGCCTATCAATGACAACATGTGATTTCAGTATCTTCCTGCCTCAGTAGATTGGAATTAATATCCCCAGCAAACTGGACTACAGCCTTGTGTACCAAGAGGGGTATTTTCCTATCCTCTCTTCTAAACCAGTTCACCGTAATAGAACAATTTGAGATCTAATCACCTAGAGAAACATAGAATCATAGAACACTAGAGGTTGGAAGGGACCTCCAGAGATCATCAAGTCCAACCCCCCTGCCAGAGCAAGATCACACAAGGTAGTCCACACAGGAATGCATCCAGGTGGGGCAGGAAAGTCTCCAGAGAGGGAGACTCTCTGGGCAGCCTGCTCCAGGGCTGTCACCCTCACAGCAAAGAAGTTTCTCCTCATGTTGAGCCGAAACCTTCTCTGTTCACGTTTGTCTCCGTTGTTCCTTGGCTTATTCCTGTGCACCACCCAAAAGAGCTTAACACCCACCCCTCAGATATTTATACACATTGATCAGATCCCCTCTCAGTCTTCTCTTCTCCAGACTAAACAGCCCCAGGGCTCTCAGTCTCTCTTCATAGGGGAGATGCTCGAGTCTCCTAAGCATCCTTGTGACTCTTCCTTGGACTCTCTCCAGCATATCCCTGTCTCTCTTGAACTGGGCAGCCCCAGACTGGGCACAGATAGATAGATAGATAATAAAATAAGCAAGGAAATAAACAAATGGATGGAATTGTCTATGCAGTGAAAGAAAATTCAATACCTTCTACAATTCTGTGAGTTGTCAACAGGAAACAAACCAACCAACCCCAAACTCATTTAATATTCTTAGCAAATGTATAATTTATATCACACAGATAGACTCTCTCTTCAATGTGTCACTGTGGTGCCAGAGTGAAAGGGTCTACTAGAATGTTTCAGCAAATTCTGCAGCTAGGGTTTATTCCACTAATAAGAACAACTGCCTAGAAGGCTGCAGATATTAAAAAGAGCCCTTCTTTACCTAAGCAGGTTCCCTTACTGATGAGCTATTAAAGAAGGGGAAAGATGACCTTCTCTTTCTGCAATTTGATTTATTATTCATGGGGTGTCTGTGCCCCAACTGATGGTAAATAAGCAGAAAGGATTCTGAAGTGCTGTTTAAATGTTTGAGCACTCTAAAATCACTGTGCACCTCCTAGTCTTGTATGAAGGTTTTCTGCATGCTTGTGTCCTCTGCAACAGCTCAGCAGAGTTTCCAGCTCGAAGGCAGTTAGTTTCTTACCTAAGCTCCAGTAGAAAATGAAGAGGCATGGCCTACCTTACACCTGGATCCACTCAAGTTGCTCAGGTACCAGCAAGAACAAGACTCTCCACCAGTGTAATAAAACACAGCTGTGGCCGGGGGAAAGCCTAGCCTCTTCTCCCTAAATATCTATTATGCTTTAGGCTACCCCTGTAGACTGCAGATGAGGTGGACTGCACAATCTCCAGGCCTTTCACCTCAGTGGCAACTGTGCAAGCTAACAAGCCATTTGTAAAAGATTTGGGAAGATGATGAAGCATTTTATGCTAGCTTGCATCCTCTGGCATGATACAACCTCACGTGTTTTCAGAGCAAGCCTTTTACTATCTTAGATACATAGCAGCATTAAATATCAGTCACTTGCACAGTATGTCAAAAAGCAGGTGCCAGAGATTGCAGTGAACTGCCTCAGGGGGATCCATACAGGAAAAAAAGACAAAAAATGGCAACACTTTTGAAACTACACATTCTGCATTTCAACCAGAAGCTAATTTGACAAGAGTTATTTGTTGAGATTCTTTTGCTCCTTTTTAAATGCAAATTGGAAGAACCAAATTTTATTCTCCTCCCCGCTTTGGATTCATAGAAATTAAGATTGAGAAGTCAATATGACATTTTAATATTTTTCATTAGATTTTGAGAAAATGAAAGGCTGGGGATGGACTTCCTTTAGTTGTCACTTTTTGTATTCATTCTTGTGAAAGAAAATCAAATGTATGTTATAATGTGTCTGTGCAAAGCACACAGACTCAGTGACAGGACTGTGGCAGTTTTAGGCTATGCCTTGAAAACTGATCACAGATCTTGAGCATAAAAGCAGCAAAATGCAAATAAATCACTAGTGGGTGTAAAAAGGAAAATAAACATAGTTCTAAACAATCCCATTGGAGAGATATCTACCATAAGTTTGGTTGTACTGAAACAACTCCTCTCCTCTCTGAACCTCTCCTCTCCAAACCTCTCCGAACCTCTCCAAACCTCTCCGAACCTCTCCAAACCTCTCCGAACCTCTCCTCTCCTCTCCAAACCTCTCCGAACCTCTCCGAACCTCTCCTCTCTGAACCTCTCCTCTCTGAACGTCTCCGAACCTCTCCTCTCCTTTCCTCTCCTCAGAGATACTAACTTGCTTCTGCTTGGCCTTGGCTGCATTGTTTTGGTATCAACTTCTCTGCTCCTTTCTCTTGTCCCTTCTTTTGCAGAGGGAGATAGAAGGAAGTCAGGGAAGGAGAACCTGGGAGCTTCCCCTGGTCAAAGACCAGGAGGGTTCTTGTGCTGTTCATTAATTGTAAATAGCTGTAAATATTGTAAACCCTGTATATTGTGTACATGTTCATTGCATTCCATTGGAGAGTGTAGCAGAGATGTAGTTTACATATAGTGAACCCTATGCAGGTAGCTTTTGAGGTTCCACTCCCTTGCAGTTAGGCAATCTTTATGAACGATGCATGGTTATTACCGATCCATTTTGTTGTCATCCTACTTTTTCCCCATGCAAAAAAAAAAGGACTATTCTTCAAGTTCTGCATGAGTGCAGGCAACCCTTGCAGAAGCCCTTGAGCTAAATTTTAAGGATAACCAGATCCATATAAATGCACAGAAATTAGACTTTCGTTTGCTAGTTTGTGAAGGTTGGAAAGCAAGGTAACAGTGTCTGGGGAAGCTAACTTGACCAACAATAAATCCTGCTGTCTAAACACTTGTTTCAAAGTACAAAATGTGCAGCCTCCTTGAATTATAAAGAAGTTCCCTTCAAATACCTGCCTTGTGGAAAATGAGAGATTTGTATCCAGATGAAAGCAAAGCTCCCATAGACTTTACTGAGGCAGAACAGAGAATGTCAAGCACATTGCTCCTGCTATGCAGGGTCAAAAAAATTGAGTCTTGTACTTTTAGGGATTTGCCCTCTTGCCTTGTCAGTTTTAGCTGGACTGGGGAGGAATCAGTAGGGAGGCTATAGAATAGAATAGCATAGAATAGCATAGAATGGCATAGCATAGCATAGCATAGCATAGCATAGCATAGCATAGCATAGCATAGCATAGAATAGAATAGAATTACCCAGGTTGGAAAAGACCTTTGTGATCATTGAGTCCAACCTATCACCCAACACCATCTAATCAACTAAACCAAGGCAACAAGCACCCCATCCAGTCTCACCTCCAGTGATGGTGACTTCACCACCCCCTTGGGCAGCCCATTCCAGTGGCAAATTACTCTTTCTGGAAAGAACTTTCTCCTCACCTCCAGCCTAAACTTCCCCTGGTGCAGCTTGAGACTGTGTCCTCTTGTTCTGGTGCTGGTTGCCTGGGAGAAGAGAACAACCCCCACCTGGTTACAACCTCCCTTCAGGCAGTTGCAGAGGGCAATAAGGTCTCCCTTGAGCCTCCTCTTCTCCAAGCTAATCAACCCCAGCTCCCTCAGCCTCTCCTCACAGGGCTGTGCTCCAAACCCCTCCTCAGCTTTGTTGCCCTCTCTGGACACATTCCAGCAACTCAACATCTTTCCTAAACTGAGGGGCCCAGAACTGGACCCACAGTTGTCTTGATTTGGCTTCTTGCTTTGTTTTATGTTGTTCTTTAACAATATTAGGTGTTTTATTTCCTCTCAATGAGCCTGGATGGAGGGTACAGTCCTCGTGTCCTTGCCTCAACAACTTTTAATCTAAAGGCAGAGTAAACACAACAGCCCCAATCCATATGAGACAAAATGCCCCGAGAAACAGATAATTGATTGTGTTTTGGTTGAATGTGAGTGAGATTTCTAAGAAGCTTGAGGCCAGGTAGTCGTCTGGTATAAATCCCTTTTGCATTAATGTTATTAGACTTGCAGCAGTTAATGACAGATGGAGGTCCAAACTATTCACACCTTTGCAGAGAGCACGTTGCCTCTGGACAGGGGGCTATTTCAATTCTGTGCTGATAAAGGGTCTTGAGTGGAAGGATCATGCCACTGCTGGACCTCTGTACAGCAGGTAGTTTGTTTGGTTTGTTTCAGGAGAGTGCTCAGAGCCTCTGGCCTCAGTAGCAGGCAAATGGTGCAGCTCCTTCTCATCCACAGAGGTCAGATCCAGGTGGATATCACATTGCTGGAGTGAACCTAGTGTAATTTCTGTCTTCTTTTCAGTAGTGTCACTTGGGTGGACATCCAGTCCTCAGAGTAATGAATGAAAGACTTTATCACTTTAGGTTTTCCATGTATTTATAGCTTTAATCCATTCAGATAATCATCAGAATAGCACATCTGTTATCAATTGCCATTTTGTTCTCTTCAGATCCCGAGAAAAGGAATCTCTGTTATGGCCATTAGGATGATGACCAGCACCTTAATAGCTTTTCTGCAGCATTTAAATGAAAATTAATAAACTTGCTGTTGCATTAGCTTAATTTTGAAGACTCACATAGGAAGAATATTATCCTGAGATAGCAAACATACTGTGTAAACAGCCATTACTAGGGAGACAAAATGGAGTTAAAGGTGAAGCCTATTGGATAAGAACTTGAAGCTCACATAACTCAAACAAGCTCATGGGCTCTTTGCAGCTAATGTACTCCCCAGCCATCATCTGGAGGAATTGTGTTGCTTTTTAAAACAAGGTACTGTAGGTTGACAGATAAATGACTAATTAATTTTATACCAGAGTGTCATAAATGTTTTGTTGCTGTTCTTTTCCTGAAGGTTTGTGTGCAAGCAGACATTGAGGCAGAATCTATGCTTCTCCTGACAGACAGCAAAGGCCAGGTGGTAATTTTACATTTCCTTGGTTCTGGACTACTGTGGTAGCAAAATGAGCTCCAGAGAGAGGCTGTGAGGACATGGTTTGCTACAGCCTTGAACTGCAGTTCCTTGGGAGATCCTGTGGTGTAGGCTGATCACAAAGACTTCTGGTGCTTTTCCATAGGGACACCTCACTAAGCTGCTTCATCACATTTAAAGGATTCTTATGGATGGGAGGAATGATTCTGATCACTTAGGCTGGGGAGAATCCTCGAGCACAAGCCCTGTGAGGAGAGGCTGAGGGAGCTGGGGTTGCTTAGCCTGGAGAAGAGGAGGCTCAGGGGAGACCTTACTGCTCTCTACAACTACCTGAAGGGAGATTGTAGCCAGGTGAGGGTTGGTCTCTTCTTCCAGGCAACCAGCACCAGAACAAGAGGACACAGTCTCAAGCTGCACCAGGGGAAGTTTAGGCTGGAGGTGAGGAGAAAGTTCTTCCCAGAGAGAGTTGTCAGCTGTTGGAATGTGCTGCCCAGGGAGGTGGTGGAGTCACCTCTCCTGGAGGTGTTCAAAAAAGGATTGAATGTGGCACTTGAAGCCATGGTTTAGTTAGTCCTGAGGTGTTGGGTGATAGGTTGGACTTGATGATTTCTGAGGTCTTTTCCAACCTTATTGATTCTATGATCTACTTCTCTCATGATGGGATGTCAAAGTAGACTTTTAAGGAAGCTTTTGTTAAATGAATATTCAAATAGAAGATTGTGGTTGATGAATCTTCAGTTTTGCCTCCAAAAGAGAATGCCTGAGGGAAAATGCTTCTTCATCTATTTAGACATGTCACTCACCAGAGTAGGTCCGGTCTTGGTTAGCATTTGCATACTGAAAGGGAGAAAGTGGAGCCTACCAAACACTGTAGACAGTTCTTGTGGAACAAAGAAGATGAAAGGACAATAAAACAGTCCCAAGTCCAAAAATGCTTGAAGTTCTCATTTTCAAAATGTAGTTCATAAAATAGGTCAGAGCCTCAGGTAACACGAACTGAAGTGTGTGAGTGGGCCCAATGGCAGTCAGGGATGCTTTTCCTGCTGTTCTACTCTTGAACAAACAAGCTACTTGTCTCAGTGCCTTATGACATGACCTGCTCTTGCTGAAGCTGAGCAGAAGCACTGAGACAGGACTGCATGATACTCCTGTTGTGTGCTTGGTCCCTATGTACATGTCCCTTGGTCTCACTCTTAAATACAATAGGCCAGGATCCAGTCTCAGACCCTTGAAGAGAAGTGGCATGATGTATCTTGGATCAACCTCTCCTTGTCCTGTTCCACAGAATAGGATAAACATTGCTCTCCTCCATAATGGGAACAGTCCCTGCCCTGTGCTACTCTCCCAGTTATGTTCTGCACATCTCTGGGAGATGTCATAACCTGATTCAGTTCACTTGTACAGGCACAATTTTGCTGTCTATCAACATGCCACTGACAATAAATGAGCAACCTGTGGTGCAGTGTGGAGGTTGGTAACCTCTGGCACAGAGGTACTGCTGTGAAGAGACATGGCAGGAGACCTGCTGACACAGTCATGGTAGAAATTGGCATGTAGCTCAGTAAATGCAGCCTCTTCTGCTGCCATGCAGTGCTATCAAATGGTGTGCTAACAGCCCAGCTGCATCAATGACCTGGAATTAGTTAGCACTGATGATTTCCCAGATGCCTGGGAGTGTGTACAGAGGCTTGACATAAGTTTTTGGTCCTGTGTTTCACAGGGTGGTTTTACAGTGAATGAAATGGTTTTTCTCAGCAGGTCATGGGAGCCCTGGAGGACTGATCCCACGGATGCCGCAGTCTTGCTGCAGGGAGGCCTACGTCAGTCCGTGTTAGTGTTCCCTTTCAGTAGGGAGGTAAAAAAACCCCTCAAACCTAAATGTTCAGGTGATTGTAGGGGTGTTCCAGAGCAAAAAGATTTGTGTTTATGGCTAAAGAGTGACTGATAACACTCTCACTCAAAGTTTCTAAGAAGTCACTGAGTAGAAAACTGAAATCCTTCGGCTTTCCAGACACAGTCTCGGAGAGCATCTTCCTGTTTTCTGCTTCAAGGAATTAATTTTTACTGGAGTGATAAAATGGTTGGTTTAGGGCTTTATGCCTGGAAGAGGCAAGAGCAACAGTAGGTGACAGAGGGACCAGATAGATGAGACTGGCAGAGGTGTGACAGCTCCATCAGCCAGTGTCAAAACCATGGCTCGGCCAGTAGCATTGATGCAATGCACTATGGACCACCTAAGGGACACTGATGGACTATTCTAATGTGATTTCAAGTCCCAGGTTTATTTTAATCTATTAAGACCTACTAGAACTTCTTTGAATGAAAGCAGTTATCTAAAGCCTCTGTAATGAAGATAAATAGGTGATATTTTTTTATATCTATATAAGAGATGTGGACCAGAGTGTGTTCATGAAACCTGCTGTGTCGTCAGTGTGAGATCAGCTGCTGTAACTGAAAGAAGTGCACTACAAGGGCCAACTCCAAATCCTAAACAAAGCAAAGACAACTTTCTACTTGCACAGCCCCTCAGGTGCAGGCTTGGCATGCACAAAGAAACTTGCACATCCCAAGCTAGCAGCCCAGTGACGTCATGGGAGGTCATTTGTTCTCCTTCTGAGGGAAGACACTGACAAATCTTGGAAGACCCTCTGAACCACTGCCATGTACTGATGACTGGGGCACCATTTTCAACTGACTTGAAGTTGTACTTTCTGAAACTGCTCATTTAGTTTTACCTAAACCATCTACACCAGCCCAGGACATTTCAGCAAATAAGAGCTGATCTTCCTTTCCATATGATGCTTTCAGTCTGTTACATATGCTGTTTTAAAATCATAGAATCAATAAGGTTGGACGAGACCTTGAAGATCAATTCCAACCTATCACCCAACACATCCTGACTAACTAAACCATGGCTTCAAGTGCCACATCCAATCCCCTCTTGAACACCTCCAGGGATGGTGACTCCACCACCTCCCTGGGCAGCACATTCCAATGGTTAACAACTCTCTCTGTCAAGAACTTTCTCCTCACCTTGAGCCTAAACTTCCCCTGGCACAGCTTAAGACTGTGTCCTCTTGTTCTGGTAGTGGTTGCCCAAGGG
This sequence comes from Colaptes auratus, assembly GCA_015227895.2. Lineage (NCBI taxonomy): Eukaryota > Metazoa > Chordata > Aves > Piciformes > Picidae > Colaptes > Colaptes auratus. The sequence continues at coordinate 28,190,098 of CM037631.1, forward strand.
AAAAGACCAACCCCCACCTGGCTACAACCTCCTTTCAGGTAGTTGTAGAGAGCAAGAAGGTCTCCCCTGAGCCTCCTCTTCTCCAGGCTAAACAACCCCAGCTCCCTCAGCCTCTCCTTGTAGGGCTGTGCTTGAGGCCTCTCCCCAGCCTTGTTGCCCTTCTCTGGACACATTTAAGTGTCTCAATGTCCTTCTTAAATTGAGGGGCCCAGAACTGGACACAGTTCTCAAGGTGTGGCCTAACCAGTGCTGAGTACAGGGGACAATGCCTGAAGTGACTGGACTAAGGCTAAAAAAGCCCCAAGCACTCTACTTATTCCATAGTATTTCCCCATGGCATTTAGTAGACATAGGCTTAGTGATGTAAAGAGAGTAGAATGCAGATGCTCTACCAACCATTTGGCCTCTTGTAAGTTACAAGAACTGTGAATGTTCAGAGTGCCTTGCTATAAGAAATCTCCTTCTCTTTGCCTCTGAGATTTAAAGGGTAAGGTTGATTCTAGGAAATTATCTTCAAAGCTGTACTTGTGTTCAAGATGTAGAAACCTTGGCTCCTGTTAACATCTCACGTTCTTGTGGCTTGTCTCTGAGTTTGTCTAACTGTTAGGAAGTGTGGGTATATTTTACCTTGTTCTTAGGCCTGTCTGGGCACTAGAGAAGATCAGGATAATATGCATGTGGCAAAATTAAAGGAGAGAGTTTTATTTGGTGTGCTGGGTTTAGTTGTGATAGCTAATTGTCTTCACAGCAGCCAGAGTGAAGAAAAGCTAGTGCGTTTTAGTTGCTTCTGAGCAGTGCTTGTGCTGAGTCAAGGCTTCTTCTGCTTCTCATATCACCCCACCAGTGAATATTCTGGGGGTGCACAAGAAGCTGGGAAGGGACTGGGACAACTGGCTCCAGATGACCAGAGAGATATTCACACAAACATGGAATACCATCTGAAGGATCATCTGGTCCAACCTTCCTTGGCAAAAGCATGGCCTGGATGAAATGGGTTGGCACTCTGTCCAGATGAATCTCAAGAGTCCAATGTTGTGTGATCCACCACTTCCCCGGGGAGATTATTCTAAAGGCTGGTTGGTCTGGTGAAAAATTTCCCTCTTGTGTCCAATCTGAATCTTCCCAGCAGTGACTTGTACCCATTATGCCCTGTCTTTTCCATGTTGTCCTTGGTGTAAACAAAAGTCTTTGTAGCCTTTGTTGAAATGCTAAGCCAAGGTGATTAGCTGTGCCCTAAACCTTCTTTCCTCTGGGCTGAGCAAACCTAGTTCTCTCCACCTTTCCTCATTTGGCATCTTTCCAGTCCTTTGATCTTCTTCCTGGCCCTTCTCTGGACTCTGTCCAGCCCTTCTCTGGACTCTTTCCAGCCCATTCACATTTTAATTTACTTTTTAAATTTTTTTTGCATAGCAGGGACCAAAACCAAACACAGTGCTTGAGGTATGGGCTGACAAGCTCCGAGTGGGATAATGACTTCTTTTCTCTGATGGTTCTGCCCTTGATGATGCAATCCAACATCTTGTTGTCCTTCTTTGCCACTGCAGCACTCTCTTCACTCATGATGAGGTTGATGTCATGCTCAGCATATAAATCTGGGAGAGGAAGGAAGAGGAGAATTGTCAGAGTCCCACTGTTTGTCTTCCCAAGTAACCATTATCATGATGGAACCCTGCTCTCTGGAGAAGGCTGAACACATGCCAGCTCATGGGAATGACTGAATTAATTCCCTGGTTTGCTTTGCTTTTGTGTGCAGCTTTTGCTGTACTCATTAGAGTGTCTTTATTTCAACCTACCCCACTGGGAGGCAATAAGTGAGCACCTGTATGGGGCTTAGATACCAAGTAGGGGTAAACCATAGCTCTCTAGTAAGTCTCAGTGGTTACAGCCACTATGCTTCAGCTTGTAATATATTCCAGCTGAAGTTTGGAGACTTAATTTTTGTCATTATTTTGCTGAGCACCAGGGTCAACAACTCTTGATGCTGACCAGGATTGTGCTGTATGAGCTGAAGTCCTCAGAATTAACATGTGCAATGGTTCAGTTTGGAAACAAATTACAATAATACAATAATACAATAATACAATACACCAGGTTGGAAGAGACCTTCAAGATCATCGCGTCCAACCCATCAACCAGTCCAACCCACCTCAATACAATACAGTACAATACAGTACAATACAACCCACCTAAACAACTAAAAAACTAAACTGTGGCACCAAGCACCCCATCAAGCCTCTTCTTGAACACCTCCAATGAAGGTGACTCCACCACCTCCACGGGTAAACAACTCCAATGGGCAATCACTCTCTCTGTAGAGAACTTCCTCCTAACATCCAGTCTAAACCTCCCCTGGCGCAGCCTGAGACTGTGTCCTCTTGTTCTGGTACTGGCTGCCTGGGAGAAGAGACCAACCTCTGCCTGGCTACAACCTCCCTTCAGGTAGTTGTAGAGAGCAATAAGGTCACCCCTGAGTCTCCTCTTCTCCAGGCTAAGCAATCCCAGCTCCCTTAGCCTCTCCTCATAGGGCTTGTGTTCCAAACCCCTCACCAACTTTGTTGCATTATTAAAATACAATAAATAAAACAAAATAAAAATGACTGAAAACAAGCAGTCCTTTGACTCCATAGTCAAGTCCTTCATCTAAATGCTGGTTGCAAAACATGCAGCTAACTGTATGAGCAGTGTCAAGGTTGCTGGCCTCAATCCAGACTTATAGCTGTCAGCAATGACAGGTTCCTAGACTGGGTGGTTTTGTGCTTCTGTGTCCTGAAAATCTGAAGAGTCTTGTTTAAAATTACTGCCTGCAACTGTGATGATACTAAAGCACTGCAAAGTGTTACTTGGGTACAGTTTTGCCACTTTAAATGTGACTTCTACAGTGTTCATGCAGCATCTCTTGTCTGGTTGCAAAACTGCAAACACATTGGTAGGATCTGGTTTCCAGGAGATATAGTCTAGACAACAGATTGGATTAGCAGCCTGGATTTATGGGAGGTGTTTAGTCCTGGTTTTAACAGGAAAAGAGGAAGAAAACAAGGCTCCAAAATGTTATGAATGCACCTACTATTGGTCCCAATATCTCAGGGATGCAGCTGATTGGAAGAGCCCTGCACAAGTTAAAAGTGACACTAGTAGATGACAGAGAAATGTTGTGTGTATTGAATAAGTTACCATATTCGTGGTCACCACCTCCCTGGCCCCTTCCAGGGAGCTACAAAACAAGAAGGCTATTTGTGAATAGATCTTTCTCCATTCAGCTGGCTGAAGACTTTACAAAGGGGCAGGTACTTCAGAAGGTTTCCTGGTTTACCTTCGTTTTCTTGTCCTTGCTGGAACAAATTAGCTGTTTATTTGTGTGTATGAAGCAGCCCACCTGGAGCAGACACATCTTCCATCCTCCCAGGAACAGTGGGGAATGAAGAGCCCTCCAGATCATTTAGAGAGTGCTTCTCACCCACAGCATGACCTTTCAGGGCCTGAGTGCTTCACTTCCATTCTGCTGCTACAAGACTCACTGCAGCTGGGGGGCTGACACTGCAAACACAACATGTGACAACCAGACCTTCTTTCTGGCACAAGTAACATGGAAACAGATTTTGATCTGGGAAAATTCACCCCTTCATTAATGTTTATTCGCAATTGTGATCTAAAAAGCAAGAAAGACCTTAACAGAGGCACTCTATAATATTGGAGATGCTGTACTGTGACTAAAGATCAGAAGACATTTGAGTGAGCCTGCAGTGCTCTAGGAGCTGCTGAAGAGAAGCAGGTCCTTTTGAAAATCCTACTGTCAGGAAACAACAGAGAAAGAAAAATGGAAGTGTCCTCTTGATTTGGTCTTATTGAGGTCTGTTCAGACTATAAAGCCATAAGCTATTGCCATCAGATCTGGATAGTCCTCAGGCTGTCTGGGAGCTATAAAACTCCACTTTCTTTCCAAATATGCAGCACTGTTTGTCTTTTCCTTTTCCCTTCTGTGGCAGAAATAACTGCAAATAGTTAAAGTCATGACAAAGAGTAACAACAAACTCTTCCTACAAAGAGGAGGCATTATCACTCTCATATTGATATGATGAGGGTAAGAAGAGCTATTTAGCTTTCTTTCTAATCAAATATTGAGATAAATCCTAGCAAGTTATGTGTAGGATCCCTTCAAATGATGTTGCCATAACTTGCCTTCTGAAATGCTGTCTAACAGCTGAACTTCCTGACCTGTGGCAATAAAATACTGAAAGGAATGTCATTGAGCTAGAGAGTTCCCTTCTTCCTCCAGCCAAGAGGAGAGACATCTCATCAAGGTCTTTTCCTTCTTGAAGGGATCTTTCCTTGTCAAATCTCACTCCACTGGACAACAGAGTGTGCTTTGCAATGTGAAGGAATAGCAAAAGGATATTTCCCAGGTGAAGTGTAGCAGACACTAAAAGGATGCCTGGGTGTCTAGAGGAACGCCTGGGTGATTGGTGAAAATATCCTTTACCACTGGATGAGAGTGTCAACTCATGTCAGTAAACCTGCCTGTTACATAACAAATAGCTTGGGGCTACACTGGTCCCCAAGTTCAAGTGGTCCCCAAGTGTTCAAGGAAGATGCATCAGGGCCAGAGATTTGTTGGGTGTCCTCCCCAGGCACTGCTAAGCTTTCTGGACACAAAGTGCATCATCTCACTTCATTCTTCTATGAATTTTCCCAGGTAAAGCAGCCCTCAAAGGAAAGAGGGTGCTGAGCTGGGATGGGAAATGTGGCTTTACACGGGCACAAGCCACTGTACTGGCTCTAGCTCTTGTTAGGCAAACTGCAAGAGCTTTTCCTGAGTAAGGGTTCGACCAAAGCTGCACTTTTCCAAAATGTTATGCAAAATTCAAGCAGAATTTTAAAGAGCATTCATCAAGGAAAAAACCTGCAAACATCTGAGCCTTATAACTCACCATCTTGCAACATTTTTGCCCATGGAACATAACCCTGCTTTAAAGCTTCCCCAGTTTAATGAGCAATTTGTCTTGTGGGTCTAGTAAGAGCTAAAAATCTGCTTGTAGTGATATAGAATCATAGAATAGTTCAGGTTGGAAGGGACCCCAAGGATCATCTAGTTCCAATCCTCCTGCCATGGGCAGGGACACCTCACACTAGAGCAGGTTTGCTCACAGCCACATCCAGCCTGGCCTTATAAAACTCCAGGGATGAGGCTTCCACCACCTCCCTGGGCAACCTGTGTCAGTGTCTCACCACCCTCTCACCACCCTTCTTCCTAACATCCAATCTGAATCTACCAGTTTCTATTTTTCTTCCATTGCCCCCAGTCCTATCACTCCCTGACACCCTAAGAAGTCCCTCCCCAGCTTTCCTGTAGCCCCCTTCAGATACTGGAAGACCACAATTAGGTCTCCTCAGAGCCTTCTCCAGACTGAACAGCCCTAGCTCTCTCAGTCTGTTCTCACAGGAGAGATGTTCCAGCCCTCTGCTCATCCTCGTGGCCCCAGCACCTCCAGATCTTTCCTGCAGTAGAGGCTCCAGAACTGGACACAGTACTCCAGGTGGGGTCTCACCAGAGCAGAGTAGAGGGGGAACATAAATCTTGATGTATCTAGATGAAGTGGAAAAGGTCAAAATATGGTGCCAGAGAACTGGAGAAAAAAAAATCAGAATAAGTTTTGTGACAGTTTAAGATATAAAAGGATTTCCTCTGTATATTAGCTGAGTTTTGGTAGCATCAAGCTGTTTCTCTTGGTATCAGCCGTTAGGTTTAGGAATGGTGAGCAGTCTGGCTTCCAGGGTTCATATAGGGATAAGATGTAGCACAAGGTTTTATAAGGGAATTAAGGTGTGATTTACAGGAAAACAGGCTGAAGCCCTCTCCCCAGACTGTGAACTAAATGCTACTTCCAACTTTTGTAGCAGGATGAAAACTCATGGAGGGGAAAAAATTGAGTTGGTTTGTTGTACACATAGGGGACACAAAGAAGACTTAAATCATCTTAAAATGATGATTTAAACCTAAATCTGATCTAAATCTAATCTAATCTAAATCTAAATCTAATCTAAATCATCTGAAGAAGATGATTTACACAGGCATCTGAAGAGGATGATTTAGATTAGATGTTATAAAGAAATTCAGTATTGTGAAGGTTGTGAGGCACTGGAACCTGCTGCCCAGAAAAGTCCCTTCCCTCAAAGTGTTGAAGTCCAAGGTGGATGGGGCTTTGAGCAACCTGTTGTAGTGGAAGGTGTCACTGCCCATGGGAAGGGATTTTGGAGCTAGATGACATTCAAAGATCCCTTCCAACCTGAACCATTTTATGAGTCATACTATAATTCTATCACTCTTCTACTTTATAGATCCTTGCTCATCGCCACAGAGCAAGCTTACACCCTCTTCTGCTCATCCACATAGTCTTGGAAAAGCAGCTCAGGTGTTACTAGGACTGAGGAAAGTGAAGGAATTACTTAACTCACATGCAGATAGGAAATTCAGCAGAAGCCTCAGGGGTAACCTGGCTCCATCTGACCTGCTTATCACCTTTAAAATACTGCCAGTGCCTGAGGAGGTTTCTCAGTGACACACGTTTAAAAGCAAAGTAAGAACACACCCCACACACACACCCCCGTCTCCTAAATAAGTTCTTTGTTTCCATTTGGAGGATAATCATATTTCCAGGTCTTTCCACAATGACCTTGTAAAATGATTGACTGCTGCTTTCCTATTTTCGGTACATGCTACTCTTAAAATCTGACAGGGTTCCATATTAGGACACCCTGCTCAGTAACAGCAGAGTGGATACTTTAATCTTACATTGAAATAATTCAATCTTCATCCTACCTTCCTGTTTTTATTTTATAACCAAAGAACTAATCTTCTTTTGCCTTTCCTCTGCCTCCTTAAGGCCCAAGAAGAGAAAAAGGTCAGAAATCTGCTAGTTATGGAAATCTCTAGCAACCTTTTATACATAGTCACAAACACTGTTACAGTCCTTTGCTTCAGGCTTCCCTCTTTTCCTTCCTCCAGCTCCCCTGCTGCCTCTGCTGTACAGTCAGTTTATTGAGTCCTCAACTCAACAGCACCCAAAAGTCCTCCATTTATGTTGGCACGATACACTGGTTTAGAGACACCAACTCTAGAATCTAGAAGATTCTCATCTCTGCTATAGATGCCCAGGATGCTCATTGTCTTTGGCTGTTTCTGCCCGTGAAGCTGCTGTGATTCTGAAGGCTGAAAGTTATTTGCTTATAGTCTTATTTAAGATTTACAAAGTGCAGTGCTTTCTGTTTCTTACTTTTCAAGTCATGATGAATGCCAGGATATGTGAACATGAAGTCTGACAGAGAAAAATAGCTCGTTAGGGTAGCTCATGTAATGCTGAGGCCAGATCAGTGTTACTCTAAACAGTATGCTCTTGCTCAGAAGGCAATTCAGAGCAGCAGCCTGCTTTGCAATGCTCTCTATCACCCTCCAGAGTCCAGCTCTCTTCACTGAGGGGGAAACAAGCTCTTAATGTAAACTCCCAAAGGCAGGCTTGGGAATAAACTTCATGTTCCATTTCATACATTGTCCCTAACCTTCTGGTCCATTTGTTAGGAAGTCCTGTAGGATGTGGAGAAGTTTGGTTCAGTTCCCTCCTCCGCCTGGGGAAATGTGAATCTGCTTCTCTCCTTTCCCAGAGAACAGCAAGCTTTTTCTAGTGCTTGACTGCCCTCACAGGAAAAAACAATTAAAACATCTTATGCCTAATCTGACTTTGCTTTGGTTTGATCTGCTTGATACCACTAAAAGGAGTCTGACAATTCTAATTTTCCACCCCATCAGATACAGGTAGACACTGAGAAGATCCCCCCAAGCCTTCTGCTTTCCAGGCTGAGCAGTCCCCCACCTCTCTTGACCTCTGCTCACACAAGTGCTCCATTTCCTGAACAAGTTCTGCAGCCTTTTGCTAGACTTGTTTGCAGAAGTCTCTACTACACTGGGAGCTCTCCCCTGGACCCAGCACTCCAGATGTCTCACAAGTACTGAGTAGAGGGGGAGGATCACCTCCCTTGTCCTTATGGCAATGCTATACCTAAAGCAGCCTGCTATACTATTGACCTTTGCCACAACAGGCCATTGCTGTCTCATGTTCAACACCTTGTCTACTGGTGCCCCCAGATCCACCCCTGTGAGGTGGCTTTGCAGCATCCTACCTGATTGTCCATTTCCCCAGCCTGTTGAGATCCCTCTGGATGGGCACAGCCCTCAAGAGCACCAAACACACCTCCCATTTTGAATCATCTACAAATGTGCTGAGGATGCAGCCTGTCCCATTGTCTGGGTCATCAACAAAGAGGGTGAGCAGTTTTGGCTCCAGTGTTAGCCCCATGGGTATATGACAAACATTTGGCTTCCAGCTGCACTTTGTACTTAGGAGCATAACCCTTTCAGCCTAACAGTTAACAATAGCTTTGTGCCCACCTCACTGACTGTTTATCTAGTCTATACCTCATTTGTTTGTGACTGATTGAGTTGTGGGAGCCTTAGCCTTGTTAAAATCAAGAACATCCACTGCTGTATTCTTATGCACTGAATTACTTTTCTTGTGGAAGGATCTTTTTAGTCAGGCATGACTTTTCCTTCACAAATCCATGTCAATAACTCCCAGTTGCTTCTTGTGCTGAAAAACATTTGGAAATGCTTTGCAAGATTAGCTCCTCTATTATCTTCCCAGGGATCAAGGTGACACTGACCCCCTGCACTTCTCTGAACTCTCCTGCTATTCTTGAAGACAGGAGTGACATTTGCTTTCCATCAGTCCTTAGGAACTACCCCCAGTTGCCTTGATTGCCACTGTGAGAGTAGCCTTGCAGCATTGTCACCCTGCTCCCCTAGCTCTCATTAGCTCCCACGGACTCATACATGCCTGGATAAGAGTTACCTGACCAGGATAAAAGTTACCTGACCAGGATAAGAGTTACCTGACCAGGATAAAAGTTACCTGACCAGGATAAGAGTTACCTGACCAGGATAAAAGTTACCTGACCAGGATAAGAGTTACCTGACCAGGATAAAAGTTACCTGACCAGGATAAGAGTTACCTGACCTGGTTCCTCTCCATTCCTTGATCTAGACTTTCTATCTGGTGCAGGCACTGAGATTCCTAAAGGCCATTCCTACCAGTGAGTACTGAAGCAAGAAAAGATTCAGTGATACTCTCTCCTTTGTCACTGAGTCCCCCAGCTCATTCAGCAGTGAGCAGACATTTCCCCTAACCTTTCTTCTGCTCTTGCGAGAGCTGTAGAAACTGTTCTGATTTTTATTCATGTCCCTTTCAGGTTCACCTCCAGGCAGGCTTTGGCTTTTCTTACTCCTTACCTGTGAGTTTGGGCAGTATCTCTGTATTTCTGCTGGCTGATCTGAGCCTGCATGTATTCTTCTTTTCTGTGTTTAAGTTTAGTCAGAATCTCCTTGCTCGTCCATACAGACCTCCTGCTGCTTCTGCCTAGTTTCCTGCATGTTGGGTTGGACCACTCTCTAACTTACAAGGGATGAGCCTTCAATGTCAACCAACTCTCTACCCTCTCTTTTTCAGGACTGTGTTGCATGAGATTCTTCTAAGTAGATCTGCAGTGTGTGGACTGAGATGAGTCATTGGGAAAGCCATATGTGAATTAGGAAGCACTTCAAGTAATTTCCAAGGGAGTAAGAAGCCCTGTGTTACTGATAAACACAAAGGAAAGCGTGGGTCAGCCAGCCACTTTCCACGAAACAGACCAACCCTCAGACATATTGGAATGATGAACAGGAAGGAAACTGCTGGAATTACATGAATATGAGACTCAATTTATAAATGCCTGTAAGAGATCTGGAATAGCATAGGACAGGATTTGTACTTCTTTCTTTCTACCTGTTTGTTTGTTTGTTTGTTTTTGTAAAGGAAACTGTGCTGGGCACTTGCTGCAGCTTCTGGATTGCTTGAAAATTTACATTTGCTTCAAGCTTCTTATCCTTTTTGTCTACCAGAATATAAGAGCTTTTGGGTTGAAGTTATAAATTGCCTGCGTGCATTTCTGCAGACTTCTTTGCCTGTCATATGCTGTTTCTTGTTGGTTGTGGTCTGATGATAGCATGGAGAGGTCACAGACTGAGCACTCCACTACACAAAGATCTATACTTCTGTTTGTCCAAACTCAGACTTCATTCTCTCATCCCTGTGCCTCTCATGTTTGATTTCCATTTAGCCTGCCAGCATTACCTGCTCAAATCCCTGTTTTCTTATGCTAGTTCCAACTTGTTTGCTCTTGTCAATGAAGCTGACCCTCTTTTCTCTTCCCTTGTCAGTCTTTGCATCTTTCCTAAGCAGGTCTGGGTTCTGATCACTCCTCAAGATCTGCCTCTGTTCTGCCTTTGAAAGGTTAGACATGCATATGAATTTTCATACTAAATAAAACTAACTGGTAGAACTACATGAAGGGAGGTTGCAGCCAGGTGGGGGTTGGTCTCTTCTCCCAGGCAACCAGCACCAGAACAAGAGGACACAGTCTCAAGCTGTGCCAGGGGGAGGGGAGGAGAAAGTTCTTCCCAGAAAGAGTAATTTGCCCTTGGAATGTGCTGCCCAGGGTGGTGGTGGAGTCACCATCCCTGGACGCGTTCAAGAGGGGACTGGACATGGCACTTGCAGCCATGGTTTAGTTAGTCCTGAGGTGTTGGGTGATAGGTTGGACTTGGTGATCTCTGAGGTCTTTTCCAACCTTACTGATTCTACGATTCTATCTGTACACATCAAAGTCTGAGATGGGATGCCTTTCAGGAGTGTCTGCCGTTTGTGACTTTCCAAATGCCTACTCACATTTTTGACTTTCCAAATGTAGTTTTACAGCTTATGAGTTCCTCAGGTCAATATCTTCTTGGAGATCTTTACTTTGAGGTGTCCTGACTTAATCATGCTGGTCATTGATAGTCATTTCATTAGTCCTGTGTCTTATATCTGACTTTCTTCACTGAGTGTCTCTCCAGGCAGACTCAGTTATTAAGACTCGGTTCTCCCTTGCTTGGCCTGTGCCTGGTAGAAGGAGAGGAGTCATCTATCTCTTTCCTCTCCCTATCTTAACAAATGATAACATTTATATACATTCATTATGAGAAAAATGGATGATAGTATTTTTCATTTAGACAGTTAGCTATCAATTCTTTAATGAATACATGCAGTTTCAAGAAAGGTAATCAATATCTGAACACAATCCAGGCCGAACAGATATTGTTGACTCATCAATAATTGCAAGTAAGAGGGTGGCTCAATCAATACTCTGACTCAGAACTGTATGATAGTGATTTTGGAGAAAATGCTAGCAGAACATTCAGCAAATAGAATCCAAGAGATTGCAAAGTCCCTCTAAAGACTGATGATGATAAATGGGCTGTCAAACTCCTGTTTAAGACTTCCTCTAGATAGCAGGACTTGTCTACTCTCCTGTGCACCTCACTCCAGCTGCCCAAGCTGCCCTGTCATCACCATGTCCTTCTGAGAATAGGAAGTGTTATGCTTAGAGCTCAAACTGAGGCAGGCACAAAAATGGTCTATGTGCTTATGCTAGCTTTGTCAACCTGAGAGTGGCCTGCTTCTCCCCTGTTCTCTTTTTCATCTGGATTTTTACTCATAGCCAAACCTTGGCTGCAAGGCGTTAAGTAGCTCCTGTAAAGACTGAACAGATAATGAGGAAAAGATTTCTCATCTGTGTTTTCTCTTGCTCTTCTTGTCAAAGGCTGAGTAGAAGCCAGCCCTGGCTGGCTGTGTCTGAACTGGTGGAAGTCTTTCAGAAAGTCTTGATCTTGCAAAAGGATGAGCTGCCTAGAGCTTTCAGCATGGCTCTTTTTTTGTCTCTTAAAGGAATGGAAGCGGCATCAGAAGGGCTGGCTGTCAATGCAAGCAACTTCCCATGATACACTGAAGCAGCAAAGATAGCTTTAGGGTCTTTCCACTCTGTCACTGAGCTACAGTTCATTGCTTTATATGTTTTAACAGGTCTTTTATATAGCCTGTGATATATTGCAGCTCTCTGGTTAAGGAAGGAAAAAAGTTCTGCTGGTTTGATCTATGCTATAAGTGTCAGGAGAATGGAAGATATCCAGAAAGAGAGATTTGCCATTGGAATGTACTGCCCAGGGAGGTGGTGGAGTCACCATCACTGGAGGTGTTTAAGAAGAGCCTGGATGAGGCACTTGGTGCCATGGTTTAGTTGATTAGATGTTGTTGGGTGATAGGTTGGACTCGATGATCTCAAAGGTCTTTTCCAACCTGGTTGATTCTGACTTCTGATTACAGTCTCCCAGAGCTCTGGTAGGATGTTTATGTCACACCATTTCAAAGGTAAAGAATTCATATTAACTACTCACAGTCACCTGTTTCATCATGGCTCTATGAATATACTAAGTGCTTTGAAAGCTGTTCTGAAAGTCACTCTCATTATATACCATGCAATACAATACAATACAATACAATACAATACAATACACCACCAGGTTGGAAGAGACCTTCAAGATCATCACATCCAACCCATCAACCGATCCAACCCACCTCAATACAATACAAGACAAGACAAGACAAGACAAGACAAGACAAGACAAGACAACCCACCTAAACAACTAAACCGTGGCACCAAGCACCCCATCAAGCCTCTTCTTGAACACCTCCAATGAAGGTGACTCCACCACCTCCCTGGGCAGCCCATTCCAATGGGCAATCACTCTCTCTGTAGAGAACTTCTTCCTAACATCCAGCCTAAACCTGCCCTGGCGCAGCCTGAGACTGTGTCCTCTTGTTCTGGTACTGGCTGCCTGGGAGAAGAGACCAACCTCCGCCTGGCTACAACCTCCCTTCAGGTAGTTGTAGAGAGCAATAAGGTCACCCCTGAGTCTCCTCTTCTCCAGGCTAAGCAACCCCAGCTCCCTCAGGCTTTCCTCTCAAATTTCAGCTCATCTTCTGTTCTGCATTGGGTGTGTAGATTAAACCACAGAGTATTACACAGTGCAATCACTATTCTGCTGCAAATCCTCTGCACAGTGATAAAGTCCTGTTGGCTGCCTGCCACAATAGGTTTCAAAAGGGATCTTGAACACCTTGAAAACACAATAGACACTTAGAGGAACTATCACTTAGTTAAGGAGAAAAAAACTCATTATTTTCAGACTGACTTGAGGGTCTTTGACAGACCAGTACTGAGTTTGTGTTACAGAGTGTATGTCCTCTTCCCCTTCCTATCAAGCTGTACTCCTAGGTTTTTCCCATTCTTTGCTCTTTATCTTACCAGTGAGTACATCAGCCTGTACTGGCCTTGTGCATGTTTAGTCAGTGTGGATTTGCTCATTCAGTGCCTTAGTAAGAGGGGAAATACATGGATGGCAATGGCAGCAATCATTGCGTTTGGGGATCTGAACCCTGAGGACTGACACAATGCATCATTTCTGATTTCTCTGACTGGAGCTTCAAGAAACACTGACTCTCTGAGGATAGGTTGGAGAGAAAAAAGTGCTTCTGAACAAATAATTGATCTCATCCCTCCCACCCCCCAAAAAAATAAATTAAATAATGGTTAGATGAATCAGATTTTGGAGCATCTTCTTTTCTTGATGGTAAAGCCAAAACACACGTGTGGATGCTAGACATGGATTCCGTTAGAAACCAGGATATGAACTCCAAGTTTCATTAGCAAGACTGGAATACATGTCTCATTGCACAGTCATCAACCCCAAGGATTTCTCACAGCAGCAAGCAAACCTTGGTTGGACTCTGGTTCTTGGGTTGGTCAGACTGCAGGGGCATTGGCATTGTTGTCCTGATGCTCAGTATCCTTCAATTTGGTGGTTTTTCCTCCTCGGGAGACTGGAGAATGAATCAACTTCTGTGTCTACTTGAAATAAAGCTCCCAGAACTCTGCTGACATCCCTAGAGTTACAGCCAAATTTATCACACTTCGAATGAAAGTAGGATTCAACCTATATCTTACCTTCTATTTTTATTGCTCCCACGGATTTCTTCTCACAGCAGCTCCAAAATAGAACAGCAGGTCCCATAGTTGTGGTTCTGGTTTATTTCTTCTTGTGTTATTTACTTTTCAGATCTGAAGGGTGTTCATAGCATTGCAAAGTCTTTGCATTAACACAAATTAAATTAATAAATGAATAAAAAGGTGTTTTGAGAAAGCAATTTGTGTGGTTTGTGTGCGATGTTTAAATCCTGAGAACAATGTCTTCTCAAAAAAAACCCCCAAACCAAGACCAACCAAAACCAACTGAAAAAAAGGTTAGGAGAGAATGAAGGTTAAGATGCTTGGGAAATCAAGAATTTGGGAAATGTTGTAAATTAGGTTACTCCTGAGATGTGCAAAAACATTTTGAGAAGATGGCAGCATCGATTATAATCCCGTTTTATTGGTAGAACTTTGTCTGCACTTGTGTGGAATTTGTGGCTGTTGGCTTTTAGGTCGTTGGTGTTGTGGGACTGGCTGGGTGGCAGGAGCAGCTAGCAAGGCAGTTTGACATTTATTCCTGTTTGACAGGGCTGAAGAGGTGCTAACTGCACTGACTGTAATCTGCATTCCTCTGAATGACATTTAGGAAATGATTTGATTTCTTTCCTTATGGCCTTTTCACAAAACCTGTTAATGTAGTGTGATGTTTCCTGCAACAGTAGAAGGGACCTTGGGCAAAGGAAGCTTGAAAGGAGAAGGTGGGTGAGGGCTCGTTCACACACTGCAGCAGGCAGAGGAAAAGTGGGAAGACACGCTGCTAGTTTAAATCAGATTTGTGCATCCTGACATTCTTTAAGAATGTGAAATTTTACCCAACTACTGTTAAGGAAACTGGTCTCCTAAGTGCTAATGCAGGCTGGGTTAATTCAGCATTTCTGACAACTCAGATCCTGCCAGGCACGTGTAGAAATGGCTGCAGGGTGAACGGTGGAAGTATCCCAATGGAGGAATTCAGTGGTCTATGTGTTTTGAGCATCTGTAGCTTGACTGGAGTGAAGTATGTGGGTGCACCAGAGCACTTAAATAAGCATCTGAATGTGATTTCCAGGGCCTAAAAAGGGTGGGAAACTTTTGCTCTTTTTATTTTTTTTGTGAGTCAGGGTCCCATGGTAATAAAAAGAGAAACTGCAAACACATGTTCCACTAAAGTCAACTGCTGCTCTTCACTGCTTGCCACTAGGGCCCAAGAGTCAGGCAAACTTGTTGCAATGTCAGCAAGCCAACTTGCCGAGTCCCAAGCTGTGCCTTGCCTGTCTTTAGAGTCAGAGCAGTCCACATGCACTATTTAGAAACATTTAGAATGGTCAGTGGAGAAGGAGGAGATGATGGTCCTGTCTAATATATCTCAATGAATGGTTAAAACTTCACCACGGATGCTGCTCCTCCTTGCATTGAAAACAATGCAAAACCTCCATGTCTGAACACTGTGGAATTTGGTCCTCAAGGTTAACCATTTTGCTTCTGTCACAAAGTGGGTCAGCTGAGGATGACATAAGATAAGAAATTGGTTTGTGTTTGTTTTACTGGCATGGGCAGGGGGAGAGGGGTGACCTCGAAGGTCTTTTCCAGCCTGGTTAATTCTATTCTATTCTATTCTATTCTATTCTATTCTATTCTATTCTATTCTATTCTATTCTATTCTAAAGTGCTGGCTAGAAATATCTTCCTGTTCTTTTGATTCTGTGTTGGTTACTTGTGAACACAGTATTCATGATTTGATGGACACAATGCGTCCTTATCACAAGGCTTGAACTCTTGAAGTAGCAATAAGTACAAGACAGGAGCTGGATTCCTCTGCCAGTAGCAGGCAGATTCTCAGTAGCCCTTTCATAGTTTCATAGTTTCAGTTAGGGTTTGAAGGAACCACAAGGATCATCCAATTCCAACCCCCCTGCCATGGCCAGGGACACCCCACACTAGATCAGGCTGGACAGAGCCTCATCCAGCCTGGGCTTAAACACCTCCAGGGACGGGGCCTCAACCACCTCCCTCAACAACCCATTCCAGGGCTTCACCACTCTCATGGTGAAGAACTTCCTCCTCACATCTAGCCTGAATCTCCCCACCTCCAGCTTCATTCCATTCCCCCTAGTCCTATCACTCCCTGATAGCCTGAAAAGTCCCTCCCCAGCCTTCTCACAGGCCCCCTTCAGATACTGGAAGGCCACAATGAGGTCACCTCGGAGCCTCTCTTCTCCAGACTGAACAATACAATACAATACAATACAACAGGTTGGAAGAGACCTTCAAGATCATCACGTCCAACCCATCAACCAATCCAACCCACCTAAAATACAATACAGTACCATACAGTACCATACAGTACAATACAGTACAAAAGAGTACAATACAGTACAATACAACCCACCTAAACAACTAAAAAACTAAACCCTGGCACCAAGCACCCCATCAAGCCTCTTCTTGAACACCTCCAATGAAGGTGACTCCACCACTTCCACAGGCAGCTGATTCCAGTGGGCAATCACTCTCTCAGTATAGAACTTCTTCCTAACTTCAAGTCTAAACCTGCCCTGGCGCAGTCTGAGACTGTGTCCTCTTGTTCTGGTACTGGCTGCCTGGGAGAAGAGACCAACCTCTGCCTGGCTACAACCTCCCTTCAGGTAGTTGTAGAGAGCAATAAGGTCACCCCTCAGTCTCCTCTTCTCCAGGCTAAGCAACCCCAGCTCCCTCAGCCTCTCCTCATAGGGCTTGTCTTCCAAACCCCTCACCAACTTTGTTGCCCTTCTCTGGACACGCTCCAGTAAGACAACATCTTTCCTAAACTGAGGGGCCCAGAACTGGACACAGTACTCAAGGTGCGGCCTAACCAGTGCAGTGTACAGGGCAGAATGACCTCCCTGCTCCTGCTGGCCACACTGTTTCTGATGCAGGCTAGGATGCCATTGGCCTTCTTGGCTGCCTGGGCACACTGCAGGCTCATGTTCAACCTACAATCAACCAGCACCCCAGGTCCCTCTCTGCCTGGCCGCTCTCCAACCACTCTGACCCCAGCCTGTAGCACTGCATGGGGTTGTTGTGGCCAATGTGCAGAACCCGGCACTTGGATGTGTTCAATCTCATGCCGTTGGACTCTGCCCATCTGTCAGCCTGTCGAGGTCCCTCTGCAAAGCCTCTCTGCCCTCCAGCAGATCAACTACTGCCCCCAGCTTGGTGTCGTCCGCAAATTTACTGATGATGGACTCAATGCCCTCATCTAGATCATCAATAAAGATGTTGAAGAGCATGGGGCCCAGCACTGATCCCTGGGGCACACCACTAGTGACTGGCCGCCAGCCAGATGTGGCACCATTCACCACCACTCTCTGGGCTCGGCCCTCCAGCCAGTTCCTAACCCAACGCAGTGTGCTCCCATCCAAGCCATGGGCTGCCAGCTTGGCCAGGAGTTTGCTGTGGGGGACGGTGTCAAAGGCCTTGCTGAGGTCCAGGTAGACCACATCCACAGGCCTCCCCACATCAACCAGGCGGGTCACCTGATCATAGAAGGAGATCAGGTTGGTCAAGCAGGACCTGCCCTTCCTAAAGCCATGCTGGCTGGGCCTGATCCCTTGGCCATCCTGTAAGTGCTGCGTGATCGCACTCAAGATGAGCTGTTCCATAATCTTGCCTGGCACTGAGGTCAGGCTGACAGGCCTATAATTCCCTGGCTCATCCAACCGGCCCTGCTTGTGGATGGGCACCACGTTGGCCAGCTTCCAGTCTTCTGGGACCTCTCCAGTGAGCCAGGACTGCTGAAAAATGATGGAGAGCGGCTTGGCCAGCTCATCTGCCAGCTCTCTCAGCACCCTAGGATGGATCCCATCTGGTCCCATGGCCTTGTGGGGGTCCAAGCGGCTCAGAAGATCTCTAACTACCTCCTGGAGCAGCGGGAAACTATGCAGCTCCCTGGTTCCTTCTGCCAGCTCTGCAGGCCAGCTGTCTGGAAGATGTTCTGCCATGCTAGGATAGATGAAGCAAAGAAGGTGTTAAGTACCTCTGCCTTTCCTCATCCTTTGTTACAACCTTCCCCTCCGTGTCAACCAAGGAGTGGAGGTTGTCCTTGCCCTTCCTCTTGCTATTGATGTATTTATAGAAGGACTTTTTGTTGTCCTTCACAGCAGAGGCCAGTCTAAGTTCTAAATGGGCTTTTGCCTCCCTAATTTTCTTTCTGCATGTCCTAGCAACATCCCTAAACATTCCGTAGGTTGCCTCCCCTTTCTTCCAGAGATGGTACACCCTCTTTTTTTCCCTTAGTTCTATTAAGAGTTCATTGACCAACCAGGCTGGCCGTCTGCCCCGGCGGCTCATCTTCCGGGACACTGGCACAGCCTGTTCCTGAACCTTCAAGAGTTCTTCTTTGAAGCAGCTCCAGCTCTCCTGGACCCCTTTATTTTTAAGGGCTGCATCCCAGGGAACCTTCTGAGTTAGTTCCTTGAGTAGCCTGAAGTCTGCCCTCCTGAAGTCCAGAGTGGAGGTCTTCTTGCCCCAACTCCTTCAGTCTGTCCTCACAGGAGAGGTTCTCCAGCCCTCTGCTCATCCTCGTGGCCCTCCTCTGGACACCTTCCAGCACCTCCAGATCCCTCTTGTAATAGGGGCTCCAGAACTGGAGGCAGTACTCCAGGTGGTGTCTCACCAGAGCTGAGTAGAGGGGGAGAATCACCTCCCTTGACCTGCTGGCCACACTTTAGCACTGGGAACCCTTGTGAACGGGTGCTGAGGGCATCTCTTGGCTACAGGATGCAGCACTGTATGTGCAGTTTTGGGAGAAACCTGCTTGATTCACCCTGAACTGTGTTGATGTATCAGGTTGGTCAGCACCAAGTTTCCTTTGTCTTGTGTACTGCTGTGTGTTACACAAACACCATTTCTCAGATGTCTAATCACTACCTTACAAGTTTTATTTTAGAGATCCTGTTTCAGTATCTCTTGCTATTGTTAGTAACAGAAGTGGGAACACTTAGCAACAGAAGAGGCTTAGTATTTGAGAAAAGGTCCATGACTGAGGGAAAGTCACTTCTTTACAGTTACAGTAACCTATATTTAAGGCCTCTGATCCAGGACTTTTAGTGACTGCAAGGTACAGAGCTGGTGGTAAAAGCAGTCACAGTATCACAGTATCACACAGTATAACCAAGGTTGGAAGAGACCCCAAGGATCATCAAGTCCAACCTGTCCCAACAGACCTCACAACTAGACCATGGCACCAAGCGCCACGTCCAATCTCCCCTTGAACACCTCCAGGGACGGCGACTCCACCACCTCCCTGGGCAGCCCATTCCAATGACGAATGACTCGCTCAGTGAAGAACTTCCTCCTCACCTCGAGTCTAAACCTCCCCTGGCACAGCTTGAGACTGTGTCCTCTTGTTCTGGTGCTGGTTGCCTGGGAGAAGACACGAACCCCCTCCTGTCTACAACCACCTTTCAGGTAGTTGTAGAGAGCAATGAGGTCACCTCTGATCCTTCTCTTCTCCAGGCTAAACATCCCAGCTCCCTCAGCCTCTCCTCATAGGGCTTGTGCTCAAGGCCTCTCACCAGCCTTGTTGCCCTTCTCTGGACACGTTCAAGTATCTCGATGTCCTTCTTAAACTGAGGGGCCCAGAACTGGACACAGTACTCAAGGTGTGGCCTAACCAATGCAGAGTACAGGGGCAGAATGACCTCCCTGCTCCTGCTGGCCACACTATTCCCAATACAGGCCAGGATGCCATTGGCCTTCTTGGCCACCTGGGCACACTGTTGGCTCATGTTTAGGTGGGTGTCAATCAGCACCCCCAGGTCCCTCTCTGTTTGGCAGCTCTCCAGCCACTCTGACCCCAGCCTGTAGCTCTGCAGTCCTCACAGTTCTGCTTGTCCCCATACATAGAAGGTGACAGCTGCCCAAGAGCACCTAATATTACTGCAGTGCATCTCACTCAGCATGCGGCTGAGAAGCACACAGTGGTTTCTCATTCAAAGCAATCCTCTAAATGGATGGACTGCAAAGCCAGAAAGACCAAAACATTTGCACACAGGGGCATAGATAGGGGTAAATAGAAAGGGGGTGTTAGTGGAATCCTGCTTTCAGCTCCTTTGGTGCTGTCTTTCCAAATCAACTTCAGTGTCTGTGACCAAGATAATATACAGGCAGTACTAAACCACTAAACCTCTTGTAAGAGGGAGAGATAGAGACATCAGGGGATGGTTGCTGTGTGCATATCTAATCTAAACATTATGTTTCAGCTGAGCTTTCATGTTACCTAAGTTGTGCTTACATGCACATGGCATGCATGTATTTAGAAGCCCAGCTCAACGTCCCGTACATACCTGCACACACCATGAGCTTCCTTGCTGGTCACAACCCTGACTTTTCTTGACCATTCCCAGGCATTTACCTGGGGTGAAAAGAGAGCACTGGTATTGTAGTCAGATCGTTTTGAAGGTGCAGTTCTGCTCTGCCTTTGCCATAGATGGATGTACATGGTCTCAATTTAAGAGGGGTATTGAGACACTTGAACGTGTCCAGAGAAGGGTAGTGAGGCAGGGGAGAGGTCTCAAGCACAAGCCCTATGAAGAGAGGCTGAGGGAGCTGGGGTTGCTTAGCCTGGAGAAGAGGAGACTCAGGGGAGACCTCATTGCTCTCTACAACTACCTGAAGGGAGGTGGTAGCCAGGTGGGGGTTGGTCTCTTCTCCCAGGCAACCAACACCAGAACAAGAGGACACAGTCTCAAGCTGCACCAGGGGAAGTTTAGGCTGGAAATGAGGAGAAAGTTCTTCCCAGAAAGAGAGATTTGCCATTGGAATATGCTGCCCAGGGAGGTGGTGGAGTCACCGTCCCTGGAGGTGTTCAAAAAGGGATTGGAGGTGGCACTTGAAGCCATGGTTTAGTTAGTCCTGAGGTGTTGGGTGCTAGGTTGGACCTGATGATCTCTGAGGTCTTTTCCAACCTTATTGATTCTATGATTCTAAAGGCATCAGTGACCTTCCAGATGTGTTTTAGAGATGGAAGAAACAAGCCATTGAAGATTTGGTGAAACCTGATAGACCAACTATCCAAAGGTGAAGCAAAAACTATATATGCTTTTCCTGAATTATTTAGTACAGCTGAATTATAAATGTAGCTGAATTATTGTTGACAGCTTACAATAGAATAAAATGGAACTCTTTGACATGCTGAGCATTTACAGGACACACAAACATTGATTGCTTGCAAGCCCAGGCAGTTGCTGTTGTTCTAAATGGAGAGAACGTGTTTCTGGCACTGTTGACACAAGAAGAATGCTATTTGGGAGCTAATAAAATATGCCAAATCATCAAAATACTTCCAGAGAATATCATGAGAGATTAAATTCACTGCTTTTGTAAACAGCAAAGCAGTCACTATTTAATGATGCACAGATTTAATTACAGAGAGGATGACATCTTTATGACAACAGTGTAAGAGTAATTACAGATCAGAGGAGCTGGGCTGGCCTGCGCTCAGCCCTGCATTCCTGGCGCGCAGCTGTGCAGAGCAGGTTGTCAAACACCCACAAGTCTGCGACAGTCTGCTTTTGTTTTGCAGTCAGCTGAGCGTCCCTGAGTAATGGCATGCCTCTCATGGCAGAGCAGTGTTTAATTGACCACAGCTGAAAAATTGGCAGGCCGGATTTGAAGCAGGAATGGTCTGAGAGAAGCGATTTTGTATGCCTGTGTAAGCAACGGAAGGTGCGCTGCGCGCTAATGCACTGTGTTTCGCTTGCTATAAATAATGATTCCTTGCCAATACTTAAAGTTACACAGAGAATAAATTAGATTTTTACCCCCTTTGTAATTCACAGTGGGTTTATATGTTTGAACTTTTATGCCAAGTGAGCATCTTTTTTAATGAGGATATTTGGATGTTCTGCACAACAGATTTTCAGGTCAAATGAAATATGAAGGGTGCTTCAAAACCACACAGAGTAGTTAGGGACAGCTTTTAAGGGGAAGTAAAAATGATGAATTGATCCTTGAAGTTCTTGTTGATTTTAGTTTTTTTTTTTGCTTCAATTATCTATTTCCCCCCCCCCAGCCAAACTTTCATTATGCCAAGAGAAATTGTCTCGCTACACACATAGTTTTGGTACTTAAATAAGCAGTCTCTACACACGTATATGGCAGCTGAAATGCATTAAAAGAAAGCAACGTTTTGAAATAGGGAAGGGATTAGAGGATTCAAGGGGAAAGAACGCATTTAGGCAAGCTTAGCTCAACACTAACAGTTTGTCACTGGCTCAGCAACAGTCTGTATGCAATCTTACTTGCCCACTCTTTGGATCCCAGCCAGGACACTGTGCTCAGTGTGGTGATCAGATAGATGCTGAGTGGAGAATTACAACACCCAATGGTGGATAAAAATGAGACATAATGAGAGTTTGATAACCAGCTCCAGTTGATTCTACCAACAGGCACCTCTCTGTTTGGTCTAGACAGTTTCTCTTTGCAGATCGGCATGGTGTGTTCTCTTCTCTTTGTGGGCAGGATGATCTGATCAGTTCTAGCTCCAGAATGGAAGATGAGGATGTCCTTGTGATGGATTTCATCCTTTTCTGGTATGTCTTCTTTTGCTTTATGTGTGCATGTGACTGCTGCTATAGGTCACAGTACTTCCACTTCACTCTAAACTAGATTCAATCAGGTCTGTGAGGTACAATCAATAAATTGTTTTGTAAGATTCTGTGTGTAGGAGTTGACTTACTAGAGAGCCATAACGGCACTGGATAATTAAGGTAGCTCTGGCCCACCTTTCCCCATTAGAACCACAGCCAAATTCCAAGGGACATTAGGTTCCTCAAGGGCTTCTTCGTATACTTACGATAGTGTGTCAAGGTCAGATGATGTTTACAAAACATGCAGTTATAGAATTTAAAGCTACAGAACATTAATCAAATGAATGAGTCAATGAGTGAACCAGTGGATCTGTGATATCACACAGAGGATAAGAAAAGAGCTGGTGGAACATGGAGTTCCTTCCTCTGTCACTGTCTCTGTGATTTGGGCAAGTTTGGTCATTTTCTTATCCTGCTTATGCAAATGCTGATGCCACCTTTGTCCAAGGGTTATAAGATGTACAAATTAAGAGAGCTGTATGAATAGAACAGAACAGAACAGAACAGAACAGAATAGAATAGAATAGGCCAGGTTGGAAAAGACCTTCGAGATACTCAAGTCCAACCTATCATCCAACACCATCTAATCAATTAAACCATGGCACCAAGCACCCCATCCAGTCTCTCTCTCATCCAGATGTGATGCTTCAGGATCTAGTTTAGTGGTCATGGTAGCTGGGTTATGGTTGGACTCAATGATCTCAAAGGTCTTTTCCAACCTTAGTGATTCTGTGCTTCTATTTTTTTTCTTGTTTGTATTGATCTGTTTATAGAACAGAATAGAATAAACCAGGTTAGAAGAGACCTTTGAGATCATCGTGTCCAACCTATCATCCAACACCATCTAATCAACTAAACCATGGCACCAAGCACCCCATCCAGTCTCTTCCTAAACACTTCCAGGGATGGTGACTCCACCATCCCCCTGGGCAGCACATTCCAATGGCCAATCTCTCTTTCTATGAAGAATTTCTTCCTAATATCCAGCCTAAACCTCCCCTGGCACAGCTTGAGACTGTGTCCTCTTGTTCTGGTGCTGGTTTTCGGAGAAGGAGGACCAACCCCAACTGTTCTACCACTCCCTTCAGGTAGTTAGAGAGAGCAAGAAGGTCTCCCTGAGCCTCCTCTTCTGAGGGTAAGAAAAACCCCAGCTCCTCAGCCTCTCCTCACAGGGCTGTGCTCCAAACCCCTCACCAACTTTGTTGCCCTTCTCTGAAAACAGCTTTGTTGTCTAGATTTTTTCAGACTGCAGCACATGAGGGGTTATATTAGTTGTAGATTTTCTGTGTGTCTTCTTTTTAACTATAAGTCTAAATTAGAATGAAAATATTGCTTTTAAAATGTAAAGATGATGTCACATTTAAAACAATATTGATAAGAAATTGATTGGGGGTGGGACTCAATGATCTCTGGAGGTCCCTTCAAACCCCTACCATCCTGTGATCCTGTGAGTGACTCTTTAAAGGATTATTTCCCCCTTCTTTTGTCTGATTTTTTTAAATCTGATTCATACTTCAAAATTATATCAGAAACCAAAGACCCTGCTGTTGTAAAAATCATTTTTCACCATGACACATTTCTGTTCTCTCCTCCGTTTCCTCATCTGCTATTGTTGAAAATATTGGTTTCAGGCACTTCCATAGTGTTCCAATTTCTTCAGCCTCCTCCAGCCTGCATACTGTAATCCACTTCAGATCTTGAATCAGTGTATTTGCATTTGTGCTGCCTATTGTCAGAGGCTTTGGCCAGTGATTGTGTTTCCCTGAAGGATGCTGCAGAAATCTTCCAGCGGCTCAGTTAGCATATTCACTGGAATGCTTGGACTGAAACCGTCTCCCTAACCATCCTGAGGTTTAATTTCCCATAACATGCTTAGGTAATTTTCAATTATCCCCCCAGGAATGAGCAGCACTATGACACATTTTCGCTGAGAAACCTGTAAGTGCAAATCACTGTTCCTAAGGTTCTTAAACTATGCTGCATTTGTATACGAGCCTCTAACAGTAAACAGGATAGTAATAGGATAAATAACTGCAGGTTATCTAACTCTCAGTTAAACACCACTAACTATTCTGGTGATGTGGGTCTTTTGCATCCCAAGGCAATTTATTTCCTTTTGGATTTAATAGCTGTACCTCACAACAAACAAATCCTACAGAGCACAATAAAGCAAGAGGCAAGGAGAAGCATTCACATGTTTGGAAGCACAAAAAGTGAGCTCCTCCCTGGCAACTCAAAAGGAAAAAAAAAAGAAAGAAAAATGTCTGCTAGAGAGCCTTTAAAAGATCTGAAGTCTAGATTTGGAAGTTTTCTGTAAGTGGCACTTCACAGTTACTTGTAATAGAGGTTCTGATTTTCCTTCAGCTGTCCTTAGGCCTGAGTTTCTTCACCTTTACAAAGTTTCTTACAAAGCTGGGGAGTGGTTTAGAGCACAGCCCTGTGAGGAGAGGCTGAGGGAGCTGGGGTTGCTTAGCCTGGAGAAGAGGAGGCTCAGGGGAGACCTCATTGCTCTCTACAACTACCTGAAGGGAGGTTGTAGCCAGGGGAGGTTGGTCTCTTCTCCCAGGCAACAGCACCAGAACAAGAGGACACCAGTCTCAAGCTGTGCCAGGGGAGGTTTAGGCTGGATTTTAGGAAGAAATTCTTCCAGAAAGAAAGAGAGATTGGCCATTGGAATGTGCTGCCCAGGGGGTGTGGTAGTCACCATCCCTGGAGGTGTTTAGGGAAGAGAACTGGATGAGGCACTTGGTGCCATGGTTTAGTTGATTAGATGGTGTTGGGTGATTGGTTGGACTTGATGATGTCAAAGGTCTCTTCCAACTGGTTTATTTCTATTCTATATTCTATTCTATCTATTCTATTCTATTCTATTCTATTTCTATTCTAATTAATTCTATTCTATTCTATTCTATTCTATTATCTTCTATTCTATCTATTCTATTCTATTCTATTCTATTCTATTCTATTCCATTCCATTCCATCCATTCCATTCATTCCATTCCATTCCATTCCCTCCACCTCTTTGTTCAATCATTTGAAAACTTAATACAGACCAAGATAAACAATAGGGTTGACTATAATAGGGAACAGAATCACAGAATGGTTGAAGTAGAAAGACCCCCTGGAGACTGGTTATCTACCACCAACTAAAGCATAGTCTTCTAAAGCAGGTCTCACAAGTTCATATCTGGGTGGATTCTGAATAACTCCAAGTATGGAAACTCCACAAAACCTAGGATATCTTAGACGTTGCTTAAGATCTCTTGGAGAACCTGCATTGCCTGTTCTTCTCTTCAGAAAGAATTGGAAGTCCTCAGCAAAACATTTTTAAAGCCAGAAATTATATTCCTGTGGTCAAACTCATGAAGCTGTTCAAAGAAATGGTCCTAGAAATGGCAGATAGGTAGTTGCGATGCCAGAAGGTGCTAGACAGCCCTTTACATTTAAATTGGACTTTTTTTGTCCCATATTTTTAGTTCTTAAAAATCTTTCATCATTAGGGCAATTCAAAATCGACATCTTTCTACTTTGTGTCTACAGCTGTAGGTTCTTCAGGCAGCATGCTCTCCCAGTGAATATT
>CM037631.1:28232420-28521799 GCA_015227895.2 Colaptes auratus
CAGAGAACTGAAAGAATGGGAAAGGCTGAGAGAACTGGGTTTGTTCAGCCTTGAGAAGAGAAGGCTTAGGGGAAACCTTATTAATACATACCAGTATGTAAAGAGTGCCTACCAGGAGGATGGGGACTCCCTTGTTACAAGGAGCCACATAGGAAAGACAAGGGACTATGGGTACAAATTACTCCAGGGGAGATTACAATTGGAATCCAGAAGACATTTTTTCACCATGAGAACAGTTAGACATTGGGATGACAATGCCCAAGGGAAGTAGTGAATTCCTCTACACTGGTCAGTTTCAAGACTCAGCTTGACAGGGTGCTGGACCAGCTCATTTAAACTACACCTCCATGCCCAGGGAGGTGGTGGAGTCACCATCACTGGAGGTGTTTAGGAAGAGAATTGATGGGGTGCTTGGTGCCATGGTTTGGTGAATAGGTGGTGGTGGATGATATGCTGGACTTGATCTCAAAGGTCTCTTCCAACCTGGTTAATCTATTCTATTCTATTCTATTCTATTCTATTCTATTCTATTCTATTCTATTCTACTCCATTCTATTCTACCACCTAGAAAAGTTGGACCAGGTGATCCTTGGGGTCCCTTCCAACCTGGCATTTTGTGATTCTGTGATTAATTCCATGATTATTCAAGACATCATAGGACATTCTTGCCCTTGAGAGCCACCACTATATTCAGTTATTCTGGGTTCCTTTCTGCTCTTGCATCTGTGCAGGGCTACAGCTTTAAATTATCTAGAATCAGGATTTTTTTTTTTCAACCTTTATGCTTCTGTAGGACCAAATGTATTTGAACCTTGTGCTTATACTCCTTTTAGATATTATGTAGGCTTATTTAACAACATTAATAAGGAGGTATATATAGATACATCCTGATTGGATTGGACATGGCACTTGATGCCATAGTTTAGTAGTCATGAGGTCTTGGGTGCTAGGTTGGACTTGATGATCTCTGAGGTCTTTTCCAACCTCATTGATTTTATGGATTAACTGACAGAGATATATGTGGAAGTTGAGTTTTAAACACTGTATTTCTCCTAGAGTACAAACTGCTGTTATTCAAGATGAATAAGGAAGAAAACTATCTATTTCTAATGCAAAAATTCATCAGCTGCTCAGGAGATTATTGGCACAATTTAAGTTTCAATTCTGTAACAGAGTTCAAGATGATTTAGATAAAATGGGACAGAGGAAGTAGTATTTCTACATGATTCTTCCTGCTTCTCTGACTGAGTTGGAAAGAAATCACAGAAACATTCAGGTTGGAAAAGACCCTCAGGATCACCAAGTCCAACCAATAACCCTACTCCACAAGGTTCACCTCCTAAACCATATCCCCAAGCACCACATCTAAACAACCGTTTAAGCACACCCAGGGTTGGTGACTCAACCACCTCCCTGGGCAGCACATTCCAGTGCCTGACCACTCTTGCTGCGGACAACTTTTTCCTAGTGTCCACTTTAAACCTACCCTGTCACAGCTTGAGGCTGTTGCCTCTTGTTCTATTGCTAGTAACTGTAAGAAGAGACCAGAAGTACCACAACACTGCAGTAGGTGCTGCTGCTAGATACTCACTGTTATAACTCAGACAACAGCAATTTTCTGCAGGGCAGTCAGGTTTTTTTCTATCAGTTCAAAATCTGCCTCTGACTGAAAGCAGCTGGAAAAAAGTGTTTTCATCCTCTTAGGCAATTGATTCTCACTAATACAGAGGGATTTGAGATACCTCTAAACACATCACAAGCAACTAATACATCTTACTCTGACTTCTGTGTTTATCCCACCTCTGCCTATCCTAAAATCTCTCCAATTGGTCTAAGGCACTCAAACAATTCTCTCTCTGTTGGATGAAAGAACAGTGTGGTTTTTCCTCTCTGAAGTGCTTCATGCCAGTTCTGCAGACTAATACAACATTGTCTAAAAACCACCTCACCCATTGTGTGGCCAGCAGGAGCAGGGAGGTCATTCTGCCCCTCTACTCAGCACTGGTTAGGCCACATCTTGAGTCCTGTGTCCAGTTCTGGGCCCCTCAGTTTAGGAAGGTGTCCAGAGAAGGGCAACAAAGCTGGGGAGGGGTCTGGGGCACAGCCTTGTGAGGAGAGGCTGAGGGAGCTGGGGTTGCTTAGCCTGGAGAAGAGGGGACTCAGGGGTGACCTTATTGCTCTCTACAACTACCGGATAGGAGGTTGTAGCCAGGTGGGGGTTGGTCTCTTCTCCCAGGTGCCCAGCACCAGAAGAAGAGGACACAGTCTCAAGCTGTGCCAGGGGAGGTTTAGGCTGGATGTTAGGAAGAAATTCTTCATAGAGAGAGTGATTGGCCATTGGAATGTGCTGCCCAGGGAGATGGTGGAGTCACCATCACTGGAGGTGTTTAGGAAGAGCCTGGATGAGGCACTTGGTGCCATGGTTTTGTTGATTAGATGGTGTTGGGTGATAGGTTGGACTCGGTGATCTCAAAGGTCTTTTCCAACCTGGTCTATTCTATTCTATTCTATTCTATTCTATTCTATTCTATTCTATTCTATTCTATTCTATTCTGTTCTATTCTATTCCATTCTATTCCATTTCAAGGTCTTCATAAAAATAAGTGATGGAATTAACAGCCTTGCTTGCTTGTCTTCACATTAACCACAGATGCAGCCAGAGTTTCACAAAAAATATTCATACCGTCAATTTTCAACTGAGATGAATTGATCTTTCACTATGGTGAACTAATAAGGCTTTCAAGGAACTGTACAGCATTAATTAGAAAGGGGAGGGCTCAATGGTTGCTAAGAAGCAAGTATATATTTGTAAGCAGTTTCTTGCCCCCTGGCAGTGACGCCTTGTCATAGGCTCAAGAATGTTTCCCTCCGAATAAATCCCTGTCGTTTGCAATTAGCAGGCTAAGAATTTGAAAGCTAATTGCTGCTTAGTATAACAAGTTAGGAAGGGGTAGGGCTGCTAAAGTAAAGGCAAAGAGAATCACAAGCACCATCTGTATATTGAAGCACTAAACAGGGTATGCACTTCTGAGCACGTTGAACTAGCAGGGTCCATACCATCATTTTCACCTAGGTCATCTAACAACCTCCCAGGGAAAGGCCAGTCATAGTTCAGAGGATGCCATGACCAGGCAGCGTTTCCAGTAGGTGACTCAGATGCAGCCACTGTCTTTAGGACATGTAATTCACAAACTTTTTCATGCTAGTTGGCTTCAGTCCCCAGACTGCTTGCTTTGCAATTATTAATGTAGCCATAGAGACCTAAAAAATCACAGAATCACAGCACAATCCAATGGCCAAGTACTTTCTCCTCACCACCAGCCTAAACTTCCCCTGGCACAGCTTGAGACTGTGTCCTCTTGTTCTGATGCTGGTAGCCTGGGAGAAGAGAGACCAACCCCCACCTGGCTGCAACCTCCTTTCATCTAGTCCAACCCCCCTGCCAGGGCAGGATCACCTAAAGCAGATCACACAGGAACGCAACCAGGCAGGTTTTGTATACCTCCAGAGAGGGAGAATCCACAGCTCCCCTGGGCAGCCTGCTCCAGTGTCACCCTCACAGTGAGGGCACTTCTACAAATAGGCTAAGCTAAGGTAATCATGTATTGTATTATTAGATTAATGAGATTATTAGCTAAGGTAATTACACATTGTGCTTATGATAGCTTATGTTGCATTGAACCCTTATCTCCCTGAGTGTTGTAGAATCATAGAATCATAAGGTTTGAGAAGACCTCAGAGATCATCAAGTCCAACCTGTCACCCAACACCCCATGACTAACTAAACCATGGCTTCAAGTGCCACATCCAATCCCCTCTTGAACACCTCCAGGGACATGGACTCCACCACCTCCCTGGGCAGCACATTCCAATGGCTAACAACTCTCTCTGGGAGAACTTTCTCCTCACCTCAAGCCTAAACCTCCCCTGGCACAGCTTGAGACTGTGTCCTCTTGTTCTGGTGCTGCTTGCCTGGGAGAAGAGTCCAACCCCCTCCTGGCTACAACCTCCCTTCAGGTAGTTAGAGAGTTGTGTGTCACTCTTCCCCTCACGTTTGTGTTGGGGGAGCAGGCAGGGCAGCCCTTGTGCTAAACCCTTCCATTTTAACATAATCATTTTAAAGAAGCATTGCTGGAAGCAGAGACATTTCAACACCTTCAGAATTTTTCCTCAAAAATTGCTTTTATTTTTTTGGTTCAGCTTTGTGGTGTGTCATGGAAATTCTTCATTTCAAACTCTCTCTAGTCCTTTGCTGTATGTGCCATGGAAAACAACCTGCTAAAATCCTGTGCAGAATTCTGCTTGTGTGAATTGTTCCCTTCACTGCCATGTGGATGCTTCCCATGAGTGAAGTCAGACGTGTGCCAAAGCATTTACAGAGGGAGTTAATGGACTGCATAGGAATATGGGGAAATCATCTGCATCCAGAGCACCTCCAAAGCATGCAGGATAATCAAAATGGAAAACCCAAGAGATATTTTTTCCCCCGTTTTCCCTGGAAAGGCTTCCTCGTAACAATAGTGCAAGTGTTTCACACACTCACGTGACATGTACAGTATCATTCTCTTGGAAGCAGTGTCTGCATGAGTGCCCTGTGAGGAGAGGCTGAGGGAGCTGGGGTTGCTTAGCCTAGAGGAGACTCAGGGGTGACCTTATTGCTCTCTACATCTACCTGAAGGGAGGTTGTAGCCAGGCAGAGGTTGGTCTCTTCTCCCAGGCAGCCAGTACCAGAACAAGAGGACACAGTCTCAGGCTGCACCAGGGGAGGTTTAGGATGTTAGGAACTGGATGTTAGGAAGAAGTTCTATACAGAGAGAGTGATTGCCCATTGGAATGGGCTGCCTGGGGAGGTGGTGGAGTCACCTTCATTGGAGGTGTTCAGGAAGAGGCTTGATGGGGTGCTTGGTGCCACGGTTTAGTTGTTTAGGTGGGTTGTATTGTATTGTATTGTATTGTATTGTCTTGTATTGTATTGTATTGTATTGTATTGAGGTGGGTTGGATTGGTCGATGGGTTGGACACGATGATCTTGAAGGTCTCTTCCAACCTGGTGGTGTATTGTATTGTATTGTATCTTCAGCTTTTATGAAAGATGTGTTTACTGATTGCTTTTTTGGGCCAAAGACAAAAAAATCCAGAGTTTGAGATGAAAAATGGTCAAGCAATGAGTCACAGAGGAAGGCAGCAAGGGAGAAGTACCAGGATCACTTGGAAAGCAAGGAAGTAAGGAAGAAATGTATGCTTTGGAATGGCTTAAAAGGACACCTAGGAACAAAGAGGATTTTCCACAGATACTGGCTGTAAGGCTCAGTCTTGGAAAACATCCTGAAATGCAGCTGATGGCAGATGTTGGACTAAGTGCAGTCTCCCAGGTGACATTGCCACCCAAGGACTGATGTGTTCTTCAGCTGCCTGAATATGTTGATTTGGGATATATGCTCTTACATATGTTTGAAGCAACTCTGACCACTATAGCAATACAGTGTCCGCTTCTGGATCCCTGACAGATTCCTGACACACCAGGAAGGTCTTAAAAACACAGGAGTGATGACAGAATTTGAGGACAGATCTTGGAGTAATTCAGGAGCTTAGCAATAAAGAAACCCAGAGAGATGACTTCCTTAATCGTGGGCTCTGAAAGTTTGGATTTTCAAATCACTGACTGAAAATTATTTGCTGCTTCTGACTGCAACTGTTTTAACCATATTTACATGATGAATTGATTTTTACCTCAAATGCACAGCTGATTTTCAGGAATAAAAGTGTTGCCTTCTGAAGCCACAGAAGAAGGAGTATAATTAACTACACTGAGGTGGATCATAGCTAAGGACAAGGGATTGTGTCTCCTTACACAGCCTCGATCCAAGGTTAAAGCCTCTACCAGATGTGTCAGGGTTTAATCTTTGCTTGAATGAGCCTGGCAGGTTGTTTTTACAGGACTTCTTTTCAAGCACAGGATCCAGCCTTTTTCTAGGGTTCTATTCATTAGTTCTACATAAATCTGTCACTGCAGGAGGATCACTGATCTTCCTCTGCCTTCCTCTGGTCGTAGGCTCTGATTACTGGAGCTACTCTCTTTTCAGATGTTCCCAGTGACAGGACAAAGGGAGATTCTGTGATTCTGTGAATACAAACTGGAACACAGGAAGTTCCACCTGAACATAAGAAAAAACTTCCTTGCTGTGAGGATGATGGAGCACTGGAACAGAATGTGCAGACAGGTTGTGTTCCCTGGACACTTTCAAACCCTGCCTCTGCAACCTGCTCTAGGCAAAGCTGCTTTAGCAGGGCGGGTTGGAGGAGGTCATCCCCCGAGGACCCTTCCAGCCACTCCATGAATCTGGGATTTACAGTAAATTGAGGCATGGTTTTTTCTGTGGATTCTCCATCTATGATGCAGCTTCCAAAAATTGTGGTGATCTTGATTTGCCAATCCAGGATTGATTTCCAGTCCTGAACTTTCTTTTTCTTGGGTACCTATGGGCACAAGTAGCTGGCTCTTTACTCAACAGCACACTTTTGTGTTTCAGAGGCTGAAAGGGAAGGTAAACTATTTCTGGTTAGAATTAATGTAAATTTTCTTAATATGAGAATATTTAACTTCTTAGAAGTGCTTACCCCAGACTGTTCTAGATATCTCATTGTCAATTTTTTGCATCTAATCTTTTACAGCCTCAAAAGGAGAGGATCTGGGAGGGCTGCACTGCCTGTGCATGGCAAGATAAACTCAGTGACAACAGCCATCTATTCTCACTTCATAACTTGGCACATTTTTTACCTTGCAAAATTACAGATCTACCAAACCCAGCTGAGGCCTAGGGAGAGGTATAAACTGCACACTCTTTTAGCATGTCTTTGGATATGTTCTTATATAGCCAGGCAATATTATATTGCAGAAGCAGTATATACTTTTTCTGGGGGAGCTAGACAGTCACAGATAAAAACAACCAACCAACCTTACTACCAAAATGGAGATTGCCATGGCCTAAGAGACCAGTCTGGCACTTCCTTCTGCAGAACAGCATCTTTCAGCAGCATTAGTCACTTCCCAACTCCAATACAATCTCCATTTCCAGCACTTGGACTTTCTGCATTAAAATTTACCTTTTTTTCCCCCCCTGTTATTCTATGCATTTTGTCTTATATGGAGAAAATTATTAGTGATTATTTATGCCACAAAATTTCAGAAGACTTCTTGGTTTATGTTCAGGTATTGGCCAAGCCAAATACTAAACACCATCCGTTACTACCTCAGCGTGTCACTCCTCTTTGATCATTAAGAGCTTGGAAAGAGTTCTGTACTGTTCACTTAGCCCTCTCTTATTATCCCACCACCATACAAACATAGCAGACATGATATTAAATGGAACATTGGCACTTATCTGCTACCTTTTAATTGACTCATTTTTGCTTGTACAATAAAAGCTTGAAGGAAATGCATTGCTAATAGTGGAGAAAAACAGGCTTGCCTCACTACCCCTTGTTATATTTGCAGCATTTCAAAGGGAAGCCTCTCTTAAACACCACCCTTCCTTACCTGGCTCATTATCCCACACTCTTTGTGAAGAACATCTTGACCAAATAAAGCAAATGTGAGGCAATTAAGTTAAGTATGTTTACTAATGGGACACCTAACCCACCCATGTAATTAAGACCAGACATTTAATTAATTTTTTAACTTCTAATGTGACCCAGAAAAGAGTCCTCAAAACTTTCTACAATCAGTAGCAAGCAGGCTGCAACTTTGTCTTTTATGTAAGCTTTTCACTTTCCATTTCAGTTCCAAACCTCCTCCAACCATTTCCAGGTCTCCTCAAATTTCTGACTCCTTCCCATCCATACCTCAGTCACAATTGCAAAGAATAATCTTTAGCAAGAGTCTGAGATATTTTATGTCTTTTGCCCTAATTCCCATACCTGCAGAATCCTCTGACCTAGTGGTCATTTTCTCTTCTCTCTTCCCCTCAGCCACTTTCTTGCTTCGCAAAGGAGGTGTCACTCAACAATGCAGTGAAGCCAGGGAAACACAGAGAGTACAATATCTAATCAGATGCAGCTAAGTGAACCTTGAGCATCCAGTGTACAGGTCAAAGAGAGACCAAAGTGGTGCAGTGTGAAAGTTACCTTCAAGGTTAATAAATCAGTAAGTTCAAGAGAATGGAGGGAATTGTTCTACTTCAGCAGCTGAAGTAGAAGCTAATCAGATACCTAAGTTATTCATCAATGAAACACCACAATCAAGTTCTAGTGTCTTAATCCCTGGGGAAAAAATGGTTACAATTGCATGAGTCCATAATCCCTTGAGCAGGACAGCTTTCCTTATTAATAGCTACCCTCCCATGTCCAGCACTTGGGTTCTAACACCGACTTTTAATTAGCCTCCTACTTACTGTTGATCATTATCTGGTGCCATTATCATTTAGAGAATACTGAATGTAGCAACCACCCCCCTCAGGCATATCACTTTAGGAAAGATGATGAGCTGCTGGAATGTGTCCAGAGAAGGGCAACAAAGCTGGGGAGGGGTCTGGAGCACAGCCCTGTGAGGAAAGGCTGAGGGAGCTGGGGTTGCTTAGCCTGCAGAAGAGGAGGCTCAGGGGAGACCTTATTGCTCTAAACAACTACCTGAAGGGAGGTTGTAGCCAGGTGGGGGTTGGTCTCTTCTCCCTGGCAACCAGCACCAGAACAAGAGGACACAGTCTCAAGCTGTGCCAGGGGAGGTTTAGGCTGGATGTTAGGAAGAAATTCTTCCCAGAAAGAGAGATTGGTCATTGGAATGTGCTGCCCAGGGAGGTGGTGGAGTCACCATCACTGGAAGTGTTTAAGAAGAGCCTGGATGGGGTGCCTGGTGCCATGGTTTAGTTGATTAGATGGTGTTGGGTGATTGGTTGGACTCAATGATCTCGAAGCTCTTTTCCAACCTTGTTTATTCTATTCTATTCTATTCTATTCTATTCTATTCTATTCTATTCTATTCTATTCTATTCTATTCTATTCTACTCCTATTCTATCCTATTCTATTCTACTCCTATTCTATTCTATTCTATTCTATTCTATTCTATTCTATTCTATTCTATTCTATTCATAAATGCATTTTTTTCCTGGAATAGTACAGATGTGTACCAAAAGCTGCTTTTGCTTCTCTAGGCCAGATTTGCTACTGAGTTCTAGCAGCATTTAAAACACTGCATTTGCCCTGATGCCATGCCTCAGGTGTGCCTATGTAGTTGGGCAGAGGATCCTGACACATTTGATGATGACAAAAGAGTCACATACTGTTTATTGTTAGTTTTAAACTTCCCCCCCCCCCCTTTGGTTTTTGTTCTGTTCCTAATCCTGTCTAGAAGGATGCACAGCTAGCACTTTCCTAACACAGATTCATAATAAATTAATTCACATCACATTTCACAGCCTGGGTAATTATAATTCTCAGATAATTCCCAGCATCTAAAATCCTTAATCACCAATGAACAATAAGCCTTTACATGTTCAATTAAAAACAAAATTCAAATAGTCATCAATACAGTTGCTCACCCATCTCCAGGTTCTTCTATCAAGAGTTGTCAACCAGAGAGTGCACAGCATCAAGCAGCAGATTTACTATTAGGGCAAGAGGTACTGGCAAGAACATGCCCCAGATCCCTACCTTGTGCAGATGTAAACCAGGTCATTGCATTCACTGCAGGAATTTTTGTAGTTTTATGACCCATGATATTTTAATTTCTCTCTATTTGCCTATATGGAGGATTGTTGAGCCCACTGCCAACTATGCACAGTGTTGTGGGGCTGCAAAGCCAAACACTGATTGCTCACTGAATCTCTGCACAGAGAAGAAATATCACACACACCCAGGGGCGAGGGGAAGGGGGGAGGAAGAGTGGGGAAAAAGCAATAAATGCTGCCCAGGGAGGTGGTGGAGTCACCATCCCTGGAGGTGTTCAAGAGGGGATTGGATGTGGCACTTGTTGCCATGGTCTAGTCATGAGGTCTGTGGTGACAGGTTGGACTTGATGATCTTTGAGCTCTCTTCCAACCTTGTTGATTCTATGCTTCTATGTAAAACATGAGCAAAACTTTGCACCATGACACCACAAGTTGAACAATACTAACCATGTATTTTCTTAAGTTCTTATTGCACCTACAGGTCTTGATCAAGAATTTCAGGTAAGGTATATGGCCACCTTAGCTGAATGAAGCCTAGCCATACAAAGGCTCATCGTAAGTCAGAGCTGAGGGCAAATTTACAGACTGACAGATTGCACAAAGCTGAAAGTGACCCTCACAGGGCATCTTGTCCAATACTCCTGCAGTGAGCAGGGACACTTCCAACTAAACCAGGGGACCCAGGGCCACATCAGGTCTGATCTTGAATGTCTCCAGGGAGGGAGCCTGCCTCCATCCAGAGGCGGAAAGAGACTCAGTTCTTTTTGACCATTCTCATGTTGTGAATTACAGGCACAAACGAGGCCAAAATATCTTAAGTGAGGCTATTGATTAACAGAAGGAGGGAGAGGGAGAGGAAAAATGGAGAGAGAGAGAGAGTGAGCAGGAAAGAAATTATATTACCACCCTCCCTGCCAGCCCCAAGACAATTTGGGTCTGTGGAAGGGTGCTGCTGCATCCTTGTTGGCTTGTGCTGTCCACCCTGGAGGAGGAGAAGGAGATGCCAAAGTCCCAGTCCCTCTCTGAGCAGCCTGCAACATGTGGTGTCTTCAGTAAGATGTCTTTTCCCCAGGAGTTCTTTTTTTCTTCTTACAGCAGGCAAAACTTAGGGCACAGCTTTGCTGGTGGTGGTGGTGAAGAGAGGGCTCCTGGACTGCTCCCAGGCTGGATGTTCATGTGATGGACTTTCTTCTGTGTCTGTCTTTTCCTCCCTTCCTGAGCAGGCATCACTCAGGTCTTTTATACAGTTTTTTTAGTCACAGATTTTTTAGGCATGTGGCCAGGTATTGTCCCCAGGGAATCTTCCAGAGCAGGGGGCCTCTGCCTCCTCCTTTGCCTTTTACCTGCCCATACACACAATGCACATCAAGGGCTATCATGCCGGGTGGTGAATCCATTGTGTAGTCCAGCCTTTCCACCATCCTCCCTTTCCAGGGCAGGGATGATCTTGTCTGTGCACATTCCAGGCAGTGGCAGTGGTGTCAGCACATTACAGATTTCTGTTGCCAGAAAGTCTTTTCACCATCTCCTTCCTGGGCAGCTATTGTCTGGGAGGGGAGCAAAGGTGATTTTATCTTTGTTGATTCACACCAAGAGAGACAAGATTTAGTCTCTTACAGGCCTCAACCACATCCCTGGGCAACCTGTTCCTGTATTTTACCACCCTCATTATGAAGAACTTTCTCCTCATGTCCAGCCTAAATCTACCCTAGGCCAGTTTAAAACCATTGCCCTCGTTCAACTATTACAAGCCCTTATAAACAGTCCTTCCTCAGCCTTCTTATAGGTCCCCTTCAGATAGATATTGAAATGTAGCTATAAAGTTTCCCCAGGGTCTCCTCTTGTCTAGGCTGACTCAGCTTAGTCCACACAAAAGAGATCTGTCCCACTCCAAAACATGTTGGCTGTGTCCTTGATGCTTTCTGGAGGACAGTCCCCGGCCCAGACCGTCCCTCATACTCTGAGACCCAAACCACGTCAGGAGCTGTGTTAGCAGCGAAGTGACTGCCTGCCAGTGCTTTAACCACATTTTTGCAGACACAAAGGAATCAGTTCTGTCCTGGTTCCAACTCATATTCCTGCAGGCTCAGGGTAAATTGTTTCAGCTCTGACTCTGCTTCATTATAATCCACAGCAATCTATGACTTTAGTAGGCATGAACTCTCAAGCTTCTCAGTTCCCTAGCTGTAAAATGGCAACTCCAATTCTAGTATCCAGAATGGTAAAAAAAACCACAAACCAAACCCAAAGCCCCACAACCAACAACAAAACCCACAACCAAAACCCTTTAAAACATTGGATGTTCCTTTTGCTAGGGGGAAAAGTAAATATCCTTTTTCCCCACTCCCCAAAGGCTGTTCCTGGATAAGTCATGAACACTTCAGAGTGTGGGATTTTCCTCTGGGACATCTTTACACATAAGAATAATTCCTGGATAAGCCAGTGAATAAATCTGTAATGCACATATTGCTTTTTGCCTCTTGCTCTAATTCTCTCAGTTCCTATCCATGAGTATCTTATCTTTCACCTAAGTTTCATTTACAGCGTTTCAGAAGCCAAAGGGCGATTTGTAGGTGCTGCTTTATAGAAGCAGAGAAAAACCCAGTTCCCTCGTGAGATAC
Organism: Colaptes auratus; assembly: GCA_015227895.2. Taxonomy (NCBI): domain Eukaryota; kingdom Metazoa; phylum Chordata; class Aves; order Piciformes; family Picidae; genus Colaptes; species Colaptes auratus. The sequence goes on from CM037631.1 coordinate 28,244,705, forward strand.
AGGTGTTTGTGCCACTCTCCCTTGTGTTAGCTCGAGTTTGCATTTGCAGGTGCTGACCATCTTGTCCAAACAGGTTGCAGTTAGGCTACAGAATGAAAACTTGCAAATTGAAGTCATCCTCATGTCACAATGTAATCAAATATCAACAACTCTCTTTAGAGAGGTTGTACTCAGTAGATTAATCTTTTATGCAGCATGGGGTGTCTGGATGAACACATCTCTGATGTTCAATCCCTCTCCCAGCTGGTTTGCACATTTGGCAGCTAGCAGCCATGTCAGATGGGGCTTTGAGTAACCAAGAGGAAAAGAATGGAAGGCAAGCTATAGATGACACTCCCCTCCCCACTGCCTGTGCCCTGGGTTGCAGCTAAGTGACTTTGGAGGCAAACTGTACACAGTGCCCTCTGATATTCAGAAATTTCCTGCAATCATTTCCATGTCCTGGTTGCTTACTCTCCATTTTTGACTGCAGTCCTGTGGCATCTACATGGAGTTGCTTAGCCTGGAGAAGAAGAGGCTCAGAGACCTTGTTGCTGTCTACAACTACCTGAAGGGAGGTTGTAGCCAGGTGGGGGTTGGTCTCTTCTCCCAGGCAATCAGCACCAGAACAAGAGGACACAGTCTCAAGGTGCACCAAGGAGAGGTTTAGGCTGGATGTTAGGAAGAAGTTCTTCCCAGAAAGAGAGATTGGCCATTGGAATGTGCTGCCCAGGGAGGTGGTGGAGTCACCATCACTGGAGGTGTTTAGGAAGAGCCTGGGTGGGGTGCTTGGTGCCATGGTTTAGTTAATTAGCTGGTGTTGGGTCATAGGTTGGACTCAATGATCTCAAATGTCTTTTCCAACCTGATTAATTCTATTCTATTCTATTCTATTCTATTCTATTCTATTCTATTCTACTCTACTCTATTCTATTCTACATTACTTCCATTCTGTTATCCTCTTCCCAGGCCCATTTCACACTCTCTGGAACCTATTCATACTCAGTAGCTCCTTAACGGACAGCACAATCACCCCTCCAAAGGGCTCTCCTTAGCCCAGACACCACACATGTTGAGAGGAAAGAAGTAAGAGCAATCTGTTATGGACATGTGACTGTGTTTTACTTTTCCTGAACAGCAAACAATTGTTCCTGCACTATTTCATCCGCATCCACACTGTTAGTATAAAGGAGCTTCTGCACCCAACCCAGCAATCTGCTAGCGGGATGGGTTGTGCTGGGATTTCAGAAGAGTGCATGCTTGCTACAGCCCAAAATGGTACCTCACCGTGCCCAGATCGTGAGTTCTTCACCTGACAAATTTCCTAAGACAAGAAAGGCTGCACTGCACTCCTGACACATCCAGAAAGATGCCATCTGATTCCACCCCAGCCCCTGCAGAAGGTTGTTTCCAAGCTGCTCACAAAACTATCTGCCGCAGTAACAGCCAGCCCCAGGACTCCACTAAGTAGCAGAAGGGAGGAAATTCCTCCTGAGTACAATTTGCTGAAGGAACATGACTTACACGCTCCAGCTGCCCATTGGAGGATCTTTTCTCTCTCCATTGATTATATGAGGAGTCTAGGGAGATGAGCCTGCTGATTAGCCTGCTTCATTTGAATGCCTGAAGTTCGGCAGTGTACTCCATAGGATAGCTAAGCATACATAACTTTCTAGGCTTTCAACAAATGGGAGATGCAACCACATTGTGTTGCCTGTGATAAAAGCTAGCTGCTGGAGGTAGAGGGAAGACCTAATAAGTCATCAAGTACATCCATCACCAGAAATGGATTTTCATTGGCAGATTTTATAACATTTTCCAGTTGAGGATTGAAGAATCCATATCTGCCATTCTACTGATAAAGAACATACCTGACAGTGGCTTTGCCTCTGCTCCAGATCATCAGAATGCTTTCTGGAGCCCTGTATACAATCACAACTAATTCTTTGTATATGTCTGTGCAAGAAATAATATTGTCCAAATGTCCCTAGGGAAAGCCTTTATAGGGACTGAAGGCACAGAGAGCTCCCAGATGTTCCCAACCCAGTGCTAGGTTAGGGTCGTCATAAAACATTGAACTTGGAGATGAACATTAAAATCTCTTTGGGAAAAGGAGGAAATTGAGTCCTCCTGTGCCTAAATGAAAATTCTCACCTCTCAGCCAGGTCAAACACCTTTCTTATTCTCATCTCTGGAAAAGGCTTTGAGTGTCTGTGAAAACCCATCACTGGTTTGCTTAATCAGCTCACTGCCCAGTGCAGCGATGCCCAAAGCTTTCTGCCTCCCACCCTGGGTCAAATGAGTGTGTTCAGCCCTTAAAATTAATTCCCACTTGATAGGAGTGGAAATTAGAGAGAAAAGGCTCTGGCAGCTCCCAGTCAAGCACAAACCCTGAAAGAATTTCCACGCATACTGAATTCTTCATAGCTAATAAAGGTGGTGAGCATTATGTTGTCAGCTAAAGCAATTACTCTCAGCTACACAAACCAGAAAAAAATACACATTTCTGCTCGGTGACAGAAGTCTTTGATACAAGGATGAGTTGTTTTCAACTTATTTTTCCCCACCTTAATGGTAAAATTACATAAGGACCTCACAAGGTGTGAGGTGAGTTTTGCAGGGACTGGAGTCATTGTATAATCGTCAACAAACCAGCACATACTGCTTTGTCCTGGTTTTCTTAATCTAAGTAGAGCAAATGAGTCACAGAGAAAAGCATACATGCCCAAATCCTCAAAAAACCAAATGAGAGATAATTTTAGATATGAAAGAAAACAAAAGAATGACTCTGAGTGTTACATAACATGGCCTTTTCTATCCTCCTGTGTCCCAGATATAGATACAGACTCAGGTTACTACAAGCTTCCCAACAGTAGACCCGGCTAAAGAGGTTGCCACCCCCCATCCTGGACATGTAAAGCCCTCCAAAGGTACAAATCCATGAGGGAAGTCAAGTATACAGCCAGACTCCCAATGGAACAAAGAACTAGCAGAGGGGAGGAAATTACGAGTTCAATGAATACTTGACTACCCATTTTGATTCGTTTATACCCCGAGGTAGGTAGTAAAGTAAAAGCACTCTCACACTGCCTAATCCAGTCCTCAAACCCCATAACCACTTTGAGATAAGAAAGGCAACTGTAGGGACGTCATGGTAACAAACTGACTTCTGCTGGTGACAATGCACTTGGCCAGCATACTTCAGGTGAAGCTAGGAAAGCTATGTGGATTTATATGGCACAGGGACCTGTCTCCATTATCTTCCTGCCTTCAAGAGCAGTCTCAGTCACCAAGAATCACGTAGGGCATTTAAAATAGCCACATTAGGCAAATGAAGCCATATAATTAGTGCTGAAAGAGGAAGAAAAAAGGCTCAACTTCCTTCTCATTGCATACATTACATAGTGATAGGTAACTTCCCAAAGACCTCTATTTTTGCCCTGTGTAAAGAGCTTTGATTCCCTGCAGGCTATCCTCTGTGCCTGTCCGTGCCTGGTGTTGTCCTGGAAAGCTATTCTAAGCGTTTTCATGGTTTCACAGTATATTAGAGGTTGGAAGGGACCTCAAGAGATCATCAGCTCCCCCTCCACCCACCAAAGCAGGATCACTTAGGGTAGTCCTCACAGGAATACATCCAGGTGGGTTTTGAAAGTCTCCAGAGAAGGAGACTCCACAACCTGCCTGGACAGCCTGTTCCAGTGCTCTGTCACCCTCACTGTAAAGAAGTTTCTCCTCATGTTGAGGAGAAATCTCCTATGTTCAAGTTTTGACACATGACAAGAGCTAGCAAGCACAATCTGTCAGCAAAATAACTCTGATGTTCTGCCACTGTATTTAGTGATGCTACTCATCACCCAGGGGATAGAAATATGCAGAGACTGATGTTGTCCTTCCTCTTCCCATCCCTGAGGGAATCACTGAGGGAAGATTAAACCAGAGCAAAACAGATGCTCATTATTCTTCTCCAGCAGTCTTTAGCTAGGGGATTGTTTGGCTGGTAGGAATGGTAGTCATGATTTTCTATATCAAATATGTAGGATGTACCCCAGAAACACCTGATTCCAACCAGTGAGTCAGCTCCTACAAACGTGAATCCAAAGCTCAAAAGGCTGTGCCAGAAGATGGAATAGGGGTGCTGGCTGGGTTGGGATAGGAGTCATGGATAAAAGACAAGCAGGGAGCCAATCTCATGGGAAGGTGGAAAAACAATAAATAAACAAAAAGACTAACAGAAAAGAATGTGGGAAATGAGGGAAAGATGCTCTCCAATAATTCAGGATATGGGTGGGCTACCAAGAGTTCAAAGGAAAACACACAGGAGGTTTGGTGGGAGGGCGGAGACTTCGACTCCCTGAGGACATCTGCAACCCAAGGTCAGCATCTGGGACAGCTCTGTAGAATGAAAAGACTGTAAAACAGTAATGTCAGGCTGCTTCTGATCATGAAATCAGGGGGGCAGGAACCCAAACTACAACATTTCAGGGGTCAAAATGAAAATGCAGAGGACACAGCACAGGAATGTCTGCGATACACCAAACATTTGCCCAGGATTATTCCACTTTAAGGCAAAGCTCTATTCTCTGCCTTTGGGTTTCACCAAGAGATGCTCTTTGACAGGGTATAGATGTTCCTCCTTCTTGGTTTTATTGCCTATTATTTTGCCTTACTTTAAATAAGAAGGAAATGTTGCAAAAGAAACTTTATGGACCCTCCAGGGGATGTCCGTGTCAGAACAGCATTTACTGCAAGGTTCCTTGGTTTCCACAAGCCAGAAACACTTATTAGATCACTATGGATGAGACAGTTTTCAAATCTAGCACCAGGCTATAAAAGTTTTGTCTATATAAAAAAGCAAATTGGGTTTTCCCTCTGAAAAGAAACACCATAAACCAATCAGTGGATGATACAAGGGAGAGAGCAGTGTGAAGCAAGAGTCTCATGAAACAAGAGAAGGGAATTATGTCAGAAAATTGAAATATCGATGGTAATTCTGCTCATGAAGTTAAAAATCCAATAGCTCACAGAACATCAGAAGTAGTGAGGGGCAAGCTTTTAAGAGTCAAAGAGCCCACTGGTTTCCATGAGAAGTGGCAGCTGTTTCAAACACCCAGCTGTAACCAACTGGGAGAGCAGAAAGTTCAGCATCACACCTGGAGCTCTGCTGGCTGGCTGCTAATATGCAGTATAAGCACATGCCATAAGAGGCTGTCTTCCTGCAAAATTCTATTATTCCTTGTAATTTAAGAACAAGATAAATGGTATTTCTCTTAAGATGTTTGTTTAGGGTTGACATTTAAACAGAGGATTCATTATTTATGTGGCTGTTCAGACAGTTTGTCCTTTAGCTATACTTGAGGGATATGGCTTCAAAAAAAAAGTCCTGGCTGAATGAGATTGCAGTGGGAAAGAAAGAGAAAGCACAGGAGATAACTCATCTGTGTCTCTTCAAGGGCAGTTCTTGGTCATGGCACAAGCTTAAAATGAGCATGGCTTGAAAACTTCAATAAACAGGGGCTTCATCCCTTTCAGCACTGACCAGCTCCTGCATCCACTACCATTGCCTTCAACTGCTGCTGAGGATATTTAGCAACTTGCAAAATAAGACCTGTAAATTAGTCTGGGCCTATAATATCGTATGAAGACATCAAGCTGCAATTTAATACATTCTGGGAGTCAGGAAACTCCTGCTCAGTATACTTCAAGGTGGATTTCAACTTTCTACTTCAATTTTGCAATTAAATTGTCATGCTTCCATAGAATAGAATAGAATAGAATAGAATAGAATAGAATAGAATAGAATAGAATAGAATAGAATAGAATAGAATAGAATAGAATAGACCAGGTTGGAAAAGACCTCAGAGATCATCAAGTCCAACCTATCACCCAACACCACCTAATCAACTAAACCATGGCACCAGGTGCCTCATCCAGGCTCTTCTTAAACACCTCCAGTGATGGCGACTCCAGCACCTCCCTGGGCAGCACATTCCAATGGCCAATCTCTCTTGCTGGGAAGTATTTCTTCCTAACATCCAGCCTAAACAAGAAAGACAAGCATAATGAATAGTTTGGGTTTATATGGCCAAGCTGCTGGAGATGATTTCCCAGCTGAAGCCAGGACACTGTAACAGTAAAGTTATATTGATTATATTGTAAGCAGTGGAAATGCGGTTTGAAGAAGGCCTAGAGGAGCAGCCTGAACTTTGCTGGGGTTTAAGGGATTTTTATTTCAAGAAGGCAAGCTGATTGACACTGTGAACATCATCATCAGCTTTTCAGACCATTCTTTAAATTAGTGAACTGTCTCAGGTCAATTAAACAATGTGCAAACTGTCATGTGTGATTGTGAGCGATGTTGCCTCCATCCTGCCAGGCTAAGGAAAGGATTTTTGACATCTAGGACTTAACAAAAAAATTCTCCTTATCTTCTGATAGTACAACTCATCAGCCTAGATGATTAACCAACCACTTGTTCCAAATTCCCTGAAATGCCACCTAAAATCGCTGCTTCAGACCATGCTTTCCATTCTTGAAGACAATGAGTTGCTGATACAGGTGGATCTATGAGGTATGGTTGGATAAATACAGGAAGGAAAAGCTCTGCAGAACCTGGAGACAAAAGCACACATAAATGCATATGATAATGTCCAAGGGCCCCTCAGTTTAAGAAGGACATTGAGGTACTTGAACATGTTCAGAGAAGGGCAATGAGGCTGGGGAGAGGTTTGGAGCACAGCCCTGTGAGGAGAAGCTGAGGGAGCTGGGGTTGTTTAGCCTGGAGAAGAGGAGGCTCAGGGGAGACCTTATTGCTTTCTACCACTACCTGAAGGGAGGTTGTAGCCAGGCAGAGGTTGGTCTCTTCTTCCAGGCAGCCAGCACCAGAACAAGAGGACACAATCTCAAGCTGCACCAGGGGAGGTTTAGACTGGATGTTAGGAAGAAGTTCTCTACAGAGAGAGTGATTGCCCATTGGAATGGGCTGCCCAGGGAGGTGGTGGAGTCACCTTGATTGGAGGTGTTCAGGAGGAGACTTGATGGGGTGCTTGGTGCCATGGGTTAGTTGTTTAGGTGGGTTGGATTGGTTGATGGGTTGGACGTGATGATCTTGAAGGTCTCTTCCAACCTGGTGTATTGTATTGTATTGTATAAACCCCAAGGCAGTGATGCAGAGGAAAACAACAGGACATGAATGGGAACATTTCTTGTCCCAGATGAAAAAAGAAGCTACTGCCAGCTGTGTTTGTTAGTTTTAGAGAGTTAGATGATGCCTAAAAATCTGTTAACAGAATCAGGTCTTCTATGAACAACTCTTTCATGACCCCAAGTGAATCCACTCCCTTCTTGTGCTAATGTGAATGAAAGAACTTCTTTTGCAGCATATAGGCAGTGCCCAGTGACAGGGGCCACTTCTGGAACACAGAATGTTCCACCTCAATATGAGGAAAAACTTCTTCACTGAGAGTGGGAGAGAGCACTGGAACAGACTGCCCAGAGGGGTTGTGAAGTAGTCTTCCAATTAGGTGGTGTTGGATGATAGGTTGGACACGATGATCTCCAAGGTCTCTGCCAACCTGGTTTATTCTATTCTATTCTAACCTATTCTATTCTATTCTATTCTATTCTATTCTATTCTATTCTATTCTATTCTATTCTACTCAAGACTTTCAAAAATCCACCTGGACACTATCTTGTGTGGCCTGCCCTAGGTGACCCTGCTTTGGCAAGGGAGTTGGACTAGATGATCTCCAGAGGTTCCTTCCAACCCCTACCATTCTGTGTGACTCTGTGATCAGAGACATCAGAGAAAGTGAGCGAATATGGGAAAAGCTGTACTATAAAACACCTCTGGAGTACAGCTTTTGTCAGCCTGCTATCTGTGAAAGCTCCATGAGCAGAGAGAGGATGTCTTTCACAAAGTTTTCTGTTTACACTCTTGAATTCCCCACTGAAAGCCACTCTGAAGTGCCTTACATGACTCTCTTCCTCTGTATTAAACACAACATGCATTCACTACAGGTATCCTGCTTTGCCATTTTAGATTATTTCTTATCATTAACTTCAGAAGGTTAATTCTATTAATCAGAACAGAGGAGAGTGTGACAGCTGGGAGGGGAACCAGGGGAAATGTTGGAATATTTATTACAGCCATGTGGGGCTCAGAGCATCCCAGTCTTGTTTAGTATGATGACATGTGGAATGCTAAGTGATTTTTTTTCCTCATCATCACTCAGCTCTGATATATAAATATGGGCATCTATTAATTATGCCAGCAGATTATATGTATGAAAACACCTACTTAGCCTCCAGTTATGAGAAAATGCATTATAGTCATCAGGGCTACCCCGAGGGCACCAGTGATTTGTCCTTATGAACAAATGCTTGGCCCTCCAATTAAAATACTGAGCAGAAAACAACCCCCTCACTCCTGAGGCAGCTACTTCTGAGCAACAGCAAACAATGCCTTTCCTTAACCTCAGGGTGCAGGAGCCAGGACAATTTAAGAATTGGAACTTTGCAACAAGAGTAGTTTGTGCTGTTTATGAAGATACTTCCTGCACAGCAACGTAGACATTTCTTGATATGCAGCACTCAGAGCTGGGATGGGCTCTTAAGAAGGAATGCCAAAATGGTGTGGAGGTGGTAAAGCAGGAGATATCCTCCTTGACAAGACCAAGGGGTTCAACACCTCAGGAACAGACAGGAACAAGGGGCAAGGGACACAGACTGAAACACAGGAGGTTCCATGCAGACATAAGGGGGAAAAAAATCTTCACTTTGAAGATGGCAGAGCACGGGGACAGGCTGCCCAGAGTGCTTGTGGAGTCTCTGTCTCTGCAGGCAGTCAGAGCCCGCCTGGATGTGTTCCTGTGTGATTTTCTCTAGCTGATCCTGCTCTAGCAGGCAGATTGGAATGGATGATCTTCAGAGGTCCCTTCCAACCCCTGTCTTTCCATATGATTCTGTGATTATGTCACTTGGAGCCATGGTTTAGTTAGTCCTGAGGTGCTGGGTGAAGGGTTGGACTTGATGATCTCTGAGGTCTTTTCCAACCCTATTGATTCTATGATTCTAACAATACCAGCCACAAATCTATGAGCAAGTGAGCTTGCCTGATCTGTTCTTCTGCCTACTAAACTATTATTTTTTTCCTTCAGTAAATAAAACTTTCCAATTGGTGATATAAATTGAAATGTACTTTTCAAAGCTGTATATTAAGTGGCTTTACTGCCTCAATAACAGATGATAGGCAGCAATGGCATTAATAAATATTCTCAAAAGTGAGATGCAAGGATCTGTGTGCAGAGTGAAATGCAGCCTGCCTCAGTGCACATATTGCCAGGAATGTAATCAGGATTGATCTTATCATATTTAGAGCCTGACAGTGTCTCAGGTGAACTGGAGGGAGGAAAATGGGGGAAGAAAAAAGAACAAACAGACAAAAAAAACCAAACTGTCATTCTTGTGATCCTGGGCAAGGATAAGAGAATGAATCATTAAAGTGCCCTTGCTCAACAAGGAACCAGGGAAAATGTCAAAACAGCAATCCAGAAGAACTGTTTGAAAAGCAAACCAACCCTTCTGCTGTATGTGCCTGAAGTCTGCGCCGGTTTGTGCTCAATGTGAAATATTTAGATGCTGAAGAACTGAAAACTAACTTCTGATGGAGTTCTCTGTTGACTCACTTGCTCTAAGACATTCATCATCATATATTCCACACACAGCTGCCTACAACCAGGACAAAGCTTGCTGGAAATACTGTCCTTTTTTTATCCATCTTTCACACAGCCATGGAAGAAGAGTCATGTCTGTGCCTCCCCAGATCTACAACACAAGATGGAAAACTCCATAAAATCCCTGCATGGGACTTACAGAACTTCACTCAGGTTTTAAGGAGAGAGAAATAGAGAGACAAATTATCTTCTTGCATACCAAGGTTTCCCAGAAGTTAGAACAGTTAGAACCCTGTACTCTGATTATATTGTACCTCTTACATCACTGTCAGAGAACCAGAACTGAACACAGGAGGAGTCCATGTGGCCCATGACAATTCAATGGCTTTTCTGCTAAGTTTGGCTTCCCCAGAAACTATCCTTGCTCTGTTTTACCAAGAACTCACTTAGGCACCAAAGAGACCATTCATTTTCCCTTGGTTCAGGCAACCTGGCAGTCAGAAAAGACACACAACACTGTTAAACATCATCCCTGGGGTGCAAGCCCTGCAGCTGAATTTACACACACACATCCCTTTGCTCTGCATGCTTCATGGTCCAGCACACCACGATGTGCATCGTGCTACATGGTCACAAACAATTTGTGCATGGATAGGTGGACATACATTCAGGGAGCTGGTGGAGGCCCCATCCCTGGAGACACTGGCCATTGGAATGGGCTGCCCAGGGAGGTGGTGGAGTCACCATCACTGGAGGTGTTTAGGAAGAGACTGGAGGCATTTGGTGCCATGGTTTAGTTGATTAGATGGTGTTGGGTGATAGGCTGGACTTGATGATCTTGAAGGTCTTTTCCAACTTGGTCTATTCTATTCTATTCTATTCTATTCTATGACTGGCTTGATGGGGCTCTGAGCAACCTGATCTAGTTGGAGTTGTCATTATAAGTGAAATGGTTTTAAATTAGACAAGAGTAGATTTAGAGTGGATGTTAGGAACACGTTCTTTACTGTGAGGGTGGTGGAACACTGGCACAGGTTGCCCAGGGAGGTAGCTGAGGCCCCATCCCTGGAGATGCTCAAGGTCAGTCTCAACAGGGCTTTGAGCAGCCTGATCTAGTGGGGGCTGGCTGTGCTCACTGCAGGGGTGTTGGAGTAGATGAGTTTTAAAGGTCCCTTCTATGATTCTGGCTGTGTATATGCACACACGTTTTCCCCCTCCTCTCCCCTTCCAAGTACAGCAATTGCCAGACCAGGTGCCTGAGAAGCACACTCTTGCTGTCAGGGACTGTCAAGTGTATTCAGACAAACTACAGGCTTCTTTCAACTGCCATCAGCTTTTCAACATTTGATATCCCCAGCACTATTTAGCAGTCCTCACGCCAGCACAGCTCTACCACAACATTTGACAGCTTCATTCACTAGCTGTCACTCACAGATTTGCTGAGCCAGCACAAAGCTTACCTCATTACCTCTATCTTTAAGGAATAACATCTCACACAAAATGCAATTAATCTCCCTCTGTTGGAGGTGTGAGCTTTCATTTGCCACAGTTTCAAGGAATACCCTTCCACTGTCTCCCACATTGCCTTTCAGCTCTGAGAGAGAGTCCTTGTAAAAAATCAAACCTCCAGCTCTCAGGCTGAATGCATCCAAGCTCAGCTATGGTTAGACACCGGGGGCCTTGAGTGACTGGTGCCAACTGTTTTGCCTCTAGGATTATACTGGAGTTGGATCTGATCATCTTAAAGGCCTTTTCCAACCAAAACAGTCTATGGTTCCAGGAGCCTCATGAATGGGTCCCACAGTACCAGCTGGAGTCTCACTTGCAAAATGCAAACCAAATGTGGCACCCTCAAGGCTTTGTTCGCGACTTTCGTCCCACTGAATTCGATGCCTGTTACCTATAACAATAGATATCTCAAAGTGCAGAATAGGTAAAGAAATGATACATGCCAGCAACAATTTTCTTACATTGAGTGGGACTGTGCCAGAATCAGGAAAATCTGCAGCATCTGGCAGCAGATTGAACTCTAGTACTGCAACCAGGGAAATACTGACTTTACTATCCTGGAAAAGTTTACAGTCCTGGAAAATTGTGACTCTATGAAACACATGCCAAGTTAATACTGTCATGAATTTTATGGCTTGGAGCTGAGGTTAGCTAGTGCTTGTATCCAGAGGGCTATATCCTCAGATGGTGTAAAATGAATGTGGAGGAAATCACAGACTTATCAGGAACAGATTTTTCAACGTGGAACAGTTGGCCTGAGAATAAATGTGTTCTCTCACATAATGGGCTTTGTAATTCTGGGTGATTGTGAACACAAGGAGTGCATCTAATAGATTTAGAAGGAGACAGCTATATAAAAGCCTGGAGAAATAAGTATGAAATCTAATAAAGCAGTCTAAGAACATTTCTAATAAGACAGAAGACAATTATTCCTTGCCAGGATATTCCTTGCCTCATATATCCCAAGCACTATTATGCCTATGGTTAGGATCCCCTGAGCCCACTCAGAGACACATTTTTAGCTCTTGCTTGCTTCTTATAGAGGTGTTGGAGGAGGTTACAAGGTAGCCTGAGGGGAGAGAGAAGGACAGAAAGCTGGTGCAGAGTGCCTTCGCCTGGGTAGTGCCAAGGTCCCTTCCTTTGCAGTTCTACAGTCTCCCTTCCTCTCGCAGGTCTGTTGCCTTTCACCAAGGCTGGTGTCCCTGTCTTTTGCCCTGTTCACACTTTGTTGTTCTCATCCTGTTATTCCTGTTATGTTACACCTGCAAGCCCTCATATTCTTCTTATGTCTGATTTCTCATGGGAAACAATCACTCCTCAAGTGTGACTACTCCCTTCCCCCTGCCCTTTGCCATCCCTTCTTTTATAGCTTTTAGTTTACACCAGAGAAAAATCGACAGTCAATAAGATACTAGATAAGAGAATAGTGATTGAAATCTCCAGTTAGAATTACCCAATAGCATGCATCCCAGCTCAGTGATAAACACCTGTGCTCCATTTAGAGCAAATACTCTTTGGAGCAGGAGTCTCCAGAAGGGATTTTGAGCAGGCTGAGATGAAATCTCTATGATTACTGTGGAAAACCATGATGGAAAATTATCATCATCATTAGCACCACCTGGAGAGGATCCCCAGAAGAAGATGTTTGTGTGTAAGACTCTGTTGCACCTCTTCATAGCCAGCCATGGGTGAAAATTTTCTCTCTCTCTTTTCTTTCTCTCCTTTGTATTATCCCCAAAGGTAGCTTACAGTAGATGCATGCCACCAGAACAAGAGGACACAGTCTCAAGCTGCGCCAGGGGAGGTTTAGGCTGGATGTTAGGAAGAAGTTCTTCCCAGAAAGAGAGATTGGCCATTGGAATGTGCTGCCCGGGGAGGTGGTGGAGTCACCATGCCTGGAGGTGTTTAGGAAGAGACTGGATGGGGTGCTTGGTGCCATGGTTTAGTTGATTAGGTGGTGTTGGGTGATAGGTTGGACTTGATGATCTTGAAGGTCTCTTCCAACCTGGTTAGTTCTGTTCTGTTCTGTTCTATTCTATTCTATTCTATTCTATTCTATTCTATTCTATTCTATCAGCTGCAGACTCCATTAATAAAACTCTAAATATTTCACTCTAGCTCCACATCCTTTGTGCAACAACATCATATGACCAATTGTGTCTCTTGCCTAGGGCAGAAAAAAAATTATTTCCCAGTACCAGGCTTGATGTAATTTAGCATGTCACATTTTACAAGTTATTTCAGCCTAGGTGGTTTCCCAGCAGCAGTGGCATAGCTGGAGTGGCTAAACTGGAAGTCCATGTGCTACATCTGCTCCCATCAGTGCAGAAACTCATGGTGCAGCCCATGGCCTGGGTGAACTGCAGTCTACCTCCATAAACACCTCTGTCTCTGCATTCTGACTTCTTCTAGGGTCATATTTAATACAGAGGCAATCTGTGAAACTTGCTTCCTTAGTTAATGCTTAAAGCAGTGTGGTGGTGAGAGAAGTTCAGTTCCCCCCACACACAGAGACCACGGCTAACCTAGTCAGAGAAGCAAAATGGATAAAAGCTCTATTTTCCAAGCAGGATGACAATTGCATCTACCAATGAAACTCATTTAGAATATCTTTGGTTTCCTTATTACACCGAAACTTTCAGCCAGAGTGTTCCAGTAACTGTCCCTTTCTTAAAGGCATAGCCTAAAATGGTCACAAGCAGTAAAGAGTCTCTGCTTTATTCCCCCTGTCTCTCTGTTCCTCAGCTGTAAAGCACCCTGTAGTGTTGACTCAGCATCTTGCCACCTACATGGACAGCCTTACCAGAGGCTTGCATGAAATGATGGTAAAATGTGCATCAATAAAGACACTGATGGCTCTTGCACCTCTTCCTATAGTTCTAAGTTAAACAGTTCCAAGGAAGATTCCCAAGCAGCAGAAGTGAGCTGTCTGCACTGTACATTCACACTGTTAAATTATCCTGGTGCAGTTTTGTCAGAAATAGTGTGGCCAGTGGGGCTGGGGAAGTGATGGTCCCCCTGTACTTGCCACTGAAGAGGCTACACTTCAAATAATGTGTTCAGTTTTGGGCCCCTCACTGCAAGAAGGACACTGAGGTTCTGGTTTGTGTCCAGAGAAGGGCAATAAAGCTGGTGGTGGCTCTAGAGAACAAGTCTTATGAGGAGTGGCTAATGGAATTGGGATTGTTCAGTCTGGAGAAGAGAAGGCTGAGGGGAGACCTCATTGCTCTCTACAACTACCTGAAAGGAGGTTGTAGTGAGGTGGGGGTCAGTCTCTTTTCCCAAGTAATAAAAAGTAGGGCAAGAAGTAACAACCTCAAGTTGCACCAAAGGAGATTCAGACTGGACATTGGAAAAATTTACTGGAATTTTTTTTCACCCTAAAGATTATCCAGCAGTGGAACAGACTGCCCAGGGAAGTGGCTGAGTCACCATCCCTGGAGATACTTAAAGTCATGTAGATGTGGTGTAGTGAGTGACACAGTTTAGTGATGAGCCTGGCAGTACTAGGTTAATGGTTGGACTTGATGATCTTAAAGGTCTTTTCCAACATAAACAATTCCATGTTCTATGTCAAACAGCTTTGGCACTCTCCAGAATACTCTTTGGGGAGTTTGGGAGTTGACAGGAGCTTATGACAGTCCCAGCAGGCAGTTCATATGCAGCCTTTGTTTTCAAGGTTCAGATAGTTCAATAACACATATTTGGACAGCTCTGTAGCAGTTGGTCTCAAAGCTCCTGGATGAAAATAAAGCTGGAGAGCTAAGTGGCAAGAGGTACTCTAATTAATTGTGCATATAAAACACATTGAATTCCCACAGATCTCATTCCCTGTTTCTAAGGGTAAGATTTAACTTCCAGAAAAATCAATAATTCATTAAAAATCTGCCCAGTATTAACCGTTGGAAATGTCAAAGCTTTCTTCCTTTCAGTGAGGTTTCAAAATGCCTTGCTGTTAACCACCTGTAGCTCTCACATACTGGACTTTGGCAGAACCCACTGCTTCTGAAAACCATTTTAGTCAGCTCCTGAAAAGAGAGCAGAAGAGGCCAAGGCACTTGGAATTTCTAAGAGTCAGAATGCAGGAAGCTCTTTTTCTAAGCAACTTGATGTAACTTGAAGGCAAATCTAACAACTGTGTATTAAAAAACTGATGCTTGTCCACTAAGTTTTATTAGGTTTTTGCACGGGAATGCAAAGATGAAGCATTTTGCTCTCATTACTAAAGCAATAATGAATAAATAGTGAAAAGAAGCAAAGATTTGGTGGAATTTCTTTTTCCATCTGTTTTTGAATTAGTCTGAAATTGCTTGAAGCCCTATGCTTGTAGGACTTGGCAGTACCAACCAAGGTTGATTAAAGAAGTTTATCAAATCACCACAGATTCAACAGAAATTGGCCTAAATAAGCTTCAAAGTAAACATCTGCAAAGAAGGAACAGAGAGAAAGTTCAGCCTTCAAAACCAACAGGGCTTCCATGATGCAACATAAGATGGCAAAGCAGAGCCAACTGGCCAAAGACTGCGCAGCTGTGTACACTCTAGGGCAGCTGAAAACATCTCAGTATAGAATCATAGAATCAATAAGGGTGGAAAAGACCTCAGAGATCGTCAAGTCCAACCTGTCACCCAACACCTCAGGACTAACTAAATCATGGCTTCAAGGGCCATGTCCAATCCCCTCTTGAACACCTCCAGGGATGATGACTCCACCACCTCCCTGGGCAGCACATCCCAATGGCCAATTACTCTTTCTGGGAAGAACTTTCTCCTCACCTCCAGCCTAAACTTCCCCTGGTGCAGCTTGAGACTGTGTCCTCTTGTTCTGGTGCTGGTTGCCTGGGCGAAGAGACCATGCCCCACCTGGCTGCAACCTCCTTTCAGGCAGTTGTAGAGAGCAATAAGGTCTGCCCTGAGCCTCCTCTTCCCATGCCTCCTATTCCCACAGACTAGTGTCTTTCTCTGCAAACAGCCTCATTGTTTTTAAAGTACTCTGAGGGAAAGTCAAACCTTATTCAACACATGTAAGAGCCCCTCATGGGCATAGTGAAATAGCAGAGCTCTCACAAGAGATGTGATGGAGGAAGATGCTTAATGTAGGAAGCTTAGTATCAGGTCTCATCGAAAATACGAAGAGTATTTTAATATATTGTTCAACAATGGCCTTTGTCCTTCGCTCATGTCTGTAAAAATGAGAATTCAGCTTCAACAAATTCCAAGGAGAATTAGAAGACATAAATCAGGGATAGGTTTCCCATGTAGGTTTTTTCCAATGTGTAACCAAATAACATTTTTTTGAGCATTTAATTTTCTGTACGTGTTTGGGTTTGGGGTTTTTTGGTTGGGCTTTTTTGTGGTTGGCTGGTTGGTTGGTTGGGTTTAATTAAGATTTAATTCAGCACAAGCTTCTATTGTATTATGAAATCTCAGAAGGTAGATATATTTAAAACACTATTTCTTATTTGGTGTGTTTCCTTCCCATGTCAGTATGAAATTTTATATGATACTGAATTCTACCTCTTATCATATCACCACCATAATTCACTGTCTGTAACACTGAACCCTAGCCAGAGATTGTGAAATGAGCCATACCTTGTTAGCTAATGTTCAATCTAAATCACGATGATGTCTTAAACCTTATACTAATTCTCTGCTTCTTACTGAACAACCTCAGATTATGGCCTTCATCATCTTGCTCGTACAGAAACCTGCAGGAGTGACTCCATTTAACTAAATGCTATTGTAATGTGCTATGAAAACTCTGTAAGTCTTTGCCTTTTAGAAACATCTCACAACGAGTATTGGTTTCCTTTGTTTTTCACTGATACTTTAGAATGATGCTGCTCCACAGCAACAACTACCTACAACTACCTCTACAGCTCCCTGAAGGGAGGTTGTAGCCAGGTGGGGGTTGGTCTCCTCTCCCAGACAACCAGCACCAGAACAAGAGGACACAGACTCAAGCTGTGCCAGGGGAGGTTTAGGCTCAAGGTGAGGAGAAAGTTCTTCCCAGAAAGAGGAATTGGCCATTGGGATGTGCTGCCCAGGGGGTGGTGGAGTCACCGTCCCTGGGGGTGTTTGGACGTGGCACTTGAAGCCATGGTTTAGTTAGCCTTGAGGTGTTGGGTGCTAGGTTGGACTTCTCTGAGGTCTTTTCCAACTTTATTGATTCCATGATTCTATGAAATTAGCCATTGTACTTTCTTCCATGTTACCTCAATGAACTGAACATTAACAAAGAAGGGCTGATGACAAGGAAGAAAAGTGTGGAGAATTGCACACACTACACTGACACACTGAGAGGGAAACTGAGTCCCTCAAAACTGAGTCTTTTTTCTCCTTTCCAACTGATGAAATTGACATTGTTGTCAATTCTGCAGTGCTTATATGAGCAGGACTCTCCAGATGGACAGGTGTGGATTCTGAATGATTGAAAGATGATACAAGGCAAAAGAAATATTCATTTGGTCCCAGCAGTGTGAGTTTTGTTCTACAATGGAAAAAATCACTCTTTTGCTGCAGCAAGCAGCCATCCACCCAGGGTGAATTTCCCTTCAGTTAGACATTTTTGCTGTTTTCCAAGGTCTTAGAGCTCTTCTTTGTTATTCTCTTTTAAAAGGTCTCTGTTGTTCCTCCCAGCATTCACAATTTGGGAGTATTCATCTGAGCTAGGCAAAAAGTTTATGAAGTAGGTATGAAATAAGCCTGGGAAGTACACATTGCTGGACTCCATGGGAGTGGCAGGTGTTAGATGCTCCTCATTTAGCAACAGCCCAGCTCAGTGCCCTGAATTCACACTCTGTGAGATTCCTATAGCTTAGTTCAAGTCATCTCTTCTTTCTCCCATGAAGCTATATAATAATTCTGCAAAAGAAAACCCCAAACCCTACGGATTCCAATACATCATTTTACCAAAAGTAAGCACATTAGTTGATTTAGGCCCAGAGGTGATTTAACTTCAGCTAAAGAGAAATTTCTTGCAGTGTGGCTGCAAAAGATATGTGTTATTATTTTTCACTGTACAAAATTTAAGCCTAAGAACTGGAGTTATACTGAAAAAGCACAGAAATTAGTTCATTCTCTAATACAAAACCCAAACCTACTCCACAAAAGAAATCCAGAAGGCAGAGGCAGTTTCTTTGCACTAAACTTCCAAAAGACTGAACTGACAGAGATGGGAAAAGTGTGAAGAGGGAGAGAAAGACTCCTGCTGTTTTGGGACTAGTAGAGCAAATGGGAGCTCTTGGCTACCACACTTGTCTAGGAGAAGTGATTGCTGAGCCAAGCAATTATTTCTAGGGGAGAGCACTGGCTTCATTCACTCGCCTTCTGAAACAGCTAGCAACTGGCTGAAGTTCATATCTTAACAGCAGGGAAGCTTCCCTCTGTTTTGTGCCTGCTCCACACAGAAACCACAGTCAGGGTTCATTGAAGTATGTTCTGGAGAATGTCTCTAACTCTGTGGTTCAGCACTGAATGAAGCAGGATGAGTGGAAGGAGTCAGTAGTTGGTCCAATACCATATGTATGAGATGGGAAGCTTCACTGCCTCTGCTGCAGGCAGGAAACAACTATGGCCTCTGAAGTGGCAGTGCCAGTTTCTCTCCATGCTATGGGGTGAAATTCTGTTGCCATAAGCATTGTCCTCCTACCTCATAGAGAAAACAATGTAGTTTGTGCCTTCTTATTTCCATCCCTCCTTTCTGCTTCAGAAGTTGAATGAAAGGCCAAAAAGCACTACCTAAAAACCAGGCCATGTCTCTTTTATATTCTTATTGTGCCAGGAAAGGACACACAGTCTGTCCATAAGGTGGTCTGATTTATTCAGTCCCCTTGTGTTTACACAAGGAATCAACATTGTTTAGTGTAGGCTTCAGCCTCATTAACATTCATAGGTGCCACTGTGGTCTCAGCTGACCTCAAGATTTCAGATCAGACCTTCAGTGTCTCACCAATAAGTAGTGTCCACATGAAGCCAGGCAACACCATGTTAATATTGATGTGGACAGATAGATTTGCTCCACAAAACAGTTGTGTTGTTTTCTAGCACAATATATGATGCCCACCTGGGAGTGGTGTACAGCATCCTCACAGGGAAAATCTCTCTCCTACACAGCAGTCAAGTCGTCAGAGGTGATCCCAAGCTGCAAGTTGTCTTTGTGTCACAACAATAACTTTAGACCTTCTACAAAATCTTATCAGTGTATTTGATTAATTTTTTTATCAGTTATGAGGCAGACCCTTCTGTAATGAAAGACAGACTCCATCAGTGGAATTTCTTGCAAAGCACAGATGCTGCTGCCAGGCACTGCATCCTCTCCTTTGCATCACAGAGATACCCTCCAGCATCTGTCCACGAGTGGGTGCTGAAACAACTTTATTGTCCTTACTTCCAATTCTCTTCCATTCACTTGTAAGCCAGCCCTCGATGAAAAGATACAACATCAGCAGGCAGCTGTGGCAACAATTAAGAACATCCACAAGGATCAAAGCTTGATGTTGACATTAGCCACAACAGCCCCAGGCAGTGCTACAGGCTGGGGTCAGAGTGGCTGGAGAGTGGCCAGGCAGAGAGGGACCTGGGGGTGCTGGTTGATGGGAGGCTGAACATGAGCCTGCAGTGTGCCCAGGCTGCCAAGAAGGCCAATGGCATCCTGGCCTGCATCAGGAACAGTGTGGCCAGCAGGAGCAGGGAGGTCATTCTGCCCCTGTACACTGCACTGGTTAGGCCACACCTTGAGTCCTGTGTCCAGTTCTGGGCTCCTCAGTTTAGGAAGGAGGTTGACTTGCTGGAAGGTGCCCAGAGAAGGGCAACGAAGTTGGTGAGGGGCTTGGAACACAAGCCCTATGAGGAAAAGGCTGAGGGAGCTGGGGTTGCTTAGCCTGGAGAAGAGGAGACTCAGGGGTGACCTTCTTGCTGTCTACAACTACCTGAAGGGAGGTTGTAGCCAGGCAGGGGTTGGTCTCTTCTCCCAGGCAGCCAGTACCAGAACAAGAGGACACAGTCTCAGGCTGTGCCAGGGCAGGTTTAGGCTGGATGTTAGGAAGAAGTTCTATCCAGAGAGAGTGATTGCCCACTGGAATGGGCTGCCCAGGGAGGTGGTGGAGTCACCATCACTGGAGGTGTTCAGGGGGAGACTTGATGGGGTGCTTGGTGCCATGGTTTAGTTGTTTAGGTGGCTTGGATTGGTTGATAGGTTGGACACGATGATCTTGAAGATCTCTTCCACCCTGGTGTATTGTACTGTATTGTACTGTACTGTATTGTTGAAGCTTTAATGAAACTGCACAGATCTGCAACAGCCTGAACAAATCACCTATCCTTTTTTTTATTGTACTCAGTTATCAAAGAGAAGCCCTTCAGTATTTAGGTATAAAGGAAGTGTGTAAAATAATCCAAGCAAGCCTCCTGCATTAGGATGAATAACTGCATTAGGATGTATTTAATCAAAAAGTAGTTCATGTTTGTCTAAACCTTGCCTCCTGGGAAGAGAGTGGAAGGTATTCTAAGTATTAGCTAATCTACTATCAGAAGTTTTCTTTCTCCCTCCATTTTCCTTTTTCTCACTTGAATTATCTTACTTTCACTTCAGGTCCTTATATTCTTCTCTTCCCCCTGGAAAGCCACACCTTGAATCCTGTGTCCAGTTCTGAGCCCCTCAGTTCAGGAAAGATGTTGAGATGCTGGAAAGTGTCCAGAGAAGGGCAACAAAGCTGGGGAGGGGTTTGGAGCACAGCCCTGTGAGGAGAGGCTGAGGGAGCTGGGGTTGCATAGCCTGGAGAAGAGGAGGCTCAGGGGAGACCTTATTGCTCTCTACAACTCCCTGAAGGGAGGTTGTAGTCAGGAGGGGGTTGGTCTCTTCTCCCAGGCAACCAGCACCAGAACAAGAGGTCACAGTCTCAAGCTGTGCCAGGGGAGGTTTAGGCTGGATGTTAAGTTCTTCTTTCAATGGTGTTGGATGATAGGTTGGACTTAATGATCTCAAATGTCTTTTCCCACCTGGTTCATTCTGTGTTCTGTAAGAAAGAGAGATTGGCCATTGGAATGTGCTGCCCAGGGAGGTGGTGGAGTCACCATCACTGGAGGTGTTTAAGAAGAGCCTGGAGGGGGCACTTGGTGCCATGGTTTAGTTGATGAGATGGTGTTGGGTGATAGGTTGGATTCTACAATCTCAAAGGTCTTTTCCAACCTGGATAATTCTAGTCTAGTCTAGTCTAACAGCCATTTTAGTGGCTGTTTTCTCCTTCCCATGAAGGCACTTGCTCACTGTAACGAACCAACCCCTCAGCATTTCTTTTCAGACAGGCTGAGCTGTGTAATCCCCTCACCCTGGGACTTCTCTCAGCTTTCATGTCATCTCATGGAACACAGACTAGCTGAAGTTGGAAGACATCTCTGGAGACCATCTGGTCCAAATTTCAACTCAAAGCAGGGTTACCTAGAGAAAACTGCTCAGGGCTGTGTGTGATCAGGTTTTGAACAAATCTCAAGTATCAATACAAATAAACAATGGATAAAGTGTTTGCACAGGTGGGGTTTGCTTTGGCTTGGAGTTTTTTTTGTTTGGTTTGGTTTGGTTTTTTTTCTCCAGAAACTTTGGTTCTACAGAGTAATCCCTCATGCTTCTCTTGAGGGGGCAATCAGTATGGGAGGGTTGGTTTTATTTCTGTCATTCTGACAAGAGGAAAACAGAGCACTGAAAAGTCAGTATCATCAACACATAACCAAACAACAAAGAGCCAGGGGGTTTCCTTGTGTAGAAGACAGGCACATGCTGCCTACCTTGACTGGTCAAAGTCTGAGGGTACTGTGAGGAGGACATACAGAACAGCTGGGAATGTAGCTTTCTATTTTCATAGTCAAAATGCCCAAACTGACTTTGCCTCTGCACTGGTTATGAATTTGAAGGATAAAACACAAACAGCAGATTTACAGTGCTCAGAAGAGGGAAGAAAAAAGATGAACAACCCTCTGTGAGAAAAAAAGGGAGTTTGGGGTCCATTATTGTAAGATTCACCTCACCAAACTTGAAGTTAGATTTCTAGTCACAGGTGGCCATTTAATCCACCTCTGCTGTCACTGGAGAAAGAGGTAGCTTCTTTCCTTCTCTCTTTGACATCAACTGAGCCAAGCCCTGCAGGTTCCTGCCTTTCTCTCCATTGACTAAAAACAGAGGATTAATGAACATTAATTTATAGATAGAACATGTTAAGTGAAAGTAATTACTCAGTCAGGTTAGAAACCTGTAAAATATCTTTGTGACAATTTTAACTTGCCTTCCTGAAATCAGGGACCTCCAGATACAGCTCACAAGTGCTGGGTAGGAAGGAAGACCAGTCCCCTGGCTCTGCTGGCTCTGCTGCTGCTGCTTCAGCTCCATGGATGGTTAGCTTTCATTGCTCCTAACTCTGCTTACAGAAAGCTGGTCCAATGAAGAGTGATTCATGTTGACCCATCCAGACTATCACACCCTAGGGCATTATGACAACAGCATTAAGATCCAAAAGCACAATATTAGAATATTATTGTTTTACTCCACTATAGTCATAAGGGTATTAGCTTTTGAGAGAAAAGGAAGGAATCTGACAAACCTCTGTGATTTATGCATTCATCCAAGCCAGCCAGAATCACCTAGGAGACAAATAAATAAACAGAGCTCTCACACTTGGATGGTCTAGACTAGAAACCACAGACCTCACACCAAAGTGTGAGGCAAGGCTCTCAAAAATAATAGCAAAATGTGACTCTTTATTATGTTTTGTTTTGGTTTTTTAATTGCATTTTAAGCAGCTTTCAGCCAACAGCAAAACTTTCCAAAACAAAATACAGAGCACACAGAATAAACCTTTGGGTCAACAACAAACCTTTGTGTCAACAACAATTGAAAGGAGGTTGTAGCCAGGTGGGGAGAGGTCTGGAGCACAGCCCTGTGAGGAGAGGCTGAGGGAGCTGGGGTTGCTTAGCCTGGAAAAGGGGAGACACAGGGGAGACCTTCTTGCTCTCTACAACTACCTGAAAGGAGGTTGTAGACAGGCAGGGCATGGTCTCTTCTCCCAGGCAACCAACACCAGAACAAGAGGACACAGTCCCAAGCTGTGCCAGGGAAAGTTTAGGCTCAAGGTGAGGAGAAAGTTCTTCCCAGAAAGAGGAATTGGCCATTGGAATGTGCTGCCCAGGGAGGTGGTGGAGTCCCTGTCCGTGGAAGTGTTCAAGAGGGGATTGGATCACAGGATCACAGAATCACCAAGGTTAGAAGAGACCTTAAAGATCATTGAGTCCAACCTGTCACCACAGACCTCATGGCACCAAGTGCCACGTCCAGTCCCCTCTTGAACACCTCCAGGGACGGTGACTCCACCACCTCCCTGGGCAGCACATTCCAATGATGAACGACTCTCTCAGTGAAGAACTTTCTCCTCACCTCCAGCCTAAACTTCCCCTGGTGCAGCTTGAGACTGTGACACTTGCAGCCATGGTTTAGTTAGTCCTGAGGTGTTGGGTGATAGGTTGGACTTGATGATCTCTGAGGTCTTTTCCAACGTTATTGATTCTCTGATTCTATGAAATATGTATTCTAACTGTACAGCCACCAACCTATTTAGTATGTTTGGGCATTTTTTTCTATTAATAGAAGGCTATTAATATTATTATTAATATTTGCCTTATCATTTATAAATTAAGGAACTATATTCCTTAACAGAGGCAAAAGGATGTCCTGGACCTAATGCACCTAAGCCCAACCCAGCCCAGCCCACCAATCTTGGGCTCCTTTTAGAAGGTGCATCATCTCCTCTCTGTAACCTTCTCTGGGCCTCTCTCCCGTGTGCCCAGCCCCTGGAGGTGCTCATTAGGTGTCTTATGGTCTTGAATATCAAAAGGTAGTTTTTTTGTCTATGGCTCACATTTCAGGTTAATACATTTTGTCACATATCCTCCCAAACTCTGACTATTGCCATGAAGTAAAAAGCATCTGAGAGTTTCTCTCTGGGCTGCCTGGAGGAATGGATGACAAGCTTTATAAGCACATGCAATGAGGAAAGAATTAGCACTTCACCAAGGCAGTAACCCCAAGCAAGAGCTCCTCAATACACACATAAGTGATCTGAAGACATTTGTGTTGGTGCCACTCGATCAGAATGGCTGTACTAAAAGTGATGAATAACATCAATGCTCCATTCAATAATTACATCACTGCAGGGGCACTTTTAATTCCCAAATTTAGTTTTTCTGGTCCTCAAATCAGAACAAATGGTTCCTTGTGGAAAACAGGGCCCCAAAAAGGACAAATTTGGTTCAGAAGCATACCAGATTCCTCTTCAAATGGACATTTCTGGCCATAGAGTCTTTAATGCCAGGAACACGAAGATGAACCATTTGGTAACGTGGTGCCTAAGCATTCCACAGGAATTTGCACTTACAATGGAGCTTCCTGGGAAAGACAAGCATCACTCTGCACAAACACATCTGCCAGCTCAGCTCAAAAACAGAGTGATAGAATTGCTTTGTAACATGGCCTCATACAACACAATCCCTTGTGCTTAAACTGAAGGAGTAGAAAATAGAACAAGTGTGTTGTTAACCACTCTCCAGAGGGGTTGCAGTGGCCCTGCTATGGCGCCAGCCAGGCTAGACCTCTAAGGGAAGGTCATGGGTAAAAGATTCCAAAGGGATCTCACATCCATATTGCAAAACTTTATTTGCACAACTTATCAGATACATATGATTGGCTCAGAAGCTGGTTCTGCTGGGAATGCATGCTTTTCTCTGCCTTATTGTCCTCAGAGGGAATTCTCCATTGGTCTTCTGGAACCAAGTTGGTCTTTGACTATTTGAACTGCACAGAGGGGCCAGACCCTAGCACTGAAGCTGGCTTAATAGGTCCAAGTCCGGAAAGACAATCAGAGCCTGGGCTGCATCAGGAGAAGTGTGGCCAGCAGGGCAAGGGAGGGGATTCTCCCTCTCTGCTCAGCTCTGCTGAGACCCCACCTGCAGTACTGCCTCCAGTTCTGGAGCCCCTATTGCAAGAGGGATCTGGAGGTGCTGGAAGGTGTCCAGAGAAGGGCCACGAGGATGAGCAGAGGGCTGGAGCACCTCTCCTATGAGGACAGACTGAAGGAGTTGGGGCTGTTCAGGCTGGAGAAGAGAAGGCTCCGAGGTGACCTCATTGTGGCCTTCCAGGATCTGAAGGGGGCTACAAGAAGGCTGGGGAGGGATTTCTCAGACTATCAGGTAGTGATATGACTAGAGGGAATGGAATGAAGCTGGAGGTGGGGAGATTCAGGCTGGAGGTGAGGAGGAAGTTCTTCCCCATGAGAGTGGTGAAGCCCTGGAATGGGTTGTCCAGGGAGGTGGTTGAGGCCCCATCCCTGGAGGTGTTTAAGCCCAGGCTGGATGAGGCTCTGGCCAGCCTGATCTAGTGTGGGGTGTCCCTGCCCATGGCAGGGGGGTTGGAACTAGCTGATCCTTGTGGTCCCTTCCAACCCTGACTGAAACTATGAAACTAAGTCACATATTCTGTCCCCCACTTCATGTGTTTAAATTTACATACCAATGGAGCAGAGATAGGAGGTGGACAAACTGGCAAGCTGAGAAGCAGGACTAGCTGGAGGAAATCTGGTGATGATGAAAGGAAAAAGATGAGGAAAGCAACAGCACTGATCAGTGCAAACAGAGATTACCAACCTGAGATCAGATTGCAGCAAATCCAGAGTCATGCTCTGCTAGGGAAGGGAGGCCTGAAGGTGGACAAGGCTGAAGAAAGTCCTTTGTGCATTGCAGTGCCTAGACTGGAAATAGGTGTGATGGCTCAAACAAAAAGGTGGTAAGCACTGAGAGGCAAGAGTCATTTTTTTGTACCATGTGCACCTGCAAACCCCTCAAAATATCACCACAAATGTTGACCTTTGCCAGCCCACCTACAAGAAGACAAAAATGTTTGACTATTATTCCTCATTTAGGTTTTGTTGCATTAAGTAGCACTGCTGATATTAGTCCTGTTGAATGCAGGAGTCAGTATCTGGGTCTGGATGCCCAGGTCACCTTCCAAGTTAACCAAGCAACTGTTGCTCCTAAGGACATATTCATAATTCAAAACTAGATGGTCTGAACAGACTTTGCATATGTCCTGGTGTGCTATGATATGAAGAGAACCAGCTAGAATACCTTCTGCAAGGCGATTCAGGGTCAGATGCTATGGGCTGAGCTTGGCCAGAGTCTCTGGGGTTTGGCTGGCTGGCTTGGAGGCTGCAGTCACGCTTGAGAGTTTTGCCAGATCAAGAGCAAGTGCTCAAGTTCCGGGAGGAGAGAGGCTTCTCACTCATTCTAAGCCTATTTGTGATATGTGGCTTAGTCACACTGTCCCTTAACTGACTGTCAAACTTCTGATGTCTGTCAAATTCAGCTCCTCTGCTCCTGTTAAAAGTTATCTGAACTTTGGGTTTCATTGTCTTTCACACTAGTGGCAAATTAAACTTCTAAGTCATGCCTTCCAGAGCTAACCCCAGGGATTTCATGAGCAACTTTAAACAGTACTAGAGTAAAATTTATCCTCCTCAATGTATCTGAGATTTTCTTTCAGATTTCATTACAGTGGAAATCATGCAGGAAAGGAAGGTGGAAACTCAGACTGTTTCACTTGGAAGAGCTGAACAACATTACATTTTGTTCCCTGTCATTAGCTGCCTTGGTTTTGATCAGATGAGCCTAAGGTTTGTGGTGTCTAGAGTTTAAAGTGGATTTCTGTGGCTTAACCTGGGCATTGGAGACCCAATTCCACATCTCAGCTGTCTCTGCAGCTTCTGTTTTCCTATTTGACAGCTGCAGAAACATCAATGGCAAACACTGTAGAGATGCTTTAAGTCCTTCTCCCTCTAATGCTATCTCAGCAGCCCACAGTGAGTTCTCAGCAGTTCTGGGGTGCTGGGCAGGACACTGGTGCCCAAACCTGGGCAGAGCTTCCCCTGCAGAGCCCTGCTCCAGGCCAGCCATGGGCTCCATTGCTCCTGCTGGCAGCACAGCAGCATTTCAGCAGCAGCCTCATTTTTCTAACTTGGTGTCAGTTTGGTGTCATTCTGCTGTTGAAACAATGCTGCATGGTCTTCCTGAAACGTCTGGTTACGTGTGAGTCACGGTTCTGTCTGCTCAAAGGAGCAAGGGATACAAAATTCAGGAGCCCTGTGTGTTCACCTTTCCAGGCCAAAAAATTGCCTTCTCTTACTCTGCATGCTATTTGTGACTCCTCTCCATCCTGTCACTGACCTCAGCAACAGGTAACAGGGTGCCTGTAGCCATTCTGCAGGCTGTGAAGCTGAGGCAAAGCCTTGCCCAGCACAAGACGGCAGAGACATGGACAGCATCAGGGGCAGCCCTCCTCTGCTCACTCGCACCCTACCTCCCCCCACCCCCCCAGCCTTGCCCTGTTGTGTGCTACAGCTAAATTCTCACCCCTTTGGCTAAAACAACACATAAGTACTGCCCCAGAGACCAGAAATGAATCATCTCAGGCTTTAATGAGAGAGTTGTGTGACGGTGTGGATTTGTGACCATGGTAAATATCAGACAATGAGGGCACTAAGCGCTGACACTAATGGGCAAACCATGTGTGTGTGCAAGCCTGCCAAAGGACTTACATGTCCAGCTATATAGACTTTGCTACATTTAAGGCCTTTAAAATACTTTGGAAAGGATGTTTTAAAAATTCTTTTGCCCACCACCACCATTCACAGAGTGAGGCACTGCAGCTTTGTCTGCAACTCTGTCTTGTAGCTTACAAATCACTGCCCGCGGGGAATTTGGCATCTGTTAGGAGCATGTAACACACATCGAGTAACAAAGCTGACCCCTGGGTAACTCCTTTGTTTCATAAGTAAAGGCAAAGACTCTACTCAGTTCTCCTGCTGTAGCACTGAGATGGCAGCCTCACTACTCAACTATCCCAGCAATGCTTTTAACCCTTGGCCCAAAGGCCAGCATGTAGACATTGAGTGCTCTGCTCAGCTGGCTCTGCAATAGTTCTGCCATGCTTGGGCCTGCAGTGCAGTGTAATTCTCTGTGCCAGGTTATCTCTGAGCACTGTGCTTATACTCAGAGAACAACCTCACTAAGGATAAGTTGTATTACTCAAAAGCTAACCTTCATGCCCTTCACTGTGAGTTTCAGCAATTAAAGAATAGTGCATTTGAAGACTTGGTTCTTGAAATGGAGACATACATGTCATTCTGCCACACCTCACCCCAGTCAGGCAGAAGTAACTGTAAAAGCCTGGCTACTCACATGGAAAGTATAGTGTCCTGCTTTGGAAGTAATCCTGCCTGTCTGAAATGTTGCACTTACACATGAGTCGCTAGAATAGAGTAGGATAGGATAGGATAGGATAGGATAGGATAGGATAGGATAGGATAGGATAGGATAGGATAGGATAGGATAGACAAGACTAGACTAGACTAGACTAGGAATAGGAATAGGAATAGGAATAGGAATAGGAATAGGAATAGGATAGAATTAACCAGGTTGGAAAAGACCTTTGAGATCATTGAGTCCAACCTATCACCCAACACCATCTAATCAACTAAACCATGGCACCAAGTGCCTCATCCAGTCCCACTACAGCCCACTGCTGGGCAGTGTGCCCCGGAAAATCAATTACCCAATCCTTCAGTGCTTTGTTCATCCCTGGTAGAAGGAAGAGGTTTTAAATTAGGGCAAAACCTTCCCCAGAATGGACTTGGATCCAGCAATAAAATCATTCACACATTCAACTTGAAAATGACAAACTGCAGTACAGCTCCTTGTTAGCTGTGCTTCTGCAGAGCCACCAGTCAGCCAGGAAGGCTGTGCTCCCCGGGCAATTCAGCTATGTAAGACCCATCCATGTGCTATTAAGCAAATCAAGGAAGTATATTGAGAAAGCTGGTTTAAGGTATGACTGAGCAGATGCCATAGCCTGAATTGCTGCAACTTTACTGCTGAACAAGTTGGAAGCAGTTGCTGTTAGGCAGTCACTTATATCTTCCTAGCCTGCTGCAGACATAAAATAAAATGAGCTATTTTATTTCAGGGAAGTTAAGTAACTCAGTGCCTCAGCAGTAAGCCATGGGGCCACATCAACTTACTTTCTTGTAGCTATATGTATATGCTATTAAACTACAAATCTCTGAGTGTTACAAGAGGATAACACTACTTCTGGGGGCGGGGGGGGGGGGGGAAATCACCTCAAAATATACCACAGCAAACACCAAGCTATGCCACTAGTAGCAGATAATAAATATTAGGAATATCTGGGAATTTAGAGAGAGAGAGAGAGAGAGAGAGAGAGAGAGAGAGAGAGACAGAGACAGAGACAGAGAGACAGAGATAGATAGATAGATAGATAGATAGATAGATAGATAGATAGATAGATAGATATAAATCCCAACCACCATGAGGATGAATAAAAGTAAGGCAATTTTTGACAAAGGAATGATTCACCAGGTAAGAAGGGAATGATTTGGTTTCAGCAGAAATTAGTGCCTGGTGGAGGAACTTCATGTTACTGAAGAGGTGACTTTGAAAGGAAAACCTGGTTTCTGGATTCCTCATCCTAGGAGGAGAAGACTGACTCTCCCGTCACAAATGCTGTGGTGAGATTTCTTGTGGAGGTGGGGGGAGGGAGGGGTAAGGTAAGCACTAAAAGGATGAAGTGTTGTCCCAACGTGCACAGCTGGACATTACAAATGAAGGAAAGCTGAGAGTCATTGGATGAGATAGATAATATCCCAGAGATCTGCAGGAAGCCACAAGGGGAAACAGAAAGCCTTAGGAGGAGGGGGTTTTGACATAATGTTTTGCCAGGAGGGGGAGTAACTAAGTAATGGAGCCAAGTACATAATTCACTTGGATTATGTTAAATGCTCTCAGCAGAGGGCTGGAAAAGCAGCTACACACTGAGAGGGGGGAACAAGTGCCCTGGTAAAGAGCTTTACTTTGAGCTTACTTTTGTTTCTCAGCCCTTAGCTGAGGGCAGCATTTGTACCTGGAGTTTCCTGAGTGAAAACTGTCCCTGAAGTACAAACTACTTAGTTATGAATCAAACAGTTCCCAAACGAGCTGTTGCAGCTAAAGACGTGCATGTCAGTCCCCTGGTCAGCAACACACAGGTGGGCCTCAAACAGGCAGGGAAGCAGCAGCAGCACATCCATCGCAGCAGCAGTGACAAGCAGCCACAGGGCCAAATTCAGGTTTTGCTTTGCCTGGAAAGTTCATAACCTAGAAGGAGGTTTGCAGAGGAACCTGAAGTGGACAACCACGGTATGGTGGGCCAGGCTGAAGGAAGAGACAGGCACTTTCTCTTTTGGCAGCCCTGTGCAGTACCTACAGATATTTTGACTCTAAGACACACTGAGTGAAGAAGAACAAAGTTTTGACAGAGAGGACAGTTTTGGGAAGCTGGAGGAGATGTCAGGATTTAAAATGTCTGTAAGCACAAGAGCAGGATCTGTAATGATGTTGAGAGGCAGCCAAGCACTCAGTGAGCTGTGATTTAGATGCCTGGGGAGTAGTGCACCATTGATAACACCAACATTCATAGCGTCCGATATGGGAACTGTCTTTTGCAGTCTACATGGGGAAAGAATGTTCAACACTTGGCATAAATCAAGCCCTCAGAGAATCTACTGCTCTGGTTTCTGTGTGTCCTCTGGCTGCCCCCAGTGTGATGCACAGAAAATCTGACAGAGAAACAAAACCAAATGTTGATGACTGAGGATAAACACCCGACGCTTTGCGTGGACGCTGCAAGAGTTCCCAAACAATGCAGCCCAGCCTAGCCTGAGCTAATTTAAGACTTTATTGGTCCTTCACTGCTCTGTCTGGAATAATTTGCTGAGCAAAAAAAAAAAGAACATCAGCTAAAAATGTGGCAATTCCATTTGTTTGGGAGGTGTTGTGGTTTTTAATCCTCCATTGCTTCCCTGAATTTAGCTACATGTGCATCTAGCTTTTCTGAATGATGCCCAAATCTCTTCTAATGAAACTTGTTCAGTGCAGGTCACAGGTCTGGTTATAGCACTGTCTGTGATCAGAATTCAAGCTGATCAAATGAGTACTGGGAGCAGCCAGGATGGAAATGGTCTTAATATTATTAGTTGAAATTGAATTAAGAATGCCTAGACCTTACTTTATCAGAAGGGCTACAAATCTCTCCTGAGAAACCCTATATACCTCATTTTATAAGGGTCAAGGTCTTTCTGTCTCAGATGTAAGGAGATAAGTGGAAACAGTTGGACTTAAACAACAGAAGGTATGTAGAGGACCCTGCTGATTGTGCCTCTGAGCTCCCATCTCCTAGCACGTGCCTGTGCCTTGTCACTCGTGCGTGGTGAACTGGGTGCATATTGAAGGCCAGGTTTTGCACAGGTAACTTTTAGCCTTCAATGTCTGAAATTGTCACAAAGAGCAGAAGAGAAGCAAGCACTCTTGAGTGATCTGCTTCACCTGTGCCCTGCCTGCTACTCTTACAATCCAACTGGTTGATTCTAAGTAGAATACAGAAGACAGAAAAAGTGTTCAGCAGCTATCCAGTCTGTTCAGACCAGCAGTAATGCAACCCCAGCTCCCTTCAAATAGTGTTTTTCTTCTTGTTTTTATAAAGTCTGCCAAGTTCCCAAAGAATTAAGGTCTTACTCAGCTTTGCCTTGACTGCAAGACAGATAGGGAACAACATTAGCAGCCAGAAGCCTGTATCTGTTTCTATCAAAGGTTTTTGTGTGGGCACAAAATCTCAAAAGGCTCCTTCACTTATCCATGAGATCACTCAACTCTGAAACACAAACTCTGCATGTGTTGCAAGAGCACAGAAGGGGAATATCTCTCTGGAGATATTCAGGAGCTGCCTGGGTGAGTTCCTGTGTGATCTGTGTGCTGGAGCGTGTCCAGAGAAAGGGCACAAGGATGAGCAGAGGGCTGGAGCTGCTCACCTCTGAGAACAGGCTGAGGGAGTTGGGGTTGTTCAGTCTGGAGAAGAGAAGGCTTTGAGGAGACCTCCTTGTGGCCTTCCAGTATCTGAAGGGGGCTACAAGAAAGCTGGGGAGGGACTTTTGAGGGTGTTAGGGAGTGATAGGACTGGGGAAAGTGGGAAAAAAGTAGAAATGGGTAAATTGAGATTGGATGTTAGGAAGAAGTTCTTCCCCATGAGGGCGGTGAGAGCCTGGCACAGGTTGCCCAGGGAGGTGGTGGAAGCCTCATCCCTGGAGGTTTTTGCAGCCAGGCTGGATGTGGCTGTGAGCAACCTGCTGTAGTGTGAGGTGTCCCTGCCCCTAGCAGGGGGTTGGAACTGGCTGAGCCTTGAGGTCCCTTCATAGTATCATAGTATCAGTCAGGGTTGGAAGGGACCACAAGGATCAGCTAGTTCCAACCCCCCTGCCATGGGCAGGGACAGCCCACACTAGATCAGGCTGGCCAGAGCCTCATCCAGCCTGAGCTTAAGCACCTCCAGGGATGGGGCCTCAACCACCTCCCTGGATAACCCATTCCAGGGCTTCACCACTCTCATGGTGAAGAACTTCTTCCTCACATCTAGCCTGAATCTCCCTACCTCCAGCTTCATTCCACTCCCCCTAGTCCTAGCACTACCTGATAGCCTTCCAACCATTAGATGATCCCCGAGGCCCATTCCAACCCTAACAATGTTATGATTCTATGATCTGGTGTAGCTTATCCTGCTCTGGCAGGGGGATGGACCAGAAGATCTCTTGAGGTCCCTTCCAACCCCTAACATTCTGTGACTCTGTGATGCTGTGAATTTCATAGCAGTAACAATTCTTGTTGGTGCTTCCATTAGAATGATGTTGAAGCAGCTTGTTTTGGGGGGGGCACTAAATAAATCAAAGTGACTACCAGAATGGCTAAAAAGATTTAATGCTTTGGAATATGTATATTAAATATATACATATACATACAAATATATCTGTCTGTGTGTACATGTGTGTGTGTGTGTGTGTGTGTGTATAAAATAAAGGAACACATCATTTGCATTTTGACTTTGTGAGGCAGAATTGTCAAGTAACCATCAACTGCCAGGAACCACAGGAGGGTGAGTTGCAGTAACAGATTGGTCTCCATTATCACAATGCTCCTTTTGAACTCTCTCTTACCCAACACCATGGCAGATCAGTAGGGAACTACTTATCTGTAAAATCTCCCTTCACACACAGCAGTCTGTCAAAAACAGAAAAAAAAAAGAGTTTGGTTGGTTCCTCCAGCTTCTTCTGTCAGTTTAGATTATATTTACCAAAAAGGGAGCAGCATTTCTGCCAAAGGTAGTATTAACATTGGTTACCATGCATTCTGGCAATTAAATCTCCCTGAGAAACACTGAGAAGTGTCCTTCTTCAGCAGATTTCACTCAAAAGCACAACCATCTGAAAGCAAATCTCATGGAAAAAAAAAAGAAAGAAGAAAAGAAAAGAAAGGGAAAGAAAAGAAGGTGAGGGAAAAGAAAAAAGAGAAGAAAGAGAGAGAAGAGAAGAGAAAGAGAGAAGAGAAGAGAAGAGAAGAGAAGAGAAGAGAAGAGAAGAGAAGAGAAGAGAAGAGAAGAGAAGAGAAGAGAGAGAAGAGAAGGAGAAGAGAAGAGAAGAGAAGAGAAGAGAAGAGAAGAGAAGAGAAGAGAAGAGAAGAGAAGAGAAGAGTTTCGGAGAGGAGAGGTTTGGAGAGGTTCGGAGAGGAGAGGTTCAGAGAGGAGACGGGAGGGGTGGGGAGGAGAGGGGAGGGGAGGGGGAAGGACTACTTGGTTTTCAGGCTCTGAACAGTGAGATTAGTGCTAAAATAATTATGAAATTGCTCCAGTCCAAGGGAATTGGGGGGGAAGGGGGGGAGAGAGGAATTACTGAGTGATGCACTGAGGAAATGGAGAGGTTTTGTGTTTGCTGAAGGCAAGGGCAGGTACAGTACATGAATCTGCAGGTGGAGGCTGAGGCTTACTCACAGACAGCAAACCCATGCCAGCTTCACCAGGCATCTGTTTTTCACTTTGGGAGAGGGCAATTCAGACCCCAGCTCCCAGCCAAGAAGATTGGTTTTACTTGTATTAAAATCAAATTAAGTCAGGAAGCCCCAGCCAAACCCACAAACCCCTCCTGGTGCTGTGTTACAACTTAAGGAAGGCACCGCTCAGCTGCCCGTGGTTTCCACACGGAGGCATGGATTGCATTCAGGCTTGGCAACGGGCAGAAGAACACATCCCCTGCTCAGGGCTGAGCGGGAATGCGAGCTGCTGGTTTGGGGCGTCCTCACGAAGTTTCCCCACAGCTGTAGCTGCTTTATAAATAGAACAAGTCAGACTAGCTGTGGAGCAACATCCACTGCAGAAATGGCTTCTCTGTGTTTTTCCAATTCACGCTAATTTTGGTTCATAAAAATCAACTCTGTTTGGGTGCTCTTTGCCAATATCTTGTTTGAGCACTTGTGCAGGAGAAGCCAGGACTCTTTCCAAATGGCCAGTGGGATTATGCATTAGTTTTTCCTGTGTTAGTAACTACTCACAACACTCTGTGAGTGGTAACTGAAACACCAGAAGCTGAAGATTACTGATGTATGAGCAGTTTTCTGGGGTGTCTTTTTGGATGAGATCTTCACACAGAAGCCCACTAAATTTCCAAGACTGAAGCCTTTTCAAATGTAGAAAGCAGCTTTCCCAGTAATAGAATAGAATAGAATAGAATAGAATAGAATAGAATAGAATAGAATAGAATAGACCAGACCAGGTTGGAAGAGACCTGCAAGATCATCACATCCAACCTATCATCCAACACCATCTAATCAACTAAACCATGGCACCAAGCACCCCATCAAGTCTCCTCCTAAACACCTCCAGTGATGGGGACTCCACCACCTCCCTGGGCAGCACATTCCAATGGCCAATCTCTCTTGCTGGGAAGAACTTCCTCCTAACATGCAGTCTAAACTTCCCCTGGCACAGCTTGAGACTGTGACCTCTTGTTCTGGTGCTGCTTGCCTGGGAGAAGACACCAACCCCCTCCTGACTACAGCCTCCCTTCAGGTAGTTGTAGACAGCAAGAAGGTCTCCTCTGAGCCTCCTCTCCTCCAGGCTAAGCAACCCCAGCTCCCTCAGCCTCTCCTCCCAGGGCTGTGCTCCAACCCTCTCCCCAGCTTTGTTGCCCTTCTCTGGACACCTTCCAGCAAGTCAATATCTTTCCTCAACTTAGGAGCCCAGAACTGGACACAGGACTCAAGGTGTGGCCTAACCAGTGCAGTGTACAGGGGCAGAATGACCTCCCTGCTCCTGCTGGCCACACTCTGCCTGATGCAGGCCAGGATGCCATTGGCCTTCCTGGCCACCTGGGCACACTGCAGGCTCATGTCCAGCCTACCATCTTATGGTATTATAAACAATTGCAAAGTTTTTCCAATGTGTTTATTACACTTCTTCAAACTCTAATTGTGAAGAGAGAAAATAAGGGACCAAGGAGAAAGGTTTTTTTAGCCCAAAATAGCAAGATTGTAAGGACGGGGAGGTGGCGGAGTCACCGTCCCTGGGGGTGTTCAAGAGGGGACTGGATGTGGCACTTGGTGCCATGGTCTAGCCATGGGGTCTGTGGTGACAGGTTGGACTCGATGATCTTTGAGGTCTCTTCCAACCTTGGTGATACTGTGATGCTGTGACAACAAGAGTAAGCTATTCAGCAAGCTGACCTAGAAACCAAGCAACTGCACTATATTCAAGCTGAACAATGCAACCTTCTACTGCACAGAGCTGAGATTTGAGGTGAGGACTTCAGCACTGCATTGGTCTTGCTCTCTTTGACCAGCAAGCAAAGCAGAGAAAACTGCTTCTTGCAGCCAAAAGATCAAAGAGATGCCTCCAGGTCTCACAATGACTGCCAGAGCAAGGATCTTCCTGCTGACTTCACATGGGATATCATCTCTTGAAATCCCTTGATCTCAATGTGTCAGAATAAAGATGAGAAACCAGCATTTACTGACAGTATATGCAGAGCTAAGTCAGAGAACACCTTAGAGTTAGTCCAACCCAGCTCCAGAGTGAGCATTTGCCTGCCTTTACAGGAAATTAGCCTCCAGGAGCAAAGACCAAAAGAGTTGCCCAAATGAAGCGACTGAGGAAGGATGTTCTGAGCAAGCCCAAAGAATCTCAGTCACCTGTAAGCAGTAAGACAGGGAAAAGATTGCTGTTGCTGCAGTCCCTTCCTACTGTAACAAAAAGTCTTGCAGAGCCATGATTTGATCTGCTCTCCATAGCACACAATCACAGAAGCATTCAGGTCAGAAAAGACCCTCAAGATCACCGAGTCCAGCTGAGAATCCTACTCTTCAGGGTTCACCTCCTAAATAGCCCACACCACGAATTGAACTGATGCAAGGTGGTGGACAAGTTGCCAACCTCGTTGCACAGTACTGATGAATGTAGAGTGTCCCTGCCCATGGCAGGGGGGTTGGAACTAGATGATCCTTGTGGTCCCTTCCAACCCTAACTGAAACTATGAAACTATGAAACTAATGACTCTGTACCTTCAGGGCAGCAACAGCTGTGGAAGTGGCATTTGTATACACATGCCTCAGATGTTGTTCCCATATAGGTTGCCCCCCTTCCCCTTCCCCCAAAAAACCAACCAACCAAAAGTAAAAATCTGAACTTTAAGTTTCTATATAAGAGAAAAATAGCAGCAAAGGTCAGGTCTGTGGAATCAACAGAAAGAGGAACTTTCCTTTTCCTTCTCTGGGTTATGTTCTGGCCACCATGCTGTCTGCAAAGACTTCTACAAGTCAAAACTGCACCAGAGACCAGTACTCATGAACACCAAGGAAAGGTAGATCCTGTTCCCCTTCAAGAAAGACTTGTGAGGGCCCCCAGGATGAGAGAAAGGATCATCACAACAGAGCTGAAATGGTCACATGTGAGGCAAGCCATCTTGGAGGACATGGGACAGAGC
The DNA here is from genome assembly GCA_015227895.2 of Colaptes auratus. Classification (NCBI taxonomy): domain Eukaryota; kingdom Metazoa; phylum Chordata; class Aves; order Piciformes; family Picidae; genus Colaptes; species Colaptes auratus. The sequence continues at coordinate 28,281,803 of CM037631.1, forward strand.
AGCAGGCAAGGGCTACGGCTGAGTCCTCTATGGAGTGACCAGGAACAGACAGGCCGAAAGAGAAATGCAGCAATCACACAGTGCGAAGCAAGGGCTTACCTGCACAGGAAAAAGAGTCTCTGTGGGTGGAACTGGGAAGCTGGGGTCAAGACACGCCCAAGTCCTCAAGATTAAGGAAGAAAAGGATGTTCCTGGCAACAGAAAAGAGAACAGAACCTGCCAATAATCTCATTTAATTCCTTATGATATTAATTGCTCCAATGTCCCTGCAAGATGTCAACATCTTTCCAAGGTAATCCACAGGTACTTCTGTGCCATGGTAGTGCTTAGATTTCTCAGGCAGTATGGCAACACTGACAGGTAGCCTCTCCCAGTATACACAGTGGTTCCTTCTCATTTTTGACACCATACCACGGTGTGCTATCACATGAGTTAAAGGATCCCCAGGGTGAGAGATGTCCATACACCAACTACATCGAGAGCACCAAACATGAGCAAAAGGCTTGGTGAGAGACCACCACAACCAACCAGACCCTCCCTGGGTGAGAAAGGACACCCCTGGTGGGTCATCCTTCTCACATACGTTGTCACACACGTGTTGTTAAGCACACATAGGGCACAGCAGAGCAGTTGTTCATAATGGGCCATGACTAATTATTTTCATTTGCCAGCACATTTGGGACCCTATTTCATAAGCAGTACGTTCTTGAGTGGTAACGAGACCCCAGGGTACTTACCACACTACTTATCTGATATTAGAGCACATTACTAATGTGTCTGTGGGAAGATGAACATTAACTGAGGGGCTGGAATAAAAGGTCATTCAAATGCCAAGGAAAATGAAATTAATTGCATAAAGGCATAAACCAGAGCTGAATCAAGCAACCATCAGCACCCTGATAGAGACAAGGTAGGCAGGTCAGCTGCAGCGAGTGTCTGCCCTTCAGAGTCCGGATCTAGGGAGCAGAATTAAGCTCCTGCTCTCTGAGGTCGTTAATGTCTGTGTCCTCTCACTTGTGCAATGCAATGGCATGGCCAGACACACTGTGCTGCCTGCAGCTGACTTGGCTTAAGAGATTACTACCACCAGACTGCCCCTGGACATCTCTTCCTCCCACAGCATCTGGTACTGGTTATTACCCTTGCATATCCACTAGCAAAATTGTGTCCATACCCAGGTTTAGCTGCAACTTTTTGGTGCATTTAACTTGTTCAGATCTTGTTCAGAGAAGACTCAGGGGTGACCTTATTGCTCTCTACAACTACCTTAAGGGAGGTAGAAGACAGGCAGAGGTTGGTCTCTTCTCCCAGGCAGCCAGCACCAGAACAAGAGGACACAGTCTCAAGCTGCACCAGGGCAGGTTTAGGATGGAGGTTAGGAGGAAGTTCTACAGAGAGAGTGATTGCCCATTGGAAAGGGCTACCTGAGGAGGTGGTGGAGTCACCATCACTGGAGGTGTTCAAGAGGAGACTTGGTAGGGTGCTTGGTTGATGGGGTGCTTGATTGCATGGTTTAGTTGATTAGGTGGTGTTGGATGATAGGTTGGACATGATGATCTTGAAGATCTTTTCCAACCTGGTCTATTCTATTCTATTCTATTCTATTCTATTCTATTCTATTCTATTCTATTCTATTCTATTCTACTTCTATTCTACTTCTATTCTATTCTATTCTATTTAAAGAGGACATTTTGGCAGATTGAGGCTAGGAAAAACTACACCAGAAGAACTTAGGAGAAGGTGAAGAAAGGTGGTCATTGGGATGGTGGGCTAAGCCCTTTTGCATGAGACCAGATACAGTCAGATCAGCTGAATGAACCATGCAGAAAAAGAGGAGCAAATCTTCAAAGGGTGATCTCCCAGCTTCAACACAGGGAGGTGACATAAGCCTCTTTTTTCCCAAGACTTGGGTCAAATTCTGTCTAACCAGGGGCTCACATTATTTCACCAATACCGTATTTGACAGCCCAGAATGTCTACACTCTTCTGCTGCCATTTCTTCCATGAAAAGGAAGGCCCAGAGGTTTTGGCTTTTTGAGTGGACCTACAAGAGAATAGATATTTGCCTTATAAATCCAGGTGAAGAGGCAGGTTTGAGAAAACCTGTGGAACAGTTGGGATTCATGGGTTGTACTCCTGACACAGAGATTGTGCAGTACAGAAAGGGATCTCTCTTACAACCTTAAATGTCCTCTACTGATCAAAATTATCCATGAGGAACCCTAGATGAGAGTCACCACGTCAAAGGCATGCAGCATGACAGTACTGTCAAAGCTGCTGCTGCTCTACAGACAGGGCAGTCCATAAGCTACAGCTGAATGCCTCTCTTGTAGTCCAATTCACTCCAGCACATGAAAAATAAATCCAGAAAGAGAGCTCGCCAACAGCAGAGTGCATACAACACCAGAACTCACTGTCTGAGGTCTACCAAGCTGATCCTGTAGAAGAGGAAACTGTCTCTGTGCCAGCCTGCTTGGGAGGACTAGTATCCCCCAGAGATCAGGACCAACACACTGGCAGAACCCAAGCACAACCTGAACGTGCTGCACTGCCCCACCCGGTCAGCGCTGCTGCTCCCTCCGCAGCGGGGAGCTCAACGCCACATGCAGATTTCTGAGAGCACTTGCACCATCACACAACCCCCAGAGGATCCTGGAAACTCTCTGTTTTGCACTAGAGAAGCTTGCAACCCTTGCAAGAGTTCTACCCCTTGGAGCTGTCACAGCTTTGGTATTTGGCTCAGCTCAAGGGTTAAAATATTTCCTGGGGGAGAGAGTTGGAATAAGTGGCTGGTGATAGGGAGAAAGAGAGGGCTAGGAGGTGCACAGGTTTGTGCAAGGGCCTTGTTCCTCAGGTAGCAGCTGTGGGTTAGGTTATTTGCCTTCTGCTCCACTCTTCAGCTGTACCAAGGGCCAGATGAGCTGCTTCTGTGGCTATGCAGCTGTGTGACAAGGAACTGCAGGAGAAGACTATCGAACTGTGATCTTCTCAAGGACAAGCTGGCTTGGCCTTTCTTTCTGAAACTAAAATAAAATCATTAAAACCATCAAGCTGCTTACCACTGCACAGTCCTACCTCAGAGTAAACTGAGGAAAAGGAAGGTCAACCCACAGACATGGGGCACTTGGTGCTGTGGTTTAGCTGATTAGATGGTGTTGGGTGATAGGTTGGACTCTATGATCTCCAAGGTCTTTTCCAATCTCTTCTCTTCTCTTCTCTTCTCTTCTCTTCTCTTCTCTTCTCTTCTCTTCTCTTCTCTTCTCTTCTCTTCTCTTCTCTTCTCTTCTCTTCTCTTCTCTTCCTCACATAGATGTGAATCCCAAAGGCATGGCCAGAGTAGAGCCCAGGACCCTTCACTCCCCAACGAACCTCAGGGGTTTCCCTGTCCTTCCCTCTTCCCAGTTCTTTATCCATCTACTGGTCCACCCATCAAACTGGTGACACAAGGGTTTGATGGGTGGACCACCAGATGGATACAGAACTGGCTTGATGGCCACACCCAAAGAGTGGCTGTCAATGGGTCCATGTCCCATTGGAGGCCAGGGACAAGCAGAGTCCCTCAGGGATCAGTCCTGGGACCAGGCTTGTTCAACATCTTTGTGGGTGCCATGGACAGTGGCATTGAGTGCACCCTCAGCAGGTTTGCTGATGACACCAAGCTGTGTGGTGCAGCAGACAGGCTGGAGGGAAGGGATCCATCCAGAGGGACCTTGACAGGCTGGAGAGGTGGGCACAGGCCAACCTCATGAGCTTCAACAAGACCAAGGGCAGGGTCCTGCATCTGGGTCGAGGCAACCCCAGGCACAAATCCAGGCTGGGCAGGGACTGGCTGGGGAGCAGCCCAGAGGAGAGAGACTTGGGGGTGCTGGGGGAGGAGAAGCTCACCAGGAGCTCTCAGGGTGCACTTGCAGCCCGGAAAGCCAATCAGATCCTGGGCTGCAGCAGGAGAAGTGTGGCCAGCAGGGCAAGGGAGGTGATTCTCCCCCTCTACTCAGCTCTGGTGAGACCCCACCTGGAGTACTGCGTCCAGTTCTGGAGCCCCTATTACAAGAGGGATCTGGAGGTGCTGGAAGGTGTCCAGAGAAGGGCCACGAGGATGATCAGAGGGCTGGAGCACCTCTCCTGTGAGGACAGACTGAAGGAGTTGGGGCTGTTCAGTCTGGAGAAGAGAAGGCTCTGAGGTGACCTCATTGTGGCCTTCCAGTATCTGAAGGGGGCTACAAGAAGGCTGGGGAGGGACTGCTCAGGATCTCAGGTAGTGATAGGGCTAGGGGGAATGGAATGAAGCTGGAGGTGGGGAGATTCAGGCTGGATGTGAGGAGGAAGTTCTTCCCCATGAGAGTGGTGAAGCCCTGGAATGGGTTGTCCAGGGAGGTGGTTGGGGCCCCATCCCTGGAGGTGTTTAAGCCCAGGCTGGATGAGGCTCTGTCCAGCCTGCTCTAGTGTGGGGTGTCCCTGCCCATGGCAGGGGGGTTGGAACTAGCTGATCCTTGTGGTCCCTTCCAACCCTGACTGATTCTATGAATCTATGATTCTTTTGTCTAAAGGAATAAGTTGCTGCAGTTAAGGGCAGCCCCCTAAAACACTCCTCAGTGTAAGCATAGTCAGAATATCCCACAGGCAGGAAGGAATCCAAATTTGCCATATAAAGGATTTACTGTGAATCGTTGGCACAGCTCTGCAGCTCGGATTGAAACCCACCCCCAAGTCCCCTTCCATATGCCTGCCATCCCGTGGCGCTGGTGCTTGTCAGTGCAATGCAGCAAGCACTGACTGGCAGGTTGACCAAATACTTCCCACAGCCACAACGACCAGATGTTGCACCACTGCCTCTGGCTGTTACAGACAGGAGTAATCGGTCTTTGTGCTAACATCCTGACTTCTGTTGCCCCGTGATCTCAGCGCCCTCATATCTCTACTGTCCCCTGTGAAATGGGAGCAGTGCTCCATTAGCACCATCAGCCAGGCTGTACTGGCCACAGATGCATCAGGAGAGGTCAGGCAAGCACAGGAAACTTTTCCTTGGCCAGCTCAATTGCTATGGTCTGTTACTCCTCCCAGCATTCAGTTCTGCCCCAGAGAGCTCAAGTCTGAATTAGCCTTTTGAAGCCAAACCATTATTTAGCAGAGTTTTGCATGGTTCAGCTCGAGTAGAATTCTTAATTTTGGCTGATTTATTTTCATTTTGTGCAAAAAATAAATGCTGTAAATCATCAGCTCCTGAGGACATTTGTCTACAACCATGTGACTGCTTTTACTAAAGAGATTGCTTTGTTTTGCACTAAAGTAAGCCATCTCACAGTGCTGCGAGCTACAGCCCTGACAGAGGTGACTATTTCTCTCTCTCTTGCCTTCCTCACCTGCCCAGCCTGTCCTCCCTGCATCCAATCCCTGCAGCACTCCAGCTGTGTGAGCAATCCCACTGTGCCACTGCCAGCCCAAAGAGACCTTACCCCTGTAACTGTGTGCAGACCCCCAGCTCCTTCTGTTTCTTCCCTGTGCTGCACATGTTAAGAGTACCAGCACTCCAGAGAGGCACCCAATCTTGAGTTCCCAGGAAGGGCATCAGAGGTTTCCTACCTTAATTTTTTCACTAGTTCATCAGAGTTCCTTTAAGTCATGAAGTTTAACAAGGGCAAATGCAGAGCCCTGCGCATCAGCACAGGTGAGGGGTTGCTCTGCTGGAAAGCAGCTCTGTGGAGAAGGACCTGAGAGTGCTGGTGGACAGCAAGTTCACCAGGAGCTAGCAGTGTGCCCTTATGGCCAAGAAGACCAAGTGTTCTGACATTCATTAAGAAGAGTGTGGCCAGCAAGTCAAAAGAGGTTCCTCTTCACCTCTGCCCAACCCTGGTGAGGCCACATCTAGAGTACTTTAGGTGGGTTGGATTGGTTGATGGGTTGGGCGTGATGATCTTGAAGGTCTCTTCCAACCTGTTGTATTGTATTGTATTGTATTGTATTGTATTGTATTGTATTGTATTGTATTGTATTGTATTACTGTGTCCACTTCTGGGCTCCACAGTTCAAGAAATGCAGGGAGCTACTGGAGAGAGTCCAACAGAGGGCTACAAATTTGATTAGGGGACTGGAGCATCTCTCTTATGAGTAGAGGCTGGGAGACCTGGGCTATTTAGCCTGGAAAAGTCTGAGAGGGGATCTCATATATCCACTTAAATATCTAAAAGGTAGAAGTCATGAGAATGGGGCTGGACTCTTTTCAGTGGTGCCCAGTGATAGGAAAAGGGGCAACAGGTACAAACTAGAACACAGGAGGTTTCACTTGAACATAAGGGGTTTCATCACCTTACTTTGAAGGTGATGAACCACTGGAACAGGCTGCCCAGAAAGGTTGTAGAGTCTTCTTCCCTGAAGACTCTCAAATCCATTTGGACACATCCCATGTACAACCTGATCTGGGTGTACCTGTGTTGGCACAGTGGTTGGACTAGATGATCTCTAGACCTCCCTCCCAACCCCTTCCATTCTATGATTTCCCCCAGGCAGAATGATGACAGGGTGTGCACTGGAAGATGCACACTAGACCTGCACCTGCTGAGAAGGGCTGAGCAATGATTTGCTCTCCTGTGCTGTTTCTTCTTTTAAGGCCTTGTCCACTTCAGCGTTCAGAACAGCCCTGTGGAATTTTGCTGCTTCCAAGTACAAGTTTCACCCAAGTACAAGTTTCACAAGCATTGCATGTTTCTGCATGCTCATGGATTGCCAATGATCCTCCTGAGCAATTCCACATTTCAGACAGCCCCAAACCTCTCACCGTTTTCCTCCCACGATGTACACAACCTGTCAACATCCTCTTGTTGGATTCATCAGTATTTCAGTCCCATTTACAAGAACTGGGACCATCACACACCCTGATGTGATTCTTCAGGGGCATAACCTACCTGACAAGTGTCCTTAAAAGCCAAGGAGGTGAGATTTATTTCAGAAGAGGGATGCTCTGCAGGGTGTGATGTTTCTCAGAGCCACCTTGAGACTGAACCACTCAGACTTTACACCACTCATAAAAGGACAAGAAGCCATGATGGCTGAATCTATTCTCATTTATATGCTGGAAATTTCTGATGTTTGAGAGGAAATACCATATGTGTATAGAAAGACTCTGAGCTGCAGATTCCTAGCAGTGGATGAAACCATGAAATGCAGCTCATCACTGGATTACTCCCTGCGTTCCAGCGACGCTAAACCCCAGGCTGAAATGAACAGCCATCGAAAACAGGGGAACAAACCCCACTCATTTCAAGGAGATTTTCATATCCAAGCATTCCTTTGAAACAGAAAGATAAAAGCACAAGGCTTGATAAGTATTTATACAATGCCACCTAGTGTCATATTGATCAACTTTTCCTAGACCAAAGATCACTCAATGCTCTGAAGAACTCAGTGTCCACCAAAGTGCTTTTCAGCTGCTGTAAACCAGCAGCAAAGATCCTGTGTCCAGAGTTCATCCATTATCTCCATTTTCCCCATGTTGTCTGTCAGAGTGCATGTAGGAATGTACCTGTGAATGTATAGAAGACATCTATTTCTTGCTCTGCCTAATTTGCAGCTGTTTGACAAGGCACCTTTCAACGCCGCACGCCAAGAAGCCTGATTTGTATGGCACCTCTCTACCTAGAACACCTCTGAGGTCACTGGAGAAAACCTCTAAGGACGATGTCATCCGACCCTAAAACAGACATCTAAGATAGGACAGATGAGGCACAACCCCAAAGTGCCTCTTTCTCTCTGCTAACTCCACTATTCTGCAGTAGAGAAACAAGCGGAGTCTACCCCCAGTAAGGGTAAGCAAAACCTCTGGAGAAGGGGAGGAGAGGAAGCTAGAGACTTCTGGCACCAGGGTGAAGGCTCCTGCCCCACCGAAGGGCTCACAGATGCATAACAGATTCACTACCATTTAAAACAGAAGGGGTCAGATGTGACTACAGGCAAGACCACCAGGAAGAACCAGCAAGTCTTTGCAGTGGGTCAGTCGTTGTGGGGCATAGAGGCACCTGCTGGTGAACCTGACTAATCATCTAGAGAGGCTTGATGCTTGCCACAGGCCAGAACCCAGGATGTTGTAGGGAGACTACCAAAGATCATCTGCCCCTCAGACTACTACTACTGCATGGTTTAGTTGATTAGGTGGTGTTGGATGACAGGTTGGACACAATGAACTTGAAAGTCTCTTCCAACCTGGTCTATTCTATTCTATTCTATTCTATTCTATTCTATTCTATTCTATTCTATTCTATTCTACTCAGTATTGTTCCTCTATGTGAGCACAAACCATACTGCCAAGGGAAACCCAGACACTATCACAAGAAGTTACAGAGTTCTGGGGGCAGCAGTCAAGGGCATGGGGACCCAGGTGGTGTTGTCCTTAGCCATACTGGGGAGGGGAAAGGGTGTGAGGAGAAGAGCCCTATCAAGGTAAGTCAGGAATTGGCTGCAAAACCTAATTCAGGATTGCCATTGTTAGGCAATGGCCACAGACTTCATTCTGTCTCTGCAAGTCCTCAGCACTTGTCAGGCTTTGTTCAGTCGTGTCTTGGCTTGCCTCAGGTTTTGCTTCCTCTAGTTCAGCTGCAGCAGGTTTTCTAGTGACCACTGTAGCTGTTGCCTGATTTGTTTTCTTTGTAACAATAACCTGGTAAAACAGTATGCTTTAATATAAACATTAATTATTCTGAACTAAATATTTGTGAGCCCAGGATAAGGAAAGGTCGTGCAGGAAAGCAAGGTTGGTGTGGCAGCAGAAGCCCTGAGGACAGGGGCAGGGATGTGATGAGGGCAGGTAGGGCCTGACTGAAGAAGGGACACTTTGGCACTGGAGACCTGCGAAGCTACAAACAACTTACCAGTGGTCTGTTAAAGAAATGCACACCTGACCCTGGGCAAAACAGGTTTAGGCTGAAACCAGAAGACAAATGAAGGAATCTTTTCACTGAAGTCCCGTTGATAGCTGGAATTGTCACCTGCTATCCTGGGCATTGATCTAGGAAAGCTGTTAAGCCCTATGCTTAACTTGAAAGAGCGCTAATGGAAACCAAAGCCTGAAGCAAACTGGGTTTAAGCAGAAGAAGAAATACCTTGCTGAACTGAACATGTTGTTTGCACAACAGCCTTGCAGCTCTGTGGAGACGAACAGCTTTTCCAGTTCACTCATGGTTAAGTAATATTCCAAACACAAATCTCACACTGCACGTATAGTTGTGAACACAAGCTCATAAATACCTCCTTATCCACTACAAGGATGATCTGTCCTCACAGTTAGACTGTTTGCTACACACCCACTTAAAATTTCATGGTCTTAATCTAAATTTTTAGGATTTCAAAATCACATCTTTAGAGCAGTGGTGCCAAGGACAAGACAAGCTTAGAGAAAGTCAGTCTTAAGCCAGCTTTTCTTTCTCTTGTTCTTTTTTTTCTCCTGGGGATTTATTGATTTCTGTAGAAGCATAGAATCAATAAGGTTGGAAAAGACCTCAGAGATCATCAAGTCCAACCTGTCACCCAACACCTCATGACTACTAAAGCATAGATTGGGGCTTTCTTATCTTGAAAGTAGAGAGTTGTCCTCCAGCCTCTGCAGTAGTTCACTAATGCAGGCTCACTAAGCTGAATTATGCTCTTGCACCAGCTACAGCCCTGGTGGAATGCTGCTGAAGTTAGCATCTGGTGAGGTGAACTGCACTGAAATGAGGTGAGAGCCTGACTGCTTTCAGTAGCCCTGATTTACTGAGAAGTGAAAGGAAATCAGGGCAGAGATTTGAAGCCTTCTCATGAAGATAACCAGGTTGTCTCTTGTGCTCAGACACTGAGAGTTGAGTGAAACAAGTCCTCAACTGGCATGAAGTGCCACACCTGGGCAGGCAGGGCCCTCCCAATGTGTACCTGCTGAAAGCTGGATTTGGAGCCATTAATGTCCTGGGACGGCAAATGTAACCTCAGGTTCCTTAGGCTGTTTTCTTGCTGGTTGTCTTAGCTGCAAATTCAGCTCTTATGGGATGGGAATGGCAGTGAGTGGGGAGGGAATGGGGCAATATGATACCCTTAGGTCCTCTGTCCTGGCCGGTAATGTACTGCTGTTTCCCATGTGGATGTAATTATGCAGTACTAACCTTTGAGCCACTTCTGGTAATCCTCTACCAACATTAGAAGATATTCCATTTTGGGCACATCTTGGCTTTCTAACATCCTAGATTATGCAGTTTCAATGGATCAGACATCAGTGGGCTGGCAATGAACAGAAAACAGGAAAATTTGTCTTTGTCAGGCCAGGCAGCGAGAAGGAGATGAATTCCATATAGCCCATATTAAAAACAGGTCGACTTCTATTCACTGTGTTTGGCTTTGACTGCTCCATTGCTTGCACTAGGATTCTTCCCCACTCTCAGAGGTCAGAAGCTGCTATTCCTACCTGCAATTATCAGCTGCATAAAGGAGAGTAAAGCATGGAAAGAATCTGACCAGAAACAGAGCAGAACATTTATTATCACTGGCAAAATCTCATGGACATGAAATGACCAGATCTGGGCAGGGAACTGGGCCAGATGACATCCTGTAGTCCCTTCCAAACTGCATTACTCTGTGATTCCCTAACAGCAGAACCTCCTTCTGTTGTATAACTGCACGATGACTGATTATCCTTAATCAAAACCAGCTCTCATTGTTTGATCCCAAACCGAGGTTCAAACGAAGTAACCTTCTGCAGGAACAGCACCAGGCAGGATGTGATGGACCCTGAATGAAAGAGGAAACAAAAGAAAGACATTGAATAGTTTTGTCTAGTGTCATAGATGAGGCTGAAAGCAGAAATGGAAACAAAACATAATACATGAGTCAGAATAAAGAAAGAAATGGGAGTCAAGGAAGATTGAAGAACATAACTGCTGAGGAGGGAAGGTACTTCCAGAAGCAGCACTCTGCCTGTGATAATTATTCCCCACTGGTACTTTCCAGACATGTCCCCAACCCCCACTCCTCGGCAGCTGTGTCATCCTGACTGATGGTGGCTCCAGCCCCGGCCATGTGCTGCAGGAACTGCTCACCATGCCGTGGGGGAGGCAGGGGCCCATATTTTGCTCATTTTAAGATCTCTGGCAAGGATTTTTTTTCCCCTCTGTCCTTAACCCAGGATACTCAGGAGAAGTGGGGTTACAGTCTGTAGTGCTATTGCTGTCTCATGAGGTCTCAGTTCCTGCCAGGAGCCTACTACAGTATGGGCTTCCCAAGGAGTGCCAGCCTCCTTTGGGCATGCCCACCTGCTCTGGCATGAGGTCCTTCACAAGCTGCAGTTGGATATCTTCTCCATCATCAATCCCCTTGGGCTGCAGGGGAACAGCCTGCCTCACCCTGGTCTTCATCATGGGCTGAGGGAGACTCTCTTCTGGCACCCAGAGCAACTCCTTCCTCCTTCCCTGACCTCGGTGTCTGCAGAGTTGTTTCCTGCATTCTCACTCCTCTCTCCAGCTCCATTGCTGTCATGCAGCAACGTTTTTCCTTTTCTGAAATCTGTTATCCCAGAGACACTACCATCATGGCTGATGGACACAGCCTTGGCCAGTGGCAGGGCCATCTGCCAGCTAGCTGACATTGGCTTTGTCAAATGCAGGGGAAGCTTCTCCAAGCTTCTCACAGAAGCCACCCTCCTAACCCTCCCCCTACCAAAACTTGCCCACACAACCTTGACACTTGGTGTGTTGTGAATGGTCTCTCCCTTGGGGACGCCAGGACCTTGCTGGAGGACAAGCAGCACCCTAAGGTGGGCAAAGCTTGGCAGGAACATTGCCTGGGAGAAGGCCACCAGCAGGGCAAAAGAGCACCTGCTGGCCCATTTTTCTCACCCTCCTGGTTCATCTGAGCTGACTTACTTCACAGCTTTTTCAATACACTGGTGTCCCTGCCTCCCACTGTCCCTGGCAGCTTTTCCCCTGGTCCCACTACCATCCAGGGTGCAGCCCTCCAAGTTCCAGAATGCAGCAAGAGCCAGGGAGGACAGGAAGAATGAAAAGACCTAACACTGAGAGTAGTTGACTTGGGCCACATTTCTTTCTTGATGTGAGCAGGTTTGGTCTTGCTGCTTGGCCAGGTGCCTACAGTAAATATCTTGTTTAACCTTATATTTTACAAACAAGTCATTGACCAAAACCTTTCCAATTTTCCATTTTCTCATTAAAAACTTTCAGCATCTGCTGGAAAAAAAAATGGAAGTGCAAAAAATGTATCTTTAAAAACATAATAATGAATGTTTCCTCATAAAAAAAGGAAAAGACAGCTGGAGCCCTTCCAGAGAGGAGCAGGAGACAAGGCAGAGAGCCTTGTTCAGCCTCTCATGGCCCTGGGATGGTGCAGGGCTCCTGTCCTCGTGGGCCGGGGGATGCTCTCCTCCACCGTCCTCCATTCCCCTGCACTGCTGCAGGGGAAGAATGCTTATCCCATGAATCCTTATAGAGACAAATACAGCAAACCCTTCAAACAAAGCAAATACCAGGAACAGCCATGCTCCTGCAGGGGAGAAAAACAAAAGGTACACCAAGATGCTCTGCTTTCTGGCAGGACTCAGCATTTCCCGGGTGCTGCAGAGTTTCACTTTGGTTTCTCCTTGGTTTTTTTTTCACCTGCATCCTAATGAAGAGAGGGAGGATGCCTGTGAGGAGCTAATCTGGACAAGTGGACTCAGCTGCTCCCTGAGCCCACACACTCCCAGCCTGGCTTGCTGTAACCTGGTACTCAGGATCTTCTTAGAATAGATGCTGCTGACAGCAACTGGCACAGAGTATCCCAGCTCACATTCCCACGGGAACCAGGAAATAATATCTTTCCAATTATTTCCAGAGCACACTGGCTTCTAAGCTGGCTGTTCAGTGACTTAGGAAAAAAGTTCTTCTGCAGGGTTTGATTTGTCTTAGTGTCAGGGCTGCTGAACACTTGTCCAAACTGATTGGCATGTGTATAAATACAGTTTACCTCTCCCATTTCACCCCTCCCTGTCACCAGCAAGCTTGCTCACTTCTGCCCTGTCTGCTCTTGCCCTCCAAACCCAGGGAGCAAAGGAGTGCTCTGTTTCTGTTTCCTTTCTTTCAGCTATTTCCCCTTCTCTCTTATTTTCCTTCTTCCTCTGCAACAGTATAAAGAACCTTATAAGCATTTCCAGTTGTGTGTAATGGATAGAGATATTTTGTTGGTTGGCTGCTGGACGTGAGACCCCCTCAGAGGCTGATCTCTAGGATGTGATGGAGCAGCACTAATTTTTCTGTCACACTTGTATTTTGTAGGAATGAAACCTCACAGAGGTTTGGGGATGGAAGCCTTGCTTGAGTGTTTTGGGTTTGTTTGGGTTTTTTTCCTGGTGTAAATTCAGCTCTCTGAAAGACCTTCTGCCGATCAGTCATCTAATGATGAAGCTGCAGGGGCAGCACAGATTGCTAGACACTCTTTCCAATGGCTTCTCCCACCTTAGCTCTACATATGCTCTGACTTTGAGGGTGCAGAGAGTTTTGCAGGACAGGTATAATCTTTAAGGCTCCTGGAAAACTTCACACTCCCTCTGTAATGACCATAAAAACCTCATAATTTGCACCTGTGGATAGCAGAGTTGAAAAGTCAGAGATCTAGTCTGATGTCTGTGCTTATTTTGAAATTACTTGCTTGGTTAGAGTTTGTTGATGAACACTGGCAGGGGACAGGACAAGGGCTCCCATCAGCATGCTTTCCCTATGCAGTAGATACTAGGGTGCTGATCACAGAATCACACAGAATCACCAAGGTTGGAAGAGACCTCAAAGATCATCAAGTCCAACCTGTCATTGTCTTGCCCTTAATGCTGTCCAGTTCTTCACAGATGATCTCAGATCCTGTGGCACACACAAATTGAACCTGCAGAGCAACACTTCCTCTGCTGCAGTTGCCACTTGTGTAAAGAGGAGCCTCAGCCAGTTCAAAAGAGACATAAGAAACGTCAGAGTCAAGTCCTTATCTCTAACTCCCTCCTGGTTTTGTTAGCACAAAATGTACTGGCTTCCCCGTGGAGTTTAACATAGGCCCACCTAGCTTATCATCATCATATAGGCTGGAAGGGCCTCTTTACCCTCACATGGTAGTGACTTGTTTTAAGCCTTCATTTCCTGAGCTTCAAGGCAAGAAAAAAGTATGTTTGTTTAAAGAAGCAGCACTCAAAGGATGCTGGTGAGAGCAGAGAGAGCTGCTTGGAAGCCAAAACACCACCAGACCCAAGTGGTTGGCCACTGCAGTATGTCCTCACATCAGGCTGAAGATACCCCTCTGGAAAATGAAAAGGCTCCTTCTGTGCTGCAGGAGGCACCTCTACCCTTGGCATCACCTCTGGGAAAGCCTGCTCTGGCCAAGGAGGGAGGGCAGGGATGTATCTCCTCCCCAGGACACCCACTGCAGAGGCCCTGTGGCTGGCCCTGCCTGGGACACGCTGGCTGCTGCAGCCGGTGTGCAGCAGGGACAGCTCTGTCAGCAAAATAAATGTCAGCCTGTGACCGTCCCAGTAAATTCAGCTTGACCTCCAGAGAGCAGGGTGAGGGCTGGGCAAGAGGAAACAGCACATCCACCTTTGCTCTGCACGCATCCCGTTTCCTGCCCCGCTTCACCCCAGCAGCAAGTTCTGGAACTATAAAATGCATGTCACCCTGCCTAATCCCAGCCCTCGGCAGAGCAGCACTGCCCCCTCCTAGAATGATTGCCCACAAGGGAAACGCGCTCACATCCCTTACTGCTTCAGGCAATTAATTTGCAGCTACACTAATGACTCGGAGAGCTCTTTGCCCGACCTCTGCCACGCTGCCAGGCGCTCGGCTGTCCGGGCAGAGTCCTTCTCTAGCAATTCCTCTGCCTATCTCCTCAGGCCAATAGGAAACTCCATGACTCACTTTCCTCCCTTGCAGGAGCAATAAGGGATGGCTGGGAATCAGAGACTTCCTGTGAAAACAAAGGGACAAAGCCCTGTCTTGAGAGGTCCCATCGGGACTCTGCTGAGTCCCTCCTGTCGCGTTCTGCTCTGCAGCGAGCACAGCAGCAGCCCCGTGGTGGTGCTGGGGGCTGCGGGAAGCCCTGTCCCCCCCAAGCATCGATGCTGCATCAATCCCCGTGCATTGATGTGTGCCAGGGGATGGAATGGGCAGGCTCTCAGTGCCAAGCCGTTAGCAAGTGCCTTGCTAATGCATTGGCCGGGACCAAGCAATACACGGCCAGCAGATGCTGGGATAGGTGGGATACAGGAGGTTGCTTAGCAATGTCACACTTGAGGACATCTAAGCAGGGGAAGCAGCATCACAAAAGGTACATAGAGATGTTCACATTTGAAAATAGCCCATGGAATGTGAGTTAAACTGCCAGCTGGGGTGGATATTGAGAACCATGACTTGAAGCTGAAGCACCAAAAATGAGACTGAGACTGAGACTCCCTAGTCCTCTGTGAGTCTAATCTGTGCTCTCATCTGCTGCAGGAGATAGAGGACAGGAATGGAGGGACATCTTTCTTCTGTGTGATGGCATAAAGTGCTTTAATCACAAGGCCTTGGGTGACACCTCCCAACACAGCAAGCAAAAGGTCACTCTAATAGCACTGAAAAGGTTTAAAGATCAAAAGCTCAGAGAAAGACTTGGTCTAAGGATCTGAGCTGAGGACTGAAAATCTGGCCCCAGTTTGGCCCTAGGTTCCCAGGAAAATTACTTTTCGTTGCTGTTTTGTTTGGACTCATTCTCACCTCTGTGAGAATATTCTCTTCCCACCCCAGTTTATTAAAGCAAAATAATTTCAAAGTCATTCATGGAATCACAAATTAATCCCATGCTGAGTGGTATTATGATTGCTGGAGCAAGCCATAATTTCTGTCCAGCACCTCTGTCTACGCACAGATCAAAGGCAGCATTAGGGCCAAGCACATCCTTGGTTGAGAAAGGCAGCACCACCACTGCTGTGCCCAGCTGAGCCAGAAGGTCGAGCCCACCCCACTGGATCATCTCTGGATTTTACAGGCCCTGGAGCAGGGATACAGAGACTCAGCAACTGGAGGTTACTGTGGGCTTGAATGAGCATCCGGTGGGTGAAGGGAGAGCCACAAGTGAGCCGAAACTCCAGGTGGGGTGAGGAAGACTTCAGCATACGGCCTCCCACAGACCTGCAAATGCTGCTTGTCAGGCTCTCTCCGTTTCAGGAGCTGCAAAGCAGCAAATGTGAAGCTCGAGATTGTGCTCAGAAAGCAGATGATCACTGGGGACTGCAGAGAGACAAGGTTCCAGACAGGCCAGCACGTGAAGGGCACTATCAAAGGAGGAGGCTTTTCATCAATGCAGCTTTCTTCTAGAGGTTGCAGACTGCAGGCGGCTGTCAGGCATGTCTCAGGCAGCAGCAGTGTCCTGACAGTGGCTCAGTCCTGTTCACTGGGACTGATATAATCAGCCCAGTCCTTGGTTGACTCTCGTGGCTCCCTGGGAAAGTCTCCCAAACGTCTGAGGAAGCCTGCAGAGATGAGTGTCCTTGAACATAACAATCTGAAGCTCTTGCAGGCTGCCAGTTTCCTGCCCTGATTTCATCAGGCTCTGAGTGGGCCATTGAAGGTGCTCTGCTGTTGATCCCATCAAGAAAACGTATATGAAAGTTGCTGATTTTTAGCTCCTTGTAAGCCTGGAAGTCTGAAGTAGAATCATCAATTCCAATCCCAGATTATTCATTTCCCTGCTGTCCCCTGCATGACCCACACTGCTTTGCTTTTGGGACCCACAGCAGAGGTGCACTTCACTGAACACTGTGGCTGTAGGACTGGCCCACCTGAATAAAGAGGGTTGATCTCCAGGACACCTCTTTGCTGTCAGTGTGACCCTGCAGAGGTCACAGCTGGCTTGTTGTAAAAAAACAACTGGATTTCCACTTCCCCCCTGGCATGTTGCCTGGGAGATCAAGGCCAGTGGCTTTCAAAGATTCAGTCAAGGCAAAATTTGCTAACCTGTTGCAGAAGAACATTTGGGTTGGCAGTTGTAACAGAGCTTCATAGTTCCCTCCCAGAAGTGAACAAGCTAAGTCCCATTCCAAGCCACCCTGGCAAGAGATCCACCTTGGCTGAAGTTGTGGGCAATTGCAGCAGTGATAAATTTGGGGCTGCAGCCAGGAGGTGTAGATCAGCTCCACACAGGACCAGTGCACTCCCATAAGAGACCACTGGCCAGAATGCCTTCCTGTACTCCTGGGGCAACAATATTCCCAGCTTGATGGGGCTGACACAAAGCACTGGGTAAGACATATGTAAGGAGGGAACAAGTAAAGGTGCAGGGACAGGACCACCTTTTCCCGAGGCACTGCTGGAGATGAGGCTGGTAGAAGTGCACCGTGGCTCAGTAAACTAGGAGCACTGTGGCTGTCAGCCAGGGCACCTTCTAAGAGGGGAGAAACATCCCCACCTGCTGCATACCTCACCAAGCTGGTGAGAAATAGTGCATTTTATTGTATAGAACAGAATTAACCAGCTTGGAAAAGACCTTTAAGATCATAGAGTCCAACCTATCACCCAACACCATCTCATCAACTAAGCCATGGCACCAAGTGCCTCACCCAGGCTCTTTTAAAGCACTTCCAGTGATGGTGACTCCACCACCTCCCTGGGCAGCACATTCCAATGGCCAATTACTCTATCTATCTGTGAAGAATTTCTTCCTAACCTCCAGCCTAAACCTCCCCTGGCACTGTGTCCTCTTCTTCTGGTGCTGGAGATGTAAGAGCATCTGAGTGCAAGGTGGATTCAAGTGATAAATCCTCCTGTAAACATGATCACAAGTGACCTGGGCTGGAAAATGCCCAGTTTCAGGGTTTGTTTCTACAGGCAATAGGCAATGAGCAGAACACCACTTCTGGGCTGTTCAGAGCTGGTTTATGTTTGTATCAAAACAGTGCAGGCAGCAGTACTCTAGTGGGGGACTCTCTCACAACAGGTCTGTTCACCCCAGCCCATTCCACCCTTTCTTGCAAGCTTTGATGGCCTGCAATGGAAAGCAAAATAATAGGAAAAACACAGAAGAAAGCCTTGCTCTTGTCCCTAACCCTGTGTGATCAGGTCTTCTGTAACCTTCAAGCAGCCCTGGGAACACTCCCATCAGCTCCTGCTCTCACAGCCATGGCAATGTTTTTCACGTCTCTGTTGTGGCAGCTGAGGGGGAAAAACATCGATTGGATTTCACCGGCGTGAGATCAATCGTCCTCCTGGACTTCCAACCAGCTTTTTCCACCATGGGTAAAGCCTTGGCATTAATAGTTAAAATTCTTGAGATTGTTCTCTGTTTTAATTAGCAAGTGGAAAACTCCCTGGCCTGTGCCAGGTGGAAAAAAAGTCCTTAAGATCAAAGTGGGCTCTAATTCACATTTCTGCTGGCCACGTTCAAAGGAGTCCATTGGAAAAATAAATGTTGTGTGTGATGGAGATGGAAGGACAAAATCCATCAGCTGAGTGCGTGCTGTGCTGCATCCCAAGTGAAACAACCCCGTGTCAACGTGGCCAAAGGCATGGGGAAGCACTGAGTGATTTTGCCAGTACATCCGTGATGGCAATGTTAGGCTCCTTATGGGGGTAAAAAATCCCCTTGCCTCAACTATTACTGTAGAGGTGTCTGCATCAGGATCTTCTGCTAAAAATAATACATGAAACTCTGTAGCTCAGAGGAAAGTGATGAATTCTTCTGTTGTATCCTCAATGAAATGGGAGAGCAAGTCTTTGTTTTGTAGAAAGAGGTGACTTATGAGAAACCCTCCCACAAACTGTCACCTGCAAGTGCCCTGCAGTGCTGGCATCACCTGGGCATAGAGTGAGGAGGGAAGTGAGGAGAATGCTGGCCAGCTTGAGGAAGGGCTCACTGCTTAGAAACATAAATCTGGAAAGGGAAACCTCAGATTAGTATTCAGGCACAAAGCTGTGGCCTCAAAATTACTTAGCAGGCCCCAGCTGGATTTACCTACAGACAGCCCTCTTCCTGGTCCTGTTTCTTCTGCATCATGACAAGGATCCATCACTCTGATGCTGATGCAGAGAGCCTGGGCTCTGCCTCCAAACCCTCTTAACAGTAATTATGGAAAATAATCCTGGACAAAGTAAAAGCTCCATTTCAGCATCACTGATTTTTCTCTTTCTTTTCATGTCTAGTCACTGCACATCCACCCCAAGACAACTTGCCCAGACATATTTTCCTCTGGTCGGTTTGGAAAAAGGCATTTGCACAAAAGCTGTCCTGAATTCTTAGCTTGCCAAGCACAGGGCTGAGCTCAAACCACAAACCTCTGCCTAAGCTGTCACCAAGCATCTAGAACCCCTTCCCACATTATTCAACAAAGGCAAAGCAAGGGAAGGAAGGGAAACTCTTAAAGTAGAAGGGGACCAACCTAACAAGTTTTCTGCAAATTATTTTTGAGCCTTACTGACAGTTCTCATGAATGCTCCAGCTGAGACAGTTGGGGTAAGAGTCTGCTTGACTATGAAAGGTGTGGGAAGCTACTAGAACAGGTTGTCCATATCTTGGAAGATGTCAGTAAATTTGCAGATGACACCAAGCTGGGGGCAGGAATTTAGCTGTTAGAGGGTAGGAGAGCTCTGTAGAGAGACCTTGCCAGGCTGGACAGATGGGCAGAGTCCAAGGGCAGGAGATTGAACACATCCAAGTGCCAGGTTCTACACATTGGCCACAGCAACCCCAGGCAGTGCTACAGGCTGGGGTCAGAGTGGCTGGAGAGCGGCCAGGCAGAGAGGGACCTGGGGGTACTGGTGGATGGCAGGCTGAACACGAGCCTGCAGTGTGCCCAGGTGGCCAAGAGGGCCAATGGCATCCTGGCCTGCATCAGGAACAGTGTGGCCAGCAGGAGCAGGGAAGTCATTGTGCCCCTGTACTCTGCACTGGTTAGGCCACACCTTGAGTCCTGTGTCTAGTTCTGGGCCCCTCAGTTTAAGAAGGACATTGAGTTGCTGGAAGGTGTCCAGAGAAGGGCAACAAGGCTGGGGAGGGGCCTTGAGCACAGCCCTATGAGGAGAGGCTGAGGGAGCTGGGGTTGCTTAGCCTGGAGGAGGCTCAGGGGAGACCTTATTGCTCTCTACAACTACCTGAGGGGAAGTTGTAGCCAGGTGGGGGTTGGTCTCTTCTCCCAGGCCACCAGCACCAGAACAAGAGGACACAGTCTCAAGCTGTGCCAGGGGAGGTTTAGGCTGGAGGTTAGGAAGAAATTCTTCCCATGAAGAGAGACTGGCCATTGGGATGTGCTGCCCAGGGAGGTGGTGGAGTCACCATCCCTGAAAGTGTTTAAAAAGAGCCTGGATGAGGCACTTGGTGCCATGGTTTAGTTGATTAGATGGTGTTGGGTGATAGGTTGGACTCTATGATCTCAAAGGTCTTTTCCAACCTGGTCAATTCTGTATTCTGTAAGTTATTGTCATTGAAAAGTTGTGAGGAACACGAAGCTTCCTGAACCCACCAACAAAAACTTGTGTTTTCTGAAAGCAGCTTTGTCTGGAGACATGTGAGCCTCTCACGGTCCCTCTGCAGAGCCCTTCTACCCTCTAGCAGACCAACACCTGCTCCCAACTCGCTGTCATCTGCAAACTTACGAATGGTGGACTCAATCCCCTCGTCGAGATCATCAATCAAGACACTGAATGGGACTGGGCCCAGCACTGATCCTCACTGATGCCTCCAGATTAACGACAACGCAGACAAAAAGTCACTTTTCCAAGGAGCAACTGTTTATTATTGGGGAAGACAGGAGGGCTTTATCTCTTTGTTCTCTTAGGTACACTTGATTTTAATAAAAATAATTTAAAATTTAAAAATTTCTCTTATGCTACATGAAAACAACTCCAAACATGGACTGTCGAGTTGGGAAGCAAGAAAACATACGACAAAACCTCTCGTTTAGCTGCTGAGATGTAGCACTTGGATTTTCTTGGACACTCATACAGAGAAACAATCA
This sequence comes from Colaptes auratus, assembly GCA_015227895.2. Taxonomy (NCBI): domain Eukaryota; kingdom Metazoa; phylum Chordata; class Aves; order Piciformes; family Picidae; genus Colaptes; species Colaptes auratus. The sequence continues at coordinate 28,302,768 of CM037631.1, forward strand.
CAATTGTCATTCCAGTGAAGAAAATTATTCCACCTATAAAATGCCCTGCAGGCTGAGAATGGCATAGAGTTGCACTAGAAAGTAATCATAGCATAGTGTGTGAGTAATAACATATTACTTAAAATATATATAGCTTCTCAGACTTTACAACATCAAGTATTTTAGAGCACGTTCCAGTGACTACAAACCTACTATGATCCTTTTAAAGTTCTCCTAGAATCAACATTTATTTCCCTCAGAGGAATTTTCATGTGTTTTAAGCAATAAAATATTGCATACAAAGTAGCTTGCAGGACTTTATTCACACTAGCTTGGATGACTGCTCTTCCACAGAACGAAGCACCTGTAGTAACAGTGACAAAAGCATCCCTGCTACAGTAGCTGAAGAAGCAGATCTTGTGCACAGATTGGTACAACTTTGATGACCTCTCTGTAAATTTGATAAAAATTACTGCATATTCAGCAATAAGAAATTAAACTAGTAGGAATTAAAATGTGCTTAAGGCTGGGGTAGGATTACAGTGTTATGAGACAAAGACTCTAGCAATTAATCCAATTCATACTATCTGACAAAGACTTTCAATGAAACACTGATTTCTTTTCTCTTTTCCTCCTTAATATACATGCAACCTGCTGCACTTTCCATTCCCTGACTCTTTTCAGTTGAATGTGAATATAGTTCATCTTTTCATTAAGTTGTAGGGGAACAAACACCATTCACCACCATCTGAATGGATTCTAATATTAAAAAAAGCCCCCTTAGAGCAAAACAAAACAAACAACACCAACAAGAACAAAAAGCCAACCAGTTAGCATGCCAGGGTCTCACTTAGGTCACCAACTCTTCATCTGCAGAAATACACAGGGCAAAACTGAGATGGAATACGTGTAGCAGTTATTTGCATCAAGAGCCAGATTAAATTGAGTGTAACTGTCCCAGTTGTGGCTAGCTGATGGGCTGAGGGAAAACCACTCTTCATGGAGCAGAAGGAAAGAATCCTATTAATATGATAGTCAAACCCATTCTCTTGTAACAGACTGACCTCAGGGTCAGTTCTCTGTCAAAGGACATGCTGGAAATGCTGGCTGGCGTCGCAGCTTGACCAACAGCTCGACGCCATCTGAAGTGACAATGTCAAGCCCTTTAAAAACAAACACTTAATTTCAGGGTATTTTGGGGGATTTGTTTCTTCTGGTAGTCGTTGTTTTGCTCTTGGCCTGTTTTGTTTTTGTAGCTGTCTGCTGTTTCCAGCACCATCTCAGAGGCCGGAACGTTTCATTCCTTCCTCCGCTGGTTTTGTCCTTTTCCACTTGGCAGATATTGGCCACCACACCCCGCGGCTCCTCACGGCGCAGCTGGCACTGGTACTGCTGCCTTGTTTTCCTAGCCTGTTATCTGTATTGCCAGTGGGATTTACAGCCCTGGAATGTGATTTCTCAATTAATATGCATTTTCTTTTCCTAAGGAATGCCTCATTTTGCAGCCACAGCTGTAGAAAACTACTGCTTTTCACACAAGGAGCAGGCAGTGGCTGTTTGGAGAGAAATCAGTGACAATTTAGGAAGCCAAGGAGGCACTTTCACCTGCCTGTACTAGTTTAAAGATCAGGTATAGCTGTGGACCTGCACTGTGTCATTTGTCTGTCTTTGCAAAATTAAGAATGCCTTTCAGTTTTACCAAGAGATATTCTGTTGGCAGGGACTACAGAATTTTCTGAAATTATGATGCACATTTGTGTTTCACTTCTCTTCTCTAAATATATTACTCATTTGTTTAATTCATTCAGGAATCTACCACACTGTCAACCAGCTACAGAAATCCAGACATATTCTCTGTGTACAGAAGGGGCTCAATCACTTAGCCACCCTTTCCTGTGAAGTTTCAGTATTTTTGATTGGCAAAAAGCATTTCTCATTGAAATAATACTGAAGTGGAGCCCAAGGCCCCCTCCTTAGGTAAGACTGTTAGTTAACTTTGTGTGACAAAAGGCTGATCACATTCAAGGACAAGATTCACTGCTGCTCTCAAGACTGCTCCAGTGGTAGATCTGGTGGTACAACAGTGTATCTTGGGTCAAGCTTAGGTGTGAAACCCTTGAAGTTCTTAGACGCTTCGGTACCAAATACATCTAAAACTTTCCTGTTCATGAGAGCAAACCTGGAAAAGAAGAATCAGGAGAGAGTCAGCAGATTGTTAATTTACTTCTGAAAAAAAAACAGACCTTCTAGCAGCCTTCCAGTACCTGAGAGAGGCCTAGGAGAAAGCTGGGGAGAGACTTTGTACAAGGGCCTGCAGTGACAAGACGAGAGGGAACGGACTGAGGCTAGAAGACCCAAGTGTGAATAACAGCTCTGTCGGTGTTACAATTCATTTCCATGTCTGTAGAGTTGAAAATTGTTGAGTGAAAGACCTGTGAAATGTTAAGAATCTGCCTCTACTGAGAGAGTGTCAAAATTACTATTACAGAGATGTACTTCAGATAAAATAAATGAGCAGAATAGGATTTCTTTCCTCTCCTCTCTTTCAACTAAAGCCATCTTAGGATTAGCACGAGAGGGGAAAATGCAGCCAAAATTGAACATCTGGGGTGACATCATCCCCCATCTCATGTTTGTACAGCCTCAGAGGTTGCCTGCAGACTGCCTCCAGGCATCTCGAGGAAAGCTTCCCACTATGTCTAGCAAATTATTCAGTCACCTCGTGTCCAGCTAGGAGTGCACTGTGCCATGGGGAGGCAGATTCAATATGCTCCAGGGACTGCCCTCTGAGTTCACTTCTGTTTTTACAGCCTGGGGAGCTCACTGTCACGACAAACTTTACCTTTTATAATCCCATTCCACATCAAGATTTGGATGCCCTGTTTCTGCCACATACTACATCAGTAAAACAGAGTACACTTCACCTCACTAAATCATACTGCAGTGTACATTTCACAGTCTCACAGTATCACCAAGGTTGGAAGAGACCTCAAGGATCATCAAGTCCAACCTGTCACCACAGACCCCATGACTAGACCGCGGCACCAAGTGCCACATCCAGTCCCCTCTTGAACACCTCCAGGGACATTTATGGTTATTATAATCATTAAAAATCTTTCACTAGCTTTCCAAGAAAAATAATTCCTGTCCCAGCTGAAAGAGACCTCTGATCAAAAACTATTGCATCTTCATGGTATTCTTAGGAAGTACTCTGACATTTCTAGTAATGCCTTTAAACATGCAGCAATAGCATGCTGTGGATCAATGCACACAGCAAGTGATGTCTTCAACCTGTTTAGTTTTTTACCAGATTCTTCATATTCCACTGAAAGCTGAAAGCATTTCACCCTCCAAAGGTAAAAATGCTTTCAAGTAAACCATTCATCTGCTAAACACTCTTAGTGAAGTTTTTGCTTCTGTCACTAGGATGAATGTGTTGGTGTCACTTCAGCAGAAAACAACTTCAAGTGGATTGGAAACCATTTGAAAGAATGGAATGGAATGGAATGGAATGGAATGGAATGGAATGGAATGGAATGGAATGGAATGGAATGGAATAGAATAGAATAGAATAGAATAGAATAGAATAGAATAGAATAGAATAGAATAGAATAGAATAGAGTTAACCAGGTTGGAAAAGACCTTTGAGATCATCAAGTCCAACCTAGCAGCCAACACCATCTCATCAACTAAACCATGGCACCAAGTGCCTCATCCAGTCTCTTCCTAAACACCTCCATTGATGGTGACTCCACCACCTCCCTGGGCAGCACATTCCAATGGCCAATCTCTCTTTCTATGAAGAACTTCTTCCTAACACCCAGCCTGAACCTTCCCTGGCGGAGCTTGGGACTGCGTCCTCTTGTTCTGGTGCTGGCCATAAATACTCAGGAAATTAGTCCATATATACTGCTACTGCTCTGCTGCTGACAACTAATGACATTTAAAGGTGAATGTGATCAATGCTGTGTTTAGGCAAGCCATGAGACAGCACTGGTTACATACCTGCCCTTTGTTAGTCGTAAAAGAAATTTCCAGTACGATGGTCTCAAGTTCTGAACTTCCATGACAGCCTGCAAGGAAAGGATTGTCAGAGCCAGGAGACAGCGACAGGCAAAAGCTTCATCTGCTACAGCATGCTGCCAAAACCACTCAAGGGATAGTTATAGAAATAAACACAGAGGTATTTCAATTAAAACAAAAAATGATCTCATGATTCATGAACCAAAGTAGCTGTGTGCCAAGGTCCAGCACCGCCAGCAGACAAACCACTCACAGCTCAAGCTGATGCTCTGGATGATCACCACCAGCACAAAGGGATGCTCCCAGAAGACTCTCTTTCAAAAGTGGTGGCAATTAACTTAGATCTCATTTCAGACAAAGCAACAATAATCCTCATTATTTCTACATACATGATTTTGCATGTGTGGCTGCCAAATTGACCTGCTGTTTTATCCTCCACTCGCTGCATTTTGTGATCTGCCATTTCTTGTACTCAGTCATCCTTACAGCTCATCTTACCTCTCCTAAGTAACCTTTTACAACCAAACTTTTTGTCTCCTCCCTATTCCATTACTTTTCCAGGTCACTTATGAATATAGTGAGTAACAACCATATCAGCATAGGTCCCTTTGCTAATTCCCCCTTCCTTCATCCCTGCTAAACCTAGCAATATATTTCTAGCCTTGGATTCCTTTTCCAATTAGTGAGTAATGAAAAACCTTTCCTCTTTTCTCATACGAACTTTATTTCTGTTAGCCTGATATATAGCCTGATTTGCCAATAGTAATTTGGAGGTTTCAATGCTGCAGACCTTTAGGCACATCCCAAGCTCTAAAATATCAGTTTCACTTTGATGTTAATACTAGAATGAGAGAGATTCCCACATGTATGGGAGCAATGAGCTGGAAAAGTAGAACTGTCCTGCTAAGCACAAGGCAGTAGAAGACTGCTTTAAGGGCATTTTGTAGTCTCTATTTTGAGGGGAACAAAAAATACATATAGTTATGAACATCCAGAAACCATTTAGTGGGATGTTAGAGCAGAAGATCTATACATGGAGAGATGTACAGTACAATACAATACAATACACCAGGTTGGAAGAGACCTTCACGATCATCACGTCCAACCCATCAACCAATCCAACCCACCTAAACAACTAACCCATGGCACCCAGCACCCCATCAAGTCTCCTCCTGAACACCTCCAATGAAGGTGACTCCACCACCTCCCCGGGTAGCCCCATTCCAATGGGCAATCACTCTCTCTGTATAGAACTTCTTCCTAACATCCAGCCTAAATCTCTCCTGGCACAGCCTGAGACTGTGTCCTCTTGTTCTGGTACTGGCTGCCTGGGAGAAGAGACCAACCTCTGCCTGGCTACAACCTCCCTTCAGGTAGTTGTAGAGAGCAATAAGGTCACCCCTCAGTCTCCTCTTCTCCAGGCTAAGCAACCCCAGCTCCCTCAGCCTCTCCTCATAGAGCTTGTCTTCCAAACCCCTCACCAACCTTGTTGCCCTTCTCTGGACACGCTCCAGCAAGTCAACCTCCTTCCTAAACTGAGGGGCCCAGAACTGGACACAGGACTCGAGGTGCGGCCTAACCAGTGCAGTGTACAGGGGCAGAATGTAGAACAGTAATTTGAGTCCCACTGAAAAAGAGCTTTTCTCACTGCTGCAGCCAATCAAGGGACTGAGGGTGAAGGCATGTAATTACTTGGAAAGTGCAAAAGATGATAACTCCAGCCTGTTTCAAACATAAAAGTTCACATTTTCTTACTAATTTTTGCAGACACATTCCAGTAGTGATGTGAATTCAAGCCAGCTGAAAGTCAAATCTATTAGTTGATCTTAAAAAGCATCAAATATTACAGCATATTGTTCGTCTCCTTGACTAAGAGTCTGGACACACTGTTATGAGAGCCTACAGACTGAGGTTAGTTTTCTCCTGAAGTGCCTTTTGAGATCTTTTCCAAAGAATTCAGTGCTTTGTGTAAGACATTCAGCTATCAGCATATGAGGGATTTGAACCCAAAAGTGACTTCCCCACTGTGACACTCAAAAGCAGGCTGCAGGAGCCCTGATTCACAGCATCTTGCTGGAATCACTGTATCACTGTAGCCCTGTGCTCCTCGATTCCATTCAACGTTTGACTCAGAGAGCTTTGTGTTCTGTTAGAAGGGAATATACTCACTGCCTGAAAGCATATTGCTGTAGAAAAGGCATAGATGACGCTGTCTGCATGAGGAAAATAGGGAACCTTCCCTGCTTCGATGCCTTTGAAATACAGAGTCTATAAAAGCAAACAAGAAACCATAAATACAACAAAAGAAACAGCACAGCTTTTCATTTTTTATTTATTCTACCTTTTCAAGGCAATATGGCAACATTACCAACATTTGCCCACATAGTCTTGTCTGTCTCCACATATGTGACCGTGAGACAGCTCATGGAAGTTATCCATGATGAATAGAGCAAGAGGCTATCAATGTATAAACCAGGACACAGCAAAAGCTTGAGTGCTAAAAACGGGCAGGATAGACCCGAAAGATAAGAAAGGGAAAGTTTGCTGTGCTAAGTTCTTCATTTTTAAGAAGCAAAAGAACAATGCAGTGACTATTTCAACAAAGTGAATATTCACTGTCCTTAAACAGCTTGAAATCACATACTTTCCTTTCTGAGAAAACATGTAAAGTTTATTTTCCTGAGCACAGCTTGACCTTCCAAAGCAGCACACGCCTCTTTGGTCAGTTACCCTTGGCTTGAGCAAGATGATGAAAGTAGTTAAGAGAGAAAAAAAAGAAAAGAAGGATAGAAAAGAAAAAGAAAGAACACACAGCACTTTCCTTACTTCATTGCAGCCACAATGTCTCAAAGGCCAGAAAAAACCATCAGCAATGCAAGACTATATTGATTTTTTCCAACTAGTATTCTAAGCCAATATGGGTAACTCGGATGTTATACAAGCAGTATGTGAACTACCTTCAGAGCCTGATCTAGCATTACAAGCAGCAAGAACAGACAGACTAAAACTTCCCTTCTTATGTTTAACTTTATGCTTTAAAAAGTTCCTTCTCTTTATATTCTTTCAAATGGATTCTGCTGAATAGAATACAGAATACAGAATTAACCAGGTTGGAAGAGACCTTTGAGATCATCAAGTCCAACCTATCACCCAGCACCATCTAACCAACTAAACCATGGCACCAAGTGCCTCATCCAGGCTCTTTTAAAACACTTCCAGTGATGGTGACTCCACCACCTCCCTGGGCAGCACATTCCAATGGCCAGTCTCTCTTTCTGGGAAGAACTTCTTCCTAACATCCAGCCTAAACCTCCCCTGGCACAGCTTGAGACTGTGTCCTCTTGTTCTGGTGCTAGTGGCCTGGGAGAAGAGACCAACCCCCACCTGGCTACAGCTTCCCTTCAGGTAGTTGTACATGGCAATAAGGTCTGCTCTGGTAATGGTGGTAGATAACTATCACTAGGGAAGCAGGCCAGGAGGCCCTTGAGGTCTGCAGGTCTGCTCTGTGATTCAGGGATGACGCACAAGAAGAGAACGCTCTCGACTTATTCAGCAGGGAAATAACCATGACCAAGTCCCAGCTTTATGGGAAAATCACAGTAAGAAATCAAAAAACTGGTGAGCAAAGTGAAATAAATATACCCAGATTCTACAGAGCTGGTTTTTTATTTTCCCCTGAGCTCCTAATCTTAACAAGTTCATCGAAATATTTCAAGCCTGAAAAATAGTAATTAGAATGCAGTTCACTGCAAAGCTGGGAATCCAATCAGCTGAAGTACACTGACAAACAATTCCGGCTGTAGACTAAAACCTAAGCTACTCTGAGTTATCTTAGACTGATGAATGCCAAAATTAGGGAACAAAGGCAGGAAGTCAAGCTGTAGCCTTTGGCATTAAATCTTCAATTAAGGCCTAGTTTTGATTTATGTTTCTGGCGAAATAGGCATTCTTGGAACTCTCAGATGCTGCAAAAGCTCCAAAGCAAAGGGCTATCAGGAGACTAAAAAAAATTCAGGGAAATACATGTGGAAAACAGTGGATGAAGGACAAATGAGTTACAGAAAAGAAGATAAGAAAGAAATGAGACCATAGAACAGCACTGCCTCTTGGCACACTCATTCTGAAAGACACCACCACTGCACAACTTGGTATTGCATGGGAACAGTCTGACAAAGCCTGTAAAGCTCATTTTCATGCTTTGAATAATAGATGAAATGGAGAGATCTGTTATAAGGATAATATCTTACCTCTACTAATTTGGATGCCAGATACATAGAGATATTAGTACTTTTGTAAAACATCATAGAAATTCCTGCTAGACACCCTGTAACAATTAGAAAATGAAAGCACTGTTAAGGTTGTGATTTATTGCTGCTGTTGCAGTCTCCCAGCTAACAGACACTCCTAATGTTATGATTTCAGTTGCTGCAACAAAGTTCAGGGATGTTCCTGTGTTGCCCATCAAAGTAAGGTTTATGTCATTACAAAAAGGAGTTTTGAAACACTGAAATAAATCTCTAGTCTAGTGCTTAGAAGCACAGCTTCAAAATTCCTCTCTCACTCCACAAGGAAGAGAGAGCTCTGAGTTCCCAAACGTGATACATGCAGCACCACACAAATGTCATGGCAAGAGAGTCCCCCTTTGGAACCTGGGGAGCACACCCTTACAAGTGTGTATTCTGCCACACATGGAAGATTCAGTATCTGAACCTTGCATCTTCAGTTGGAAAACAAAGGACAAGTTCACATTTGTACAAACAGTTATTGTTGTCTCTAAGGCTGGTGGTAAACCTCTCATCATCTGATGGCATTTGCCTTACAGTTTTAGTTGCAGCTTTTTATTTGAAGCTACCTGAAACATCGGTGTCACTTTGACACAGACTCGATGGACACAGTCCTATTTTCACCCCAGAAGTCTGCAAAGGGAATGAAAGGACAAACCAGAAAAATATTTGCAGAGTCCCAAGAGAGGCAATGTAAACTTCTTGTCACAGACTCACCAGCTACAAGTGCATGAAGCTCATCATCTAGGTTTCGCACCCAGCGCAGGAAGCAGCTTGTACCCTGCAGGAGAAGAGAGGGCAGGGTCAGCCCGAGGTATTTCTCTTTCATAACACATTGACTGGAGAGACTCCTCGACAAGCCAGTAAATGTAGCATGCAGCATGAAGTAAGAGTGCAGTGTGATAATGCCCATAATCCACAGTACCTGAGACATGTCAGTGTTTTCATGCACAGTTTACCATGACCACTTCATTCCAAATCAAAGAGCAGATCTAATTTGGATACCTGTCTCACTCCAAACCCAATCTTGACTGCATAATGTCCTGGTTTCAGCTACAACAGAACTAGTTTTGCTTGGTGATTGTTTTTATTTTTCAGCTCAGTCTGCAGGTGCAGTTTCTGAAGTGAACACCACAGTTCTGCAGACACTCTCTGCTTCTGTGAGTGATAGTGCTTGATGTTTAGCTACTACCAAGGACTGGTATGCAGAAAGGCTCTTGCTTGTCCTGCTCCTGTGCACATTAAGGTCACTCCTGTATCTTTTTCACTATGTTGAGAGTGCAGTAAGAGGCTGCAGCTGCATGGAGGAGCAGGCAGGACAAGTGACCCTACATATGTCATATTTGGTATAAAGCTGAGGGATCACCAGGGCTAAGCCTCTTCTTCAATGGCCGGTGTCCAAGGAGGACTCTGTCTACTCCACCTTCAGTCCCAATCTGAGTATTCCTGAATCCATTTCCAGAATCCAGCTCTTGAATCCAATTCCCATCTGCTGCTGAGTCCAGTCTGGAACTTCCCCAGGGCTGGTCCGTAGCATCAGCGGTGATGGTGATGTAGCTGCCATCAGGGGGGCTGGGGTCAATACTGGGTTTGTATAGATCTGTATATATTTCACTTTACTGATACTGCTTCACTAAAGCTGTTTCAGTTTTCTTTTCCAATCCCTAAGTCCTTCTCCCCCCTCTTCCCTTTCTCTTCCTCTTTAGGAAGAGAGAGGAGTTAGCAGAGAGGGTCTGTCACTCATCTAGTGGCCAGCCCAGCCTTAACCTCAACACATAACATCTCCATTTGCTGTGTTTGTCTAGACTTTGCCACAGTGAGGGCTGCTTTCAAGTGCACATCAAACACCTTGAGATTCTTCCATATATCCAAAACATTCTGGAACCAGGAAAACACATCAATCTAAAAAGTTAAACTGCATATGACTAAAAGACACAGTAAAAGGCACAATAACCTGTTTGCTGACACACACAACAGTACACAGCTGTTGAGGCCAGAATATGTGCAAGTAACTGTGCCTTAGGCTGCATTAGAATATCTTTAATTTGGATGACTGCAGTCCAGTGCTGATGGCACTGAGAGACCATTGTACGATTCAGTGTGGCAGACTGCTGATGTCTACTTTGAGATACTTGTGCTAGTCTCTTGACACTTCCCATGTGTGCTTCTCAAAGAATCAAAGACTGGAATATGACTATGGATATGTTGGAACATGAATATGTTGGAAGGGGCCACCTGGTCCAGCCTGAAGCAGGTTGAATTAGAGCAGGTAGTTCAGGAACTTGTTGAGTTCTGAGCCTCTCCAAGAATGGAGATTACCTAGCCTCACCAGGCATCCTGTTTCAGTCTTTGCCCCCCTCACAGGAAAACTTATTTCCCTATATTTCTTAGGACTCTCCTGTATTTCAGCTTGTACCCATTGCCATTCATTCTGACACTGCACACATCCAAGAGGTGTAAGTAGCAATAAAACCCCCTCTGAGCCTTTTTCTTCTCACACATCATACGATTCAGTCCTCAAATCATCTTGGTTGCCTGCAGGTGAACTCACCACTCTTGGAAATACATTAAAACATAAAGAAGCAACATCTGCATCCCACAATGGACACTGCATCACAGATGGGATCTCCCTAGCTTTCAAAATACATTCCTTGTAAAGCCATTGACACACTGCAATTAAGAGTCAACTTACCTACTAGTGAACTAATTGAAAAAAGGAAGCCAGGCTACCACAGCCAACTTAGTTTCTGCAAACCTGTCTTTGCTGACACCAACTAACAGTAGGAGGAACAAAAAATATCCATAGCATGGCTACTCCAATCCCACAATGGCTTTTAGACTGCTTTTAGGGCCAGGATGGACATTTTTAAAAGCAGCTCATAATTCAGTTTCTTTGGGTTTAAAATGCATCAAGCATTTCATTTTCTTGACTGTGGTCTAATCTTCTGGAGTGACTCAAACCCCTGCTGCCTTACATGCTTGTTTCTAACTGGAAGAAAAATAATGCCACCCAAGTTGTGGCAGTGATAGAGCACAAACAGTAACAGAAAGCAGAATCACAGAAGCACAGAAGGTTGGAAAAGACCTTTTAAGATCATTGAGTCCAACCATGAGCCTAACACTACCAAATCCATCACTAAGCCATGTCACTAAGCACCACATCTACAGGACTTTTAGCTACTTCCAGGCATGGTGACTCCACTACTTCCCTGGGCAGCCTGTTCCAGGGCATGATAACCTTTTTGGGGAAGACATTTTTCCATTGTCCAATCTAACCCTTCCCTGGCACAACTTGAGGCCATTTCCTCTGGTCCTATCACTTCTAACTTGGGAGACAAGATGGATCCCTACCTCACTACAAATTTCTTGCAGGTGGTAGTAGAGAGCAATGAAGTCTCCCCTCGGCCTCCTTTTCTGCAGACTAAACATCCTCACCTGCCTCAGCCACTCTGCACAGGACTTGTTCTCTAGACTCCCCACCAGCTTCATTGCACCTCAATGTCTTTCTTGTAGAGAGGGTCCCAAAGCTGAACACAGTACTGAAGGTGCCACCTCACCAGTGCCAAGTACCTACTTACAACTTTGAACAAAATCTTCATTTCCAAAGAAACTCTGACCAGCCCAGTTGCACTTGGCCAGCAAAAATGTGTAACTCTGTAGCCTTACAAAGCTTGCCCCCCAATCTGGCTGCTAGTCAGGTGAAAGGCTTTTTTGCTTACAAGTGACACTTGGGTTTTTTTAATGTGCAGTGAAGTGCTATTTATCCTGAGGAAGACAGGATTAGCTTCACTTTGCAGAACAAGTAAAGTGGCAGTTAAAAATGTGTGATTCTGAATACAAACGTGCAAAAGCCACTTCAGCACTGCACCAGGCAATATATTCTCCCTTAGGGTATGTGCTTTGCCACACTTGCTTTTGGCATGAATAAACATAATTCCATTCATTCCAACAATGCTGTGTGAATGCATATCACTCTGCAACCCCTCACCTTCCAACGCTGTCGAAGGACAGACATCCAAGTGGTAAGTGCAAAGTCTCCTCGGATGCACGTGATGCATGTTCTCCAATCTCCAGTTACTTGGTGTCAGGAAAGAATTCTGAATATTTGAGCCCCCAAAATCTGCAAATGGCTTCTCTTTGGCAATGCTGCTGCTGCTACTGGCCTGCACCAGAACTAGTGTGGCCAGCAGGAGCAGGGATGTCATTCTACCCCTGTACTCAGCACTGCTTAGGCCACACCTGGAGTACTGTGTCCAGTTCTGGGCCCCTCAATTTAACAAGGACATTGAGATACTTGAACGTGTCCAGAGAAGGGCAAAAAGGCTGAGGAGAGGCCTCAAGCACAGCCCTCTGAGGAGAGGCTGATAGAGCTGGGGTTGCTTAGCCTGGAGGAGGCTCAGAGGAGACCTTCTTGCTGTCATCAACTACCTGAAGGGAGGTGGTAGCCAGGTGGGGGGTTGTTCTCTTCTCCCAGGCAACCAGCACCAGAACAAGAGGACACAGTCTCAAGCTGTGCCAGGGGAGATTTAGGCTGGAGGTGAGGAGAAAGTTCTTCCCAGCAAGAGTGATTGGCCATTGAATGTGCTGCCCAGGGAGGTGGTGGAGTCACCATCCCTGGAGGTGTTCAAGAGGGATTGGATGTGGCACTTGGAGCCATGGTTTAGTTAGTCATGAGGTGTTGGGTGATAGGTTGGACTTCATGATCTCTGAGGTCTTTTCCAACCTTATTGATTCTATGATTCTATGATTCTATACTGGTATCCATGCTAAAATGTTTTTGTGTAACACCTTGAGTACTTAGACTGGATGTTAGGAAGAAGTTCTATACAGAGAGAGTGATTGCCCATTGGAATGGGCTGCCCAGGGAGGTGGTGGAGTCACCATCATTGGAGGTGTTCAGGAGGAGACTTGATGGGGTGCTTGGTGCCATGGTTTAGTTGTTTAAGTGGGTTGGATTGGTTGATGGGTTGGACGTAATGATCTTGAAGGTCTCTTCCAACCTGGTTTATTCTATTGTATTATTGTATTGTATTGTAACATCATTGCTTTGATATCTCAATTCACTTTCTCTGAAGTACTCCCTATCTCCACATCTTGGTGACATGCTGCAAAATCCAGTTGGTTTATTCAGAAACAATCAAGAAACCACACAGATGGAAGCTTGGTTTCCTGTGTGCAGTTTCATTACTGCAGTACTACGGAATTTGCTCCTGCCGTGCCGCAGCAAACAGCGAGCAGCTAAACTTTTCAGCTCTTCATGCTCTGCAAAGCAGCACAAACCCCACACAGCCCTCACTTCTGTATTTTATGAGCTTACTTTGTATATACTGACGAACGATCCCAGAAAAGCTGCAAGCTGGAAGTTTTCCTTGTTGTAGAAGAGGGGAAGGATCTGGGATGGTTTTGTAAACAGATGCCGGAAGGCGGATGGAATCCGAAGGCAACACTGGATCAGGTAACCGATGCTAAACATCCTAACGAAGCCCTAGAGAAGAGAAAGAAACGTTTTGTGGTGAGAAACCATGAAATCAGGAGCAGAGAAAACATCCACAGAAGTAATTAGTTTTGACGCTGAGCAGCTCAAAACCCGCTCTGCAGACACAATGCGAAGCGCATCCCCACGCTTCTGCGTCTTTCGAAATGGAGATCTGTTGTGTTTGGGTTTTCTCCCTAATTCCCCTGTAAAACAAGCAAGGCAATAAAATCAGACAATTGACTCTTCTCTAATTCCATGAATACATGAAAGGTCTCAAGGGACCAACTCCATTTCTCTTCTGCTCTGTGCTTTGAAATAGTCCTGATGATTTCATTTCCAGGTTACTGACCAGCTTTTGACCACAAATGGGTATAAAGAGGAAAGCAATGCAGTGGGAAAAAAAAGAGCACTTCTGCACTCAGATGTCAAGAGAAAGCACTAAAGGAGGAGAGCTCCACAAAAAATACATTTCAGAATGTGTGAGAATTAGAAATAGATCTGGATGGTTTGGCATGGGCTCACCCAAACTGGAGGCTGAGTGCTGCCTGCAACAAGAGAAAGCGTGAAACTGGAAGAGAGATTATGTGCAGAGCTACTCAACAAGGGTAACACAGCTTCCTATGGTTTTTTCTTACTGCTTCACCTTGGATACAAATCTGCTTTTGTATACCATGTCACAAACCACATAGACTTTTTCTTTCCAAATTCTTCTCCCCAGTTTCTTATAAATTCCTCCACAGCCTCTTCTCATTATTCTTACCCTGTGGCTGAACTTCTCTAATCATTCCAAATACAATCTATGCATTTTTCAGCTGGAAGATGCCTTATCTGAAAACTACCTGCACACTCCCTATTGGCAAATGAGGCAGGCACCAATTGCTCATGGTTACTGTAGTAGCTCAGTGGGTACTCAGAGACACCAGAACATTCCAGTTAAAGGAACAACTTGCAGAGACTTTGATTCAGCAACCTTTCAAACACAGCAACTCAAAAACGTTTTGCCTCCTACAGAACTTTTTAATGCATCATAAAGCTTATAAAACTGTATTGTGGTTAAACATCCAGTAGTAAACCCCTCCTGAAGCAATCACTCTCCCTGCTGCTCCAGAAGTGGTTTATGAGAACCAAGTGGAAGAAAATACATTGCCTCACCCAGTAGCTATGGATGAAAAATTTCCACTTCTTCCTCTGCTACACTTAAAGGTATGCAGATGGTAAGTACTGGAGAGCTAGTGAGCCAGGGTTTTCTGACAGAACCATGAACATGCCCAGCTAAAGGTGTGCCAGGAAGGCAGGGATGTAAATGCACTGTGGATTTTGTGTAGCTAAAATGTCACTATTAAGATGAATGTATATTCACCCCCAAAATGACAAGGATTACATTACCAGGTATCATTATATGAAGAGAAAGTCCTGAACCCAGCAGTTATGAACAAAGCCAAAAGCATGAGAACAAACAACAGTACGGTGTGTTTGGCATTTTTTCACCCATCTGCAGGAAAAGTAACTCTGATGGGATAAGGAACAGTGCAATAAGGGAACTTTAATTCCAACTGGAAACACCTCAAACATGCTTGATTGGGCATTGAGGCTGGTGAAGCGTTTGGAGGCCATGAGATACAAGCAGTGGCTGAGGAAACTGGGTTTGTTTAATCTGGAGAAGGCTAAGGGAGATCTCACTGCTCTCTACAGCTGCCTGAAAGGAAGTTGTAGTGAGGTTGGTGTTGGTCTCTTCTCCCAAGTAACTAGCAATAGGGTGAAAGGAAATGCATATAAGTTGTGTCAGGAGAAGTTCAGGTTCTTTACTGAAAGAGTGGTGAGGCATTGGAACACGCTGCTCAGGGAGGTGGTGGAGTCACCATCCCTGGAGGTACTCAAAAGAGTGCAAATGTGGCACTTTGAGATAAACTTTAGTGGTCATCGTAGTTGGGTTACATTTAGACTCAAAGACCTTAAAGGCATCTTAAAATTGCACCAAATGCACCACATTTATCTGTTTAGCTCATTAACCCAGAGGTGAATCTACATCAACCGTGGAGGTGCTTTTCCAGAGCCAGAGCAAGTTGCACATCTTAACATCAGTGCACCATATTGTAATTTTTACCTTCCATAAGAAGGCCTCAAATGATGGCAGAGATAGAAAACACTGCAGTATACACAGGATACTATAACACAAGCGAGCAAAGAAAACTCTGCCAAGTGCCAGTTCTCCAGAGATTCGAGTTGCTACGCTGATCAGCCAGGAGCAGCAGCACAGTGAAAGCATGGATCTGCAAAAGCCATTCAATATACATTCTTTCTTTTATTTCCCCCTCCCCACTTTGGAGAAACAGATTTCTTAAACAGTTCATAATACAGTCCAGATACCAGCTGAAACTCAAATTCAGAAAAGCCAGTGCCAAGGGCATCCTGGCCTGCATCAGGAACAGTGTGGCCAGCAGGAGCAGGGAAGTCATTCTGCCCTGTACTCAGCACTGCTTAGGCCACACCTGGAGTACTGTGTTCAGTTCTGGGTCCCTCAATTTAAGAAGAACATTGAGATACTTGAACGTGTCCAGAGAAGGGCAAAAAGGCTAAGGAGAGGCCTCGAGCACAGCCCTGTGAGGAGAGGCTGAGGAGCTGGGGTTGCTTAGCCTGGAGAAGAGGAGGCTCAGGGCAGACCTTCTTGCTCTCTACAACTACCTGAAGGGAGGTGGTAGCCAGGTGGGGATTGGTCTCTTCTCCCAGCAACCAGCACCAGAACAAGAGGACACAGTCTTAAGCTGTGCCAGGGGAGGTTTAGGCTGGAGGTGAGGAGAAAGTTCTTCCCAGCAAGAGTGATTGGCCATTGGAATGTGCTGCCCAGGGAGGTGGTGGAGTCACCATCCCTGGAGGTGTTCAAGAGGGGACTGGACATGGCACTTGGAGCCATGGTTTAGTTAGTCCTGAGGTGTTGGGTGACAGGTTGGACTTGATGATCTCTGAGGTCTTTTCCAACCTTATTGATTCCATGATTCTAAGTGTGTGCACATAAACAGAGTTCAGCGACATGCCGAACTCAGGCAATGTGTTGCAATACATTGGGAACTAGTTACAATATGTTTATGACATTTGAGGTTTGTTTGGGGCCTACAGTAGTCCATGCTCCTTCAAGAGAGAGAAGCTGAGACTCTAATGACGATTCCTTTTAATCATCCTAGTCATTAGGTAGGTCATGAGGGTTATCTGCTGGCATCTGCAGCATCAGCAGAAAGAATGGAAAACTGGACTACTGCTGCTAACATCTCCTCATTGCAATAGAGTAGAAACCAAAAGAGGAAAATACTTCACTGCTTCTGGTACTTCTTTTCAGACATTTGCAAACCTAAAGCATTTGAAGTATTTAAAATATGAAGGGCAGCCTAAGAAATCAGGTGGAGTGATTACTAAAGGTTACATAAAAGCCATCAGAGGTTATGTTCACTAGCTAATGTGCAATTAAATGTGAAGCAGGAGTAAGAAAGCATGCAATGACAATTAAAGCACAGACACGATCATGAGAAGACAAGATGCTCAAGGTAAGGGAAAATACAGGACAGCAGGGAATTCTGGCAATAAGATCTCATCAGATCATAAGCAGATCTGAAAGCTCCCTTACAGATTTGGAATTCCAAAAGCATGCTCAAACCATGTCAGCTGACAGTTTATTACTGATAGACTCCAGGAACAACCATAGAGAGAACTGAGAACTTTTTGGGAATGCTGGATCTCTAGAACTCCAAATACACCAAAATAAAATCTTTCACTCATTGTAATGTAAAAAACAAAAGTCACAGAACAGGCAGGAAATGCAAAGATCTGGCTGCCACTTCAGTGATATTTTCATGATTATAGCACTGTAGTCACAAATACAATAAATACCAAACAGGGCTGGTATGAAATGTAGCTCAAATGCACAATGCTTGCTCTGAAGAGAGAACAGCCTCCTACATTTGCATTTTACTTAGTTATTAGTTTTAGTCAGGTCAAGACCTGATTCAGCTCCATTATCAGCTGTGTTTTCTTCTTCCCTCATTCAGTTTCAAGGGTATATGAAATCTGAAGGAAGTAATGCTGAATAAGCCATTAAGCAGGACTCCTGATTATCTGCATTTTGAATTTCCTGTTGGTTTCACCATTAACACATCTTCCTACTCATCTACAAAAGGACAGGGAGAGTTGTGTAAGGACAGTTAACTGTGATCTGAAGAACTCATAACCTGGAATCAGATTTGGGACACTTCACTTGAGTGACTCAACAAGACTAATTCCCACTTCACAGAAGCACAGAATTGTCAGGGGTGGAAGGGACCCCAAGGATCATCTAGTTCCAACCCCCCCTTGCCATGGGCAGGGACAGCCTCCACTAGGTCAGGTTGCCCAGACTGGGTTGACATTTTCTTGGTTACCTTTCTATTTTAAATGCACTTCAAGCTCATTATATTCCCTACTGGTCAGATCATCTCTCTTTATCCAGGAAGTCTCACACTTGTTCTTCCAGCAGATTAGGATGGTTTTCCATGGAAAAGAGGCATCAGCTCCATTACGAGTACTCAAGAGAAACCTTTCCTTGTGGTTCTGACCACACTTGTAAAATAATACAAGGGTGCTCATACATTTGACTGCTGAGCATGCACACAGAGTGTGTAAGGATTTTCTGTGAGATTAATAAATGAGGTCAGGAAGCAATTCCAGACTAACAGTAGTCAAGAGCTAGTTACTAAAATATATGCCTGGGTAATGAAAGACAACACTTGCTGTAAAAGTGCATCTGACACTGGCAAGGCATCCATGTAGTGAAAAAATGCACACTAGGAGACAATGCCATCAACAGAGTCTGGAAATGCAGCACACCAACACATAACATCACTTCTGCTTAATTCTAATCTTTGTTTTGAAGTTAGTCTTCACTGCAGTCTTGGACACTGATTTTGAAGGGCAGACACTGATATCTCCGGGGAAAATTATAGAGTTGTTTGGTTTGGAAGGGAGAATAGAATAGAATAGAATAGAATAGAATAGAATAGAATAGAATAGAATAGAATAGAATAGAATAGAATTAACCAGGTTGGAAAAGACCTTTGAGATCATCTCAACTAAACTATGGCATCAGACCATCTAGTTCCAAAACCCATGACATGGTGGGCAGGGTTGTTCAAAGTCCCATCCAGCCTGACCTTGAATACTTCCAGGGAGGAGGCATCTGCAAGCTTTCAGGGCAACCTGTTGCTGTGTCTCATCACCTTCACAGAAAATAATTTCTTCCATACACAGAATACTCTGACCAAAAGTGAGCACTGAAGAGATGGTTGACCAAGTGAGGCAGGAGGCACTGAACAGCAAACTTCTGTGGCAAGGCACTGAGCAAGCACAGAACAAATGTAAAGTCTGTGTTGCCCACAGATGTTATGCTTTGAAGAAAAGAGCCCAGGCATGAAACATTAAGTGGACTGAGTGTGGTGAGAGGCTCTGAAATGATAATTTCAGTCTGAGTTCTCTGAAATAGATGTCATACCTCCAACAGAAGTGTGACATAACTATCCCAAACTGTTTGTGAATGCTCTGCTGCACATGCTCATTGAAACTGAGCAGAACACTCCAGCACTGTCTCAAATCCTACCAGCTCAAGTGCAACTTATATCCATGTTACACAGTGCTATGCTAATGCACTGCAGTGTAAAAACAGTGTTAATACAAGCCAGAATGGTGCTAATAAGCACACATGAATAAATGCTATGCTAGATGTCTTGTGATGATAGATTCAAGCCTAGCTCTTCTGAGATAACATTAACCAGACAATTTTAATTAAAAACAGTTATTTTGGAAAGTGTTATCAAAAGCATCTCAAGAGACCAGACTCCATTTTTGCTACTCCATATATATAAATTGGAGATTATTAAGTGACTGAGTCTCTTCCCAACGCCTAACACAGGCACAGCAGGTGGCACCACCTGTGCCAATCCAATGCCAGCCAAAACAGTATCACAGTATTGCTATCACAGTATCACAGTATCACAGTATTGCTAAGGTTGGAAGAGACCTCGAAGCTCTGCACAGCACTCCTCTGGAAAACAAAATGCACTGATCACATTAATAATGGAGGATAAATCATGCCACGGACAGGAACAGCTCTTCCTGGGTGCAGCAACTGTGACCAATCTCTCATTACCCTGAGCCCATAAAATAAATGAACGGAGGAGCGAGCCCAGCGTGCCAGACCCGCGCAGCTGCACGTGTGCCGGGGCTGTGCCCTGCCAAAGCAGCACATTCCAGGTGCTTTATTTCGGGTGGAGTCACAAGTGGGCTCAGCCCTGAAGCTCATCACATAGTTAAACAACTCCCTTGCTTGCTAGCCCGTTTTTTCCCACGCATTTTGTGTTACTCATTCACTAATCTGACAGACCAGAGAACTTTAGTCCCACCACCCCCCCATCCTAAATTGAGAAAATCTGTTTTCAGGCTTGTCACATTGTCAATAGAAGAAAAATGACTAATAGGCTACTTTCACACTTCCTAAGCATATGATTTCTCTTTTTTGACTAAAGCCTTTTGCTCTGCCTTTGCCAGAATTTGTCAATCCACCTTCTTCTGCACTTACTTTAATACAATATGAGATGCAATTATCTCCGTAGTGTTTACAGCATCGATGCCTTGGGCCATGTTTGCACCTGCAGAAAAGCACAATGAAACACATATTGACTCGTAGCTGTTTTCAGCATCATAAATTTTTCTCACCTAAAAATACAGAAAGTGCTATTTTCTCACCACTCATTCCCCACATTACCCATTGGAGGGCACCCTGAACTTTTATGAGGCCATAAAAGGCCAATAAAAACTAACAATACTTTAGTTGTACAGCAAGAAGTGTCTGCACACTTACTTGGATTCGAACTCTTGTCATGCTACACATTAAACACAAAATATAAGAACAAATTTTCTGCTGAGGCCAACACAGAGAAGTGATGTGACCCTCCCACTTTGTCTCTGTGCCATGGTTCTGGAAGGATACTTGACCAAGAATCTATTATCTCTGTCCTTACATCTTTCAAATCAGTGTAAGGTTCACTGAAGGGCAATGCAGAACACACGAAAACGCAGAGAGATGCCCTGTGAGACTTCTGTCAATTAGAAGCCCTCCACTATTGAGCTATTTCTTCTGCCGTGTAGGTTTTCCTGTGGCTCTTACTTCAGACTGAGAATTTGACTGTAGGCATTTAAAAGAGACTGTCTTGGGCTTGGCTGCATGGATTGTGCAGTTAGCCCTGCATTATATAGAATGAAGAGTAATGCCACACCAGGTCTGAACCTCCTATTTTGCTGCAGTCAAGTATTTAAGTTTTAATGCAAAATAAATCACGCCATTTATATACTGCGTCAAATACCTTCGAAGTTTGGCCTTGTGTGCCATAAAGTCTAATGGCCATAAATCATCTGTGAGGCCAGTTTATGTAGCAGAAATTGTAATGAGAACGTGATCAGGTTACAGGCATTTAGACTCAATTATATTAAAAAGAACCATATGGAAGTGAAACCTGTGAGAGCATTAGGACTGAAAACTGAAAGTTTTCTATGTGGCTGAGTCTAGAGTTTCAAATCCTTAAAGAAAAAATACTCTTCTCCACCCATAGTCCCTTGGTCCTTGTATTTAATGAACAGTGGAAGACTAGGAACTATCTCTAGCAAACTGAGTAAGTGGCATTTAAGAAAAAATAGGTATAAACAACTCAGCTAAAAGAATCTGCATATGGCTGGAGCTGGGTGTGCTTGGAGGTCTTTTGTTGTCTGATACAGTCAGTCCCGAAGAGCCACTGCTGATTGCCTTCATATTTTTCAATTAAATCCCACAACAAATCATAGGAAGTCTCCGTGGGACATAGGTCACTTCATGTTTGTTCATTATTTGAGCAAGTAAGATGAGCCAATTCTTAAACTTAAAAACACTTAAAAAACCTATTTCTCTCTTCCATGCCAGCAGGTAAAGATCTCGTCATAAAACTGCTCCTGCAGAGGTCAGTGAAAGTGAAGATTCACAGTTGTGGCATCAACAGACTCCTAGTCCACTTCTCATTCCATCTTCCCTGTAAATGAATGACTCCTGAGGTACCCAATGTGTCTAAAGCAGACAAATGATACACAGCAGAAGTACACAATTTGAACATATTGGACTGAAAAGCTTCTGACGTCGTACCTTAAAACCGATACTAACGGACAGTGAACTGGATCCTGTAGGAGAGGAGATCCAGTCTCTAGATCTGAGCTCATGCAAAACAGTTTGAGACTCACTATTTCAAATCCCCTGACAGTGGAGGAAGGCCACGTGCTACCAATCCTGTTCTTAGGCACTTCTCCTTTATGCAATGCAGGGATGTAGGTCCCCAAGGAGATGACGTTATGGTCACTTACGGTGACCTAAGCAAGGCGTGCTGCTGTGCAATTTCCCCTCAGCTTCACTACCCACAGCAGCAGAAGCAACCACCCCCTCTGCCACTTAGACCTGACTGAATTCACCCTCCCTTGTTAGACAGCTCTGTGTTGCAAGTCACTGCTGTAAAAATGAAATGCAAAACACTAAATTCCAAAGCAAATCCCTTATGAAACATTGTCAAATACAAGGCAATGAAACATCAGAATAAGCTAATTAAGAATGGAGCATTTTGGTTTAGTTTTCTTTGACTCACACTTTGTCCATGAGCTTTTTTAATAGAGTCAGTATGTTCATTGGCTGTGACACTTTTTCACAATGCTTTATCTTGGTGTCTGCTTTTGAAAACACTGCTTCAGGTGAAAATGAGTGAGTAGGGATTTCTTCTTTGCCAACAATGAACCTGAAAGAAAAATCACAAAACAGGATCAAAACAGTAATTATATAAATAACTCCAAGACAAACATGAAGTCTCTAAGACAAACTTGCAGTTACACTAAGGTCTGCAAAAGACAATGCATACAGCTGCCAAACCTTGCATCTCTTTGAAAAGATCCCTCCACCAACATATATTTAAACTTCAGCACAAGCCCTGTGAGGAGAGGCTGAAGGAGCTGGGGTTGCTTAGCCTGGAGAAGAGGAGGCTCAGGGGAGACCTTCTTGCCCTCTACAACTACCTGAAGGGAGATTGTAGCCAGGTGGGGGTTGGTCTCTTCTCCCAGGCAACCAGCACCAGAACAAGAGGACACAGTCTCAAGCTGTGCCAGGGGAGGTTTAGGATGGAGGTTAGGAAGAAATTCTTCCCAGCAAGAGTGATTGGCCATTGGAATGTGCTGCCCAGGGAGGTGGTGGAGTTACCATCCCTGGAGGTGTTTAGGAAGAGCCTGGATGGGACGCTTGGTGCCATGGTTCAGTTGATGAGATGGTGTTGGATGACAGGTTGGACTGGATTATCTCAAAGGTCTTATCCAACCTGGTTAATTCTATATTCTATATTCTGTATAATGGTCACAATTGCTGCTGGGATTGTTTTTAACAACAATATTACTGGGACAGTCTGTCTCCTATACAAAAGAAAAACACCAAATAAGAAAATCAAAAGGCCCACAAGCTATCTCAACTATTTCATAGCACAAAGAGGTTTCATAAAGGTTGATCATCACTAGAATAGTTTTGTAAAATATCTGTCTTATAAAATCTTCAAAATGTTTTTGCTCCCACCAAGAGCATCAACTTTGTTTTGCTTGGCTTCAGCCTTAGCCCTCTTTCTTCACCCAGAAGTTGACACTGTCAACACACCAGCTCATCTTAGATGGAGAATTATTGTGTATTAAGGACAATGTAGGACATAATGGCAGGATGTTTCTTAACTCTTGGCACCAGAATCCAAGTCACAGTGAACTGTGGAAGCCTTGCTGAAGGTATAAAAATGCTGCTTTTCAGTATGTGACCGTGAACTGCTGAGTTCAGTAAGCACCATTTCTGCACATTGCTGCAGGAGTGTTTCTGGACTCCAGACTACATTATTTAACTATTTGCAACTGCTATCAAACTCCATGGCTGTTTCATAGCTGCAAACTCCATAACATCTCTCACACTACCAACTTCAAGTCTGTCTCTCCCAAATTCATCTGTTTTCACCACCTGTGATCTGACATCACCCATGCACCAGGCTGTCCCAAGTGATAGGCAGCAGAGTATGTAAGGGAAAGGTAAGAATAAACTGTCTCTGTATTGCTGACACAGAAGAAGAAGAACTTGGTATAACTACCACAAATAAATGAGTAACACTAGAGGGTCCCATCGCAGAGCAAATCCTAGGAGACCCTGGACCACGATGGCAGACAAGACTTAGTAGCATTTTGAGGACATCTCAAATGAACATGCAACAAATCCCTGCTTTATTTGGGTGCTGGTTACTGAACTCCTGGTGTTCATTAAACATTTTGTAAATGCAGCAAATAAACTCCAAAACCCAGCAGTGCTCTGCTTCCAGGAGAATATCAGGAATCACAAATCCCAGTTTTAGAAAGAGAAAAGATTAATGCCCCTTCAAAACCACTCAGCTGCATGTCTGCGTTTCATTTAATAACAGCTCCCAATGTGAAAACCTTCCTCTCTTGCCAGCACATTATGCCTTCTTCAAAATATTCTGGAAACCCCAAAAGCTGGAAAAGTTTTACAGCAGCATCATTTTTCTAAGGAATACTTCTTTTTCACGCAACACAGCTGCCCCTGTGCACGATTCCTTATCGTCTTCACTTTATGCTGCGTACCCACAGCAAATTCACTTACTTCAGTGCAGAGTATGTAAATCCCTTCAAGCCATCTTTGCACCTGAAAAATAAAACCAACATTTCTGTCTATATAAAGTTTTATACATCAAGTATTGCATAGCAGGACGAACATTAGCTTCTCATTAGTCTAAACCAACACATCTGTAACAACTCTCCAGCTGTTCCCAACTTCACAGTTGTCATCACGACCTTGAGACATCTCAGAAACAGTGTACAGCATATACAGTGCCAATGCTTCTCTCCTTTACCCAAAACAAGAGTGGAGAAATTTTTAAAGCATGGTGACAGACCACTGGAGTGAAAATGGAAGATTTCATATGACAAAGAACTGTTGCTCTATGGAAAAGAAGTCATGAAATAGATGTTGCTGCAAGGAGGGCTGATTGAACACCCACCCTCCTGTGAAGGAAAGGTTATTCTGACTTCGAGATTAATTGTTGCCCTTTGCACAGTGCTGATCTCTGCAGCTTGCTACCTGAAGAAGACTCAATCCAAAAGTCCCAGGTTTTCAATTATATAGTGGCTGTGCTGATCCTGAGCTTGATTATATACATCTTTCCTTACAGACTATAGGGTTTCTTGTGTGAGCAATGACCACAGAAAAGCACCCAGAATGGGCTGTGAAAGATTTAGGTTATTGACTTTCTTCTGCCTAGGATACAACACAAGGAGCTGAAGCTTGCAGCCATTCTTGGAAAACTTCTTAGTGCTGTGGTGGTAGCAAAGTAACGAGCAGATACTTGAGGGGTTCCCCTCTTCTTTTAAACAGAAATAAATGGTGGTAAAAATGCATTCCTGGCACGATACAGAGAGCACAAACTGATACCTTACCAACACCATCATTTCAGGACATAGCTACTCTAAGAGAAGGCAGGAGGGTGGTCTCAACAGCTTCAGAAGTGGGAGTGGGTGAACACAAATCTTTGCTTCCTGCCTGCAGAGACCAACCATTTGAAATGACTGTACCTAAAATATTAGTCATGTATATATGATCCATGGGGGCCCAAGGTAAACACATAGAAATATAACTGCTCCCTGTATCTTTAATATAGCACTTTGTAGCCAAAGATATGCAAACGTGTCACTTTTTTTGACTGCTTTACCTGTGGAATTCACAAGCTGAAAATGATCACAGCACTTTTACAGAAAGATGGACTGAAAGACAGACTGAAACAACTGCTGAATGATGAACAAACGAAAGCAGCTTTGCTCAGAGATCACAGCCAATTCCTTGCAGAAGTACAGAGCTCAAAATGCACAGGGCTTAGACACACCTTATCCTCAACTGACCCACAGCTGACTACAGGTTAAGTGCTCTTTGAGTCAAGGGTGTTCCACACACCATGGCTGCAAGCTGCCAGCTCAAGGTTAAGGCCTTCATTTCTACTGTTCCAGTAAATTAAAGCCATACACAAACAGGCATATGAGAGTTCCTAGAATAATACCGAAACAGGAAAGTAATTACAGTATGAACATAATGATGTTTTTGACTTAAACATTCCAATGCAACTGCACTTTCCCTTGCAAGAGTTCCTTGACTACACCACCAGATGTCCCTGCCCAACAAGTGCTGGAACAGACCCGACCGATGCCAGCTGACCGACGACTCATTTGTTTTAAACCAGTCTCAAAGGACTTGTCATTCAAACATTTTCTTCACTAACACTGAAAATCAGAAGACATCTGAATCACCAGAATAGAATGCAGCACCCCAGCCCTCTCCTCATTACTCCAAGAGAAATTAAAAAAAGATTTGAATGCCTGTTCTAATGGCATGACTGAAGTCCAGGCTAACCAATATTGTACTAGTCTTACTTCTCTGATATTTATTATTGTATAGAGCTACAGCTATGAACCCCCTCGCAACACGACAGGTTAAATGTGTAGTTCAATAAGGAATAACACTAAAGAGAAAATTCCATTTTCCCCCTTCACTTCCTTTTTTTATAAATAAAAAATTAAAACAGTGCAAAAGTGCAATTTAACTTCTCAGACAGAATTTTGTTCATGATGCTGGCTGTCTCTGATGTCTTGTGTAGAATCTACACGAAGCCTATATAAAACTAATAAGTATGTGGAAATACTGAGTACTAAGGGTGTCAGAGCCAGTAGCCCTAGAGCAAAAATACTGTTGATGAAGAGTAATTCACACTGTGATTTCCCCTCCCTTGACATGACAATTTTGCTCTTACAAATGAAGCAGCAACCAGCAACAAACCTGGAGATCTAATTTTGGGCTTTACATCGCAAATTCTGTATTTCAGAATACTGGCCTAGAGATGGAAGTTGTCTTATTTATTCACTCACCAGGTACACAACAATGCCAGCAAAAAAACCCCTCTTCACACTGACTTCAAACATTTGGGGCTTTGTAATGGTTTGGGTGTTGTTGGCTTTTTTTGCAGGAGGGGAACAGGACAGAACATGACAACAAAACTCCCTGCACAGACATCACAAATGCAGTGACTGGCCTGGAGGGTAACTGCTGAGCCACAATGAGAGCTGCACATGGCCAGTTTCATGAACACCTGGCTGCTAATAACTGAACTAAGACTAATGATTTGCTTCATACAGCCACTAATTGGTAATAATAATGCCACCACTAATTGGTAATAATAACTTTTACTCAATGCTTCATTGCTCAAGGGGTGAAAAAGCCTGCACTCTGCTGCTGACCCCTGCCAGCCACTCAAGCTGCAAATGAATGCAGCAAAATGCCTGAAGCGCACCTAGCACCACAGATACTGCTGAGGCAGGAAAAACTTCTATAGAGTATTATAAGCTTGTTTGCAGGGTATTATTCATCCTACAAAGTCTGAGACAACAGGTGAGCTGCATGCCATTAGAGCTACTCAGCAGAGCTCATCTCTGCTCCATTTCTGTCTGGACGCTTGCCTGTGTCACCTGCCTCAGGTGATCCTGTTTTGGCAAGGGGGTTGAACTTGATCTCTGGAAGGTCTTACCCACCCCTACCATTCTACCATTCCCACCACCCTGAGCGTCCCAGGGACTAGATCCTCACTGCAGGAGGCTGGCACTTTTTTCCCCAATAATTTAAAGGGCACCATAACCTGGTTCCAGTTTCCCATCGGAGAAGAATTTGTCACTGGTACAAAGCCAGTGGCAGCATCAACTCAGTGAGCTCTGCCTCTTGGGCACCATATCAGATCACACAGCAGAGATACTCTGCTTCACTCCAGCTTGGCTTTGACCAGAGCCATGGTGGGAGCCAGCAGAATAAACACCAATAAATTTGGGTTCTCCAAATTCCCCTGCTGGGACAACTTTGGCACGTGAGCAAATGGGGTCGAGTTTAATTGTGCATATTTATAAATCAAATTTAACTCACGGTCACACATGTTTATTATTTTCATAAGGAAAACAGCAAAAGTGGAATAAAGCCAAGCCTTGATACTCCCTAGACTTCCAACATGACACAAACTATCTCTAACTGTTTATTTTTGTGTATGGAAAGAGGTACTGTATAGGAGTTTACACTACTCTCCGTTTATCCTGTGGGAAGGAGAAGTTCCCACACTGAACTGTAAGGCTGGATGCCAGCAATCATATTTTGAGGGTTTTTTATTAGTATGCCTTCTCATAACTCTTCTAAAGATTGTCTCCATGGCCATTCAATATATCCTGCACAGTTAAGTCATCTGAGGAAACAGGTCACTTTTCCCCCATGGAGCTGGTAAAGAGAAAGCAGCTCTCAGCAACAACATATGCCATGTTTAACAACATCCCTATATTGCTTATGTTCTCCTTCAGGGGAAGATTAAATTAGAAACTCCTATATGCAGAGGTCTCATTATAGCCATGTGGAGAGGAAACACTACAAGTATAGGACACGTGTTGGCATATTGCTGCAGCACATCTGCCCACAGAGGTTCCCCTGTCAGGGGAACCACTTTTCCAAGTTAAGGTGGCTTGTTTTATAGAGAAAGAAGGTTCATAGTGGTGAAATGTGACTGCCTCTGAACACACCAGCTACATCTCTTGCTGCAGGAACTAAAAGCTACCTACAGTCCTTTGTGAGCTGTGCTGAACTCTAGAGGATAATCCATTTTCTGGTTTAAGCTCCTTAGAGAGATTATTGCACTGAAAAAGAAAAAGAAAACTCAACCCAAAGGAGTATCCATACTTCAAACTAAATTGTGGTCCCCTACCAGATGTGCAAATGGTTTTGTCCAGCCACCCATACTGAATCACATCTCTTATACACACTGAACAATTATCACACCAAGGCACCTGGAAATTCTGAGAGCAAAACCAATCTGTTCCGTGCACCATCTGCTGTGAACTTTACCATCTCCCCCAATATTAAATCTAAGCCCTTTCTTGGTGCTATGTCTCCACATCCCAGTTTTCCCTAGGTGGTGCAGAAGCAGGAATAATCATCCACTTTCTTCTCTTCCTCCACTTTGACAGGAATAGCGTGGAAAAATTGCTAGCAAAGCTTTTCTTTCCTTCCCTCAACCAGGGATCAGGAAGAAGAGCGAACCGTGCTGGGCCACAGAACCACAGGAGAACCAGTGACAGACATTAGATGGTGGAAGACTGGAACAAGTTGCCCAGGGAGGCGGTAGAGGCCCCATCCCAGGAGACATTCAAGGTCAGGATTGTTGGGGCTCTGAGCAACCTGATGTAGTTGGGGATGACCCTGCTTACTGAAGGGGGTTAGACTACATGACTTTTAAAGATCTCTTCCAACCTAAGGCATTCTGTGATTCTACGCTCAAACCACCACACTTGGAGCCGCTTCCTCCAAGACTCAATGGAATCACAAGGCACAACTTGTGACTTGTGCAGAGGAAACCCAGAGGCAAACTGAAGGGACAAAAAAAAAGGATTTGTACCCAGATTCTCTCTCATCTGAACTTCCCCTTTTCAAGATTACACTTTTATCTTCTTTCTACTTTTACTTACAGGTCTTGCCTACTCAACCCAAGACTATGAAAAATATTTTAAGGGATTATGACCAAAAAAAATCCCACCTTGCATCCCAGAGAAAGCACATGTCTTTTAGAAGATGTGAAAAATTAAGATTAAAAACAATACAATACAATACAATACACCAGGTTGGAAGAGACCTTCAAGATCATCACGTCCAACCCATCAACCAGTCCAACCCACCTAAACAACTAAACCACGGCACCAAGCACCCCATCAAGTCTCCTCCATCAAGTGAAGTCTCAGCAGAGTTGTAGTGGAAACTCTTATAAAAATGATACCTCACACTATTAAATGTGCAAGGCAGCTGGGATCAAAGTGCAATGAAAACTCTCATTGCTTAAGTTTCCAAATCTGATTGACAGCTTAACTCTCGTGTGTTTAATGTCCAAGGGTGTATCCATGACATTTCTTCTGGCTGTGCCCGAAGTACAAAAAGATCACAGAACCATAGAATCAGTAAGGTTGGAAAAGACCTCAGAGATCATCAAGTCCAACCTGTCACCCAACACCTCAGGACTAACTAAACCATGGCTCAAGTGCCATGTCCAATCCCCTCTTGGACCCCTCCAGGGACGGTGACTCCACCACCTCCCTGGGCAACACATTCCAATGGCCAATTACTTTCTGGGAAGAACTTTCTCCTCACCTCCAGCCTAAAAATGCTATGGTTTTGTAAGTACCACATGCAGCAAATATAAAACTATGCTTAAAAAAAAAAGCAAATGGACAAAGAAAGAGCACAGAGGGACAACATTCAAGGAAAAGAGTGAAAGAAGTACAGTAGAGGAGGTACATAGGAGAAGAGAAGGCTCAGGGGAGACCTTCTTGCTCTCTACAACTCCCTGAAGGGAGGTTGTAGCCAGGTGGGGGTTGTTCTCTTCTCCCAGGCAACCAGCACCAGAACAAGAGAACACAGTCTCAAGCTCCTCCAGGGGAGGTTTAGGCTGGATGTTAGGAAGAAGTTCTTCCCAGAAAGAGAGATTGGCCATTGGAATGTGCTGCCCAGGAAGGTGGTGGAGTCACCATCCCTGGAGGTGTTTAGGAAGAGACTGGATGAGGCACTTGGTGCCATGGTTTAGTTGATGAGATGGTGTTGGCTGCTGGGTTGGACTTGATGATCTCAAAGTTCTTTTCCAACCTGGTTTGTTCTATTCTATTCTATTCTATTCTATTCTATTCTATTCTATTCTATTCTATTCTATTCTATTCTATTCTATTCCATTCCATTCCATTCCATTTTCCTAAAGCTATACTGAATGCATCAATTACAGTACTTGAAAAGAAAGGTTGAATAGAGACGATAAATGGTGTAGTCAACAGGGAATTGTCCCGTTAGGCTTTCATGGACATCCAGGGAATTACATTTTTAAAGGAAAAAATCTGCAATTCTGGCAAGAATGTGACACTGCAATTGAAAAGAAAGCTGGTTTTGCTGAAGTTAAATGACAATACTGTATTCAGGGTTGAAAACCAAAGCTGTTACCTGTCAGCATTTCACATCTGATTGCTAATCAACTTTCACGTGTTCTTACCGAACCTGAAATCAGATTTCTAGTGATGTTAATTATCCTGCTACTTACAACATTCTCACTTCTTCAGAGATTAGTGTTTCTTGTAATGTGCATTTCTGTGTAAATGGAATTTCTCCTAAAAGATCTTGAAAACAAAGAAAACCCAATTTTTAAACTATTTTAGGCCTTCCATGGTTTTGGATAGCAACAGTGCCATGCCGTGGGCTCAGACACATCAACAGAGTCACTCAGCCATGTTCCCTTCTCAAAGCCTCTACCTCACATAGCTAGTAGAAGCAGCCAACATCAATTAAAAGAGCTAATTGATCCAGGAAGTTAAGGATTCATCTGCTTAGCTCCATTGGTTTGTCATATCTTAGAAAGCGAAGTCATTTTTCCACTACCCAATTTTAGTCTCTTTCTTACAAGGTTTTATTAAAAAAAAAAAAAAAAAAAAAAAAAAAAAAAACAAAAAAAAAAACACCAAAGCCAAAAACCAAATCAGGCAAAGAACAAAAATAGGAAATGGTAAAAAAAACCCAACTCTGCAGCATGAAGATGGGAAGTGAAACTGCCTCTAGGGACGGGGGAGACACAGAAAGGTACCTAGACGTGCACACAAACCCACGTCCAGCTCTGCGGCAGAGGCTGCCCCGGTGTTGTTCCATTGTTGTTAGAACAATGAGAACAGTCAGTCAGTCACCAAAGGGGCAGGCTGTTATGAGATTAAAAAGCAAGTGATCTTGAAATCACGCTGGATTTGGCGCAGGTCAAACAACGGCGATGTCTGAGGCGATTCTGTCTTACACGGAGACCTGGGTTAAATTTATCTACTGTCAAATTGTCCTCTGGCTTTTCCTACTGGCTCTCTGCTACTGGAAAAACAGCCAAGAGAAAAAAGGCAAAAATGAGGACAGAAAGAGAGGGGCTAAAACTGTTGGAACTGTATTTTTGCAAGCAGAATTAATGATATTTGCAGGTGATTCAGTATTTCAGTGAGTGAAACCTCTCTTGTGCAGGTGGGCTGATTAATTCAAGTATTCAAGAGACATGGATACAAGATTTTCCTTCTGCAAATGATCCCATAATTGGATTTGAAGGAAATGTGTGGCTGTTTGCTTTGTTTCAGTTGGGGGAAAATGTGATTATCAGGACACGATGTTTGTATTAAATTACCTCTATCTCTGACATTTCATAAAAATGACTTATGTAATCAGAATAACTTCATAATAAAATGTAAAGCTATGAAAAGATTGAAAAGAAATTAAAACTTATTCTGAATATGTCCAGACCACTGTGAGGTTAGGCTAGAGAGTGAAGACAAAGATGAATTAATTAGCTATTTGCAATGACTTTGAATAGAATAGAATTAACCAGGTTGGAAAAGACCTTTGAGATCATCAAGTTCAACCTATCACCCAACACCATCTCATCAACTAAACCATGGCACCAAGTGCCTCAGCCAGGCTCTTCCTAAACACCTCCAATGATGGTGACTCCACCACCTCCCTGGGCAGCACATTCCAATGGGAAATCTCTCTTTGAGAGAAGAAGTTAGGAACTTAGTGAAGAACTTCTTCCTAACATCCTGGCACAGCTTGAGACTGTGTCCTCTTGTTCTGGTGCTGGTTGCCTGGGAAAAGAGACCAACCCCCACCTAAAGTAAGAAGTACTTGAAGTTAGATTTTCACTCTGTTGTTGAAAAATATTCTTAATTGTCTAAAATGTAGAACATAACTGAAACCACCCAGACTGTAACAACTAGGTAGTGAGCCATAAGCCATTAGTTTGTTTCTACACCCAAGCTAAATAACCACATTGCAAAGTTTGCTGCAACTTAACCTTTTACTTCTGGCCATATAATGCTCCTTTGTGATGACTGCCCCACGAAGATTTACCTGCTTACCTGGACTTTACACACAGATCTCTGCTCTGTGTAAACATGCTTCTGAGGCTTTTAAGTAGGATAGGAAATCTTGAAAATGCTTTAAAATCCCAAACCGTGCTTGATGAACCAAAGAGTGAATAAAGTACTTGCACACAGCCACAGAAAGCACTCTTTTGAGAATCAGATCTCAGTGCTACCACAGAAATTCCCTTGAGTAACTCCCATGCTGGCTTATACTATAGCAAGGGACCAGACTTTATCCTAACATTACAGTGCTGTTAAATGATAACAGTGCTGTTCAAACAGATCATATTTTAGTGCTGCACATCCAGGGGTCACATTTGAAATAGAAGTGGCATCATCAGAAAAAAGGTAAATTGAGAGACTGGTGATGAAACTTGAAGTGCAATAAGCCCAAGCCTTTAAGGTCACAATCAGAGGGAGAACTGTCACCTCTGTGATGTACTTCTGATCTTTTTCTAGTCTAACAATCACATAAATGTGGCTTCTGAACATCTGTAATGCTTCAAATATTATTTTTCTTTTGCAACAAACAACTTTTAAAAGCCCCACAGCTCCCTACCAAGCTGTATGCAATCACCCAGATAAAACACAAAATCTCCCCAAAAGATGGAAAATAATACCAATTATATAGCATGGAATTCTTCAGTCATTTGACAAAGTAAAAGAACATAGCATTTATGAAAATACCATCCCCAAAATTATTGTTGGTAAGCTAATTGCTTTTTATAAGATCAATGAAACCTCCCACAGTTGCATTTGCTCTGTAAATATACCAGGGGCAATTACAACTACTACACAGAAACAGTTACCGGGTAGTAAGTGTCACTGACAAAACAGAACGAGGCCATCCAGCGTAACGGCTAATGTTATCTGAATGAAGACATAACAGAACCCCTGAGGTAGAGTCAAAGTTTGGTTTAGGTCCATCAGTTTGAACTGAAATAATTTGTGTATGCAAACATATCCCAAGGAAAATCACTAAGAAAGAAGTGTCAGAGATTCCTCAATGACTTCACTCCTTTTTAGTTAGAAAACCTCTACATTCTATCAAGCACATCCATCACTTTATAGTTGTCACTGCTCCAGGACAAGGGAACAAATAACAAAGACAAGTCCCCCATAAATCACAAATGCAAGATTTGTAAGGGTAAACTTTGCTTAGTTTTGGAGTTCAATATCTTTTTCCCCTTCATCCCTTACATGTCATCTCATTTGTAGAGAAGGCCAGTTGCAGAATGATTATAAGCCACCAATGCTACTGCAGTAGTGAAAAAGCTGAAGTCACTTCAGGATGCTTTAGACAAGCTACTTTTTAAGTTAAACAAAACCCCTCATCCTGTCTGGGAAAGAGGGGACTAGACAAAACTGCAATTCAACTGGCTTCCTAAGGAGGAAGGTGCCTACTGTGAGAAACCGTCACGCGTAAACAGACACGAGGGCATGTCTGAGAATCAGGGAGGTAGCATTTTGTGACTCCAGATGATAAGCAGTATGTGTCATACCCTCTTGACTTGATTCAGGCTTTGGACCCTGAAGCACATGACATTTTCTTTTAAAAACAATCAGAGAAACATAATCTAATGGCAGATTACTAGAAAGAATACAACACTGGTTAGACAAGAGTAGTAAGAGAGCAGCTATCAACGACTTCCTGACAAGCTGGAAAGAGGTACTAAGTGCACTCCACTCCACTCCTGGGTGTACACTACTCAGTAATTTCAGTGCTGAGAGAGGTAACGTGGGGGGGAAAGTGTATGTATATTACATGTGCAGATAATATGAGGAGAAAAGGGCTACAAGAGAAAGAGATAAGCTCAGAAAAATAGGATGCTATCTGTCAGTAGCATGTGCATCATATGTATGTGAAACAATCCACTACACAAATCTAGGTTGAGAACTGTGGAAGGTGAAGAAAAAGCTGGCACTGAATAATTCCCCTCCATTATCAGCTAAAATTAATTGTCTTATGCATCACACTCATTTGAGGGAAACCAGAATAGAGCAATGAGAATTATTCATATGGAAAGTTTCAAATCACTGCAGTTGATCAGCCTAAAGAAGAGGGGAGAAGCTTAGAGGAGACATGGAAAGAGGAAGCTGGGCAGAGGTGGCAAGTGTTCACTATTAAAGTTTAACAGAAAGTGAATAATCTGTTTCGTCAATGTTTGTGTGGGAAAAAAACCCTAATGGACTAAAGTTGCATCAAGATACATTAAGACACTCAGAAAATGTTGTGATAAAAATAGGAATAGCATGTTTATATGTCCTGGAGTCTCCACTACTGGAGATTCAAGGAGAAAAAAAAAAAAACACAAAAGTTAACCAGACATTTGACATGGAGTAACTGATGATTCCTTAAGGCACAGGTAAAATTAAGCAGTCTCTCATGACTCCTGTGAGTCTTTTTATTCTATATTAAGATACACAGAGGAAGGAAAAGTAGATAGCCTTGAGAGATGAAGATTTCTTTGTCCTAGTAACAGAGAAGTATTACTGCAGTGAATGAAGACCCAGAAGGGACACTCACTCTGAAGGCAGTGTTCTACCCAGGTCAGCCCTTCAGCTGAGAAAAGCCTCAAAGAAATACTAAATAAAGGCAAGCAAATAAGGTTTCAGCTTTGAATTAACCTGTTTGTTGTTAAGAGTTTTCTTTCACCTCCAATGTTAAAGTCTCAAATGTAACCAAATGTCCTTCTACAATAAAATTTGTGTTGTCCTCATTTCAAACTTAGATAGAAAGCTCAGCATACTTTGTTGTCCCTGAAAAGATGAAGTCAATAAAATGGTGTGGCAAACAAATCTTCATGTGGCTGCATTCCCAGCAGGTCTGGGAAGAGAAGCTGTTGGATTATGTTTGCTATCCAGAAGCAAAGGCCAAATTTGGACTTTAAATTCAGCTATGAGAACCTGAAGAAAAAGTACCCCTAATTGTTACCTCAGTTATGAGTCCACAAAAGAGGTGCAACCAGGTAAATAAATCCATATGGCCGCAATACACGCGTAGAAAAGTGACACAACTTAGCTGTGAAATACAACCAAGGGTCATCCTAGAAGGGCCAGAAAGCACATCTGCCACTACTTCTGTCTTTGACACAAGTGAGCAGCCAGCAGGAATTAACTGTTCTACTTGCTTGTGCCAGGTACTTTTTCCAAAGTCAACATTTTGTAAGAAATTATGTCAGCTGTGACTGACGGACCAAGGATTCTGAACCTGAAGATGGATGTGCTTGTACACATCCAGGTTAAGCAGCCCATCCTTTCCTTCCTTTTGCTCTGAGTTTTCTTGTATGGAATGCTTCAGGAAACATGTTACATATCAATCTTGCTTCTGCAGAGTTCACTTTATAAAGCTTTAGTAAGAAGAAGCAATTAAATAGGAATTTCCAGTCACATGTTCCTTTAATTCCATCAGAAACACCAAGATGTAGCAAACTAAAGAAAGAGTGTAGTACATAAAGGTAGCTTTTGGTCCACTTGACCTGCTAATATTGCACATTTTAACAGCAAAGGAGAAAAATCAGCTGACAAAAGATTTGCACCATGAAATATTTCTTGAATTCTGATAGCTTTCCAGAGAAAAAGTTCAGTTTACAGGACATTTGGAGTGTTTTCTTCAGGGGATTACATTTCCCCATCCATCTCTGCCCAAGCCAGAGCATGTCTGTTTTCTAACTGCACCTGATGCTGACTCACAAAGTGCTCTGGATGCTGCAAAGCCACGACAGCAGATTAGACAAGGCTGCTTAATTTTTAATTGGCAGTAATTAGGTGGAGATGACTCCAAGTTCTAGTGGCATGTTCTTGGCATTTTTTTTTTTACCACTTCAATATACTCATCAGTGTTATGTAAACAACTTTACAAACTTCATATAGCAGATGGTAATTCTTGGCCCTATACCATTTCCAGTGTTTATAAAAGAAGTTATAAAATGTACTTCATCCAGAAGCTAAGAATGGAAAAAATTATTATGGTTTCAGAGTTTCATTTGTAGCAAGTAACTACAGTAATAGCTTTACATAAGTAGAACAACCACAAGTCAACAAAATTATGCTTAGGTTGGGCAAGTTATTAATAAGTATGTGAACAAGGCAGTATGTACCAGCTGCACAGTCATTTAGCCTACCAGTTCATGGACTCATAAAATGGTTTGAGGTAGAAGGGAACTTAAAGATCATTTATTTCCAACTCCCCTGCCATGGGCAGGGACACCTTCCACTAGAATGGGTTGCTCAAGGTATCATCATAGTATCATAGTATCATAGTATCAGTCAGGGTTGGAAGGGACCACAAGGATCATCTAGTTCCAACCCCCCTGCTATGGGCAGGGACACTCTACACTAGATCAGGCTGGCCAGAGCCTCATCCAGCCTGCTCTTAAACACTTCCAGGGACAGGGCCTCAACCACCTCCCTGGATAACCCATTCCAGGGCTTCACCACTCTCATGGGGAAGAACTTCCTCCTCATCCAACCCAGCCTGGAATGCCTCCAGGGAGAGGGCATCCACGGCCTCCTCGGGCAACCTGTTCCAGTGACTCACCACTCTCAATGTAAAGAATTTTCTTCCTAATATGTTGTCCAAATCTACCTTCCTCAAGTTTCATTATTCATGTTTTCTGCTGATTACAGGCACACAATCATATCCAAGAAGAGCAGCACTGTACATGCTTCACCCAAAAGGTACTAACAGCTGCAGGTAAAAAGAAATGAAGTATTGGTCAAAGTGAATTAAATTTAAGGTTATGAAATTAGGTAATCATATGAACATTGTAAATGTTAAACACACACTCACAGAAGAAGAGTCTTTAACCTTGTGGTCCCTTCCAACCCTGACTGAAACTATGAAACTATGAAACTAAAAGTGAACTGCTCTCTGAGAGGATTTAGGAAATCCATGACACTTGTGCAGAAGAGATGATTAGGCCTGGAATCAAGCAAGGGCTGACGTTTCCCCAGAAAAATGTGAAGAAGCCATGTTTTGAAATGATGTGTTTCAGCCTGCAATACTGAGAATAAGGAAAGGATTCATGGCAAGGATTAGGATGCTACAAATCATATGGAACATATGAATAGGAGTCTGTTTCCATGTATCAATAGGGGTTTAATTTCTGAATGAGAAGCTTAAGCAAGGGCACATTCTTTTGCACAACATCCCACGGGTTTCCTAGAATACACACGCTTGGTAACGTCCTCAGTTCTAACTTTACTCCATAGGTTCTTATGAATCTGATCTCAATGTTTTATTTAGTGCTTAGAACAGCAAAAGATTTGGAATTTAGTTTTGAAGAAGGGATAAAGCTCATGACAGGTAGAAAATAAACTTCTTTCGTTCTATGAATAAATATTTATTAAGAACTGGTTGTAATTTCTCCAACTGTCATCAGTTGCTATCTGAAACAGATATCCCAGGAAAAGAAAAACCAACCAAACAACAACAACAAACCAAACAAACAAAACCCCCCAGACAACCAAAAAAGCCCAATCAACACATAAAATCCTCAAACAGCTGGAACTCATCCTCTAAATATGAAATAAATCACTTGCGAGTGCATTCCACACTCAAAGCCCTAACCAGGACACCACACAAGCAACTAAACAAACAAAGCCTAGAAGGAACATTAACATCCTTGGTAACTGGTGTCCACTAATTGCAGAGCACCAGGACAGCTTCAATAGCAAGGCACGGACTGAATAGGACTGTCTGATAAATCTACTACTCTTGAACACTCCACACAGTATTCTTGACCCTGTAGGTCACAACCTTTTGCTCCCAAGTCACTCATGCAAAGGGGGGTAAAGAGGTTTAGCCCATTCCATTAAATCCTTGTAATTATTGGTTAGAGTTTTAAGTCATCTAGCATTATATACACAGTAATTTGGCAAGTCACACATGTGCTTGTCAAACGAAACACAGCAGACAAAATGGAGGTAATTTTAAAACCTTTAAGGCAGCTCAAAACTTTGGAAGTTTAATTACTTTTACATTTAGCTGGTTAGAGTTCTTTGCAGTGTACAAACTGTAGTAGACAAACTAATCTCCAATTATGCCTAAACCAAACAAATGTGAATTATTTTGCAATTGAAGGATATTAGGAATTTATCTAAAGCTTAAACCCACAACAATGACAGGAAAAAACATAATGATCACAACTGGGCATGAAAAACAGGGCATCATCAGACAGCAGCTCAATCATAACTCTCTGGATAGTCAGTTTTTATTCTCAAATTTCACATCCCTAACAGCTTGCTGTCAAGTACAATATTTCTTTTATGGTGTAATTTGGCTGTAATCTGCCAAGTGCACTGTGTAAAATGATTACTTCACCTTATGAATCACTTTTCATCAACATACTTTTAAATACAGCTGCAACACTTTTGTTCTACAGAAAAACAACAATTTTGCACTGTTGATTGCTCTGTGATGGAGTGAAGGGTGGATCTGAGGATTTGGGATGGAGTTTTGTATTCATTTACTTGCTTCAGAATCCTTATTTCATAAAGGTCATTCCAAATGCATAAACCCCTCTATTTTTATCTTGCCAAACAACATTACGTGGGAATCAGTGATGAATGTGGTTCGTGACACTGACTCCTGGAATCCAGTCCAGTGAGGGGTGAAAAAGTCCCACCTCCAGTCCAGGGTTTCAGAGCTCTGAATTTCATTAGGGAGTAAGTTTTAGCTGTATCTCTAATCCTGCTACTAATGATGAGGTAGCCTTCAAGCTTCCCTTTCCAAGCACCCTGTCTGGCAGCACAGACAGAAGTATTGAAACTGACACTCTGAGAAGACACAATTGCCAGCATCTGTCTTACTCATGCCAAGACCTACCAGAGTATTTCGTTAATTTTTCCTAATTTTCAGATTCATGCCCCATCCCCAGGGTCTTGAAAAAAGATATGTGCAAGGAAGTTTAGCATTCAAGGAGCAGAGGGATGCTCATTGCAAGCAATCTGCATTACAAATAGCTTCAGTGCTGTCTGAGCTCTTTCAGAAAAAAATCCTAGAGGGGTCTATTACATCTTTATAAGATGCCCCATTTGAAAGAGCTTCTCTGGAAGGCAATCCTCCAAAACACCAGGTAATTCACTTCTCAGTTCAAACATTCCAGAGTTAAGAGGCTTCTTCACACAGGCAAGCAATGCTCATGTCTAGGAGACTCCTTAGTCTTGTTGGTAGATACTTGCCAAAGTCATCCATGACTTGAGATTTCAGAATATTTCTGTGGTTCAGTCACAGAGGCTCAAGACAGTATCACAGTATCACAGTATCACTAAGGTTGGAAGAGACCTCAAAGATCATTGAGTCCAACCTGTCACCACAGACCCCATGACTAGACCATGGCACCAAGTGCCACATCCAATCCCCTCTTGAACACCTCCAGGGACGGTGACTCCACCACCTCCCCGGGCAGCACATCCCAATGGCAAATGAGTCTCTCAGTGAAGAACTTTCTCCTCACCTCCAGCCTAAACTTCCCCTGGCACAGCTTGAGACTGTGTCCCCTTGTTCTGGTGCTGGTTGCTAGAGAGAAGAGGCCAACCCCTTCCTGGCTACAAGCACCCTTCAGGTAGTTGTAGAGAGCAATGAGGTCACCCCTGAGCCTCCTCTTCTCCAACCCTCCAACCCAAGACAACCCTCCTCTGCATCTTAATTTGGTCATAGCATAGCATTTCCTGGATGTTTTTCGTGGAGTTGAATTATTTTAAGGTGAGTCAATTTTGTAATTCATTTGGCATCTGGAATCAGCTCTATGTTTCCATGTCCTGTACAACCAGGATTTTGAGTAACTGTATGCAGGTAGCATTTTGTTGCTATTTATCTAATTTGCCTTAATTTACCTAAGGATTTTGTCTTCTTTTTTTCTATTAACAGTTTAAGAGGGGGAAAAAATGTATGCTATATTGAGAAGGAAGCACATAGACCCTTATGTCTTTTTAGAGACAGGAAAAACAAGAGGACTTTTAAATGTCATTTATTATTGACCATACAAGTTTTAAGGCACTTTGATCATCCACATTAAACTTGTCTAGGTATGGATAAACAACAGGAGAGCAGCAAAGCTGTTTACAGAGAGTTAGGTTAAATAAGCTTTGTTTGTTTTTCATTAAAACTTGAAGCAACAACTTTTTACAGGAGCAAACAAATGCATTAAGCTTGACTTCCTACCAATTGCACAGCAAGAATATTCCACAAGTTTGACACCCTTCTGTAATCTGTGGGTTCTACAAAGGCCTGGGTTCACCCAGGAGCCTGTGATCACCAGCAGAGCTGTCTTGTCTACACAGCTGCCTATTGTCATGAGAAAAAGCAGGATTCTCTGTAACTCTGGGACCATTATGCTTTTGCAAATATAAGCAACTGGCTCTTGCACCCACAAGCTCCTTGGAAGAAGACTGGCAGAAAGACAAGGCAATGCTGTCCCAAACACCCCTCCTTCTTCATGCACCCAGTAAAACACGGCTGCAGGGTCAGGATTTCACTCGACAAATATACATGAGGTTCTGCAGCTCTCTCCCCCGACAGAAATTATGCCTGTTAGAAGGAGAATGTGAAAAAGATACACTGAAAAAACCCAAACTCTCCTGAAACTTATCTTTTTCACATCTCGGCATCTGTTTTCGTGGGAAGTTTCTATTAACATATGGTCACAATATGATTGCAAGAAGTTGCATATTAAATCCAATCCATTATATTTTGAAAGTGTGGCCAGCAGGAGCAGGGAGGTCATTCTACCCCTGTGCTCAGCACTGCTTAGGCCACACCTGGAGTCCTGTGTCCAGATCTGGGCTCCTCAGTTTAAGAAGGACTTTGAGACACTTGAATGTGTTCAGAGAAGGGCAACGAGAGTGGGGAGGGGTCTGGAGCACAGCCCTGTGAGGAGAGGCTGAGGGAGCTGGGGTTGCTTAGCCTGGAGAAGAGGAGGCTCAGGGGAGACCTTCTTGCTCTCTGCAACTACCTGAAGAGAGGTGGTAGCCAGGTGGGGATTGGTCTCTTCTCCCTGGCAACCAGCACCAGAACAAGAGGACACAGTCTCAAGCTGTGCCAGGGAAAGTTTAGGCTCAATGTGAGGAGAAAATTCTTCCCAGCAAGAGAGATTGGCCATTGGAATGTGCTGCCCAGGGAGGTGGTGGAGTCACCATCGCTGGAAGTGTTCAAGAGGGGACTGGATGTAGCACTTGAAGCCATGGTTTAGTTAGTCATGAGGTGTTGGGTGATAGGTTGGACTTGATGATCTGTGAGGTCATTGCCAACCTAATTGATTCTATGATCCTATGATCCTATGATTCCATGAAATGGAGACTCATAAATAACTTTTTTGCCCTATTTTTACCCTCACTCCATAGACTCAAAGCAGCTCCATTTAAAAACCACAGTGAATCTGAAAATCACACTGTTTCTTGCTTAAAAAATTGTTAAATGAGTAGTTTTAGAACCTACATGACACATTTTTGAGATCAGATACACCACAATGACAGTGAACTGTCATAGCAATGTACCTCCTTCCCTGTAGAACACTATAAAATGAGACAAAGAACATGAAACTGCAATAGTTTGTTTACACAAATTTCTTACAGGAATGCTTTAATTTGAGCTGTAAATAACTTACCAAAAAAATCCACACTCCAAACAGACCTGATGGATGGGTATAGGAATTGGACTATAAGCGAAGTATAGTCCAGGCATAGAGCCCTGGGGGCTTTTCAGTCTGGAGAGAAGACTGAGAGGGATCTAATAAATGTATTTAAATATCTGAGGGCTGGGTATCAAGAAGAAAGCAGCACCAGAACAAGAGGACACAGTCTCTAGCTGTGCCAGGAGAGGTTTAGGCTCAAGGTGAGGAGAAAGTTCTTCACCGAGAGAGTCATTCGCCATTGGAATGTGCTGCCCGGGGAGGTGGTGGAGTCACCGTCCCTGGAGGTGTTCAAGAGGGGACTGGACGTGGCACTTGGTGCCATGGTCTAGTCATGAGGTCTGTGGTGACAGGTTGGACTCGATGATCTTTGAGGTCTCTTCCAACCTTGGCAATACTGTGATACTGTGATACTGTGAAGGGACAGCCCCATCTCACTTGCACCCTGTGACAGGGCAAGGGGCAAGGAATAGAAACTCCAGCACAGGAGGTTCCACCTCAACATGAGGAAGAACTTCTCTACTCTAAGGGTCACAGAGCACTGCAACAGGCTGCCCTGAGAGGTTGTGGAGTCTCCTCCTCTGGAGATTTTCAAGCTCCATCTGGATGCACTCCAGTGTGACCTTGTGCTGGATTCTATGGCCCTGCTCGGCAGGAGGGGGTTAGACTCGAAGATCTCCAGAGATCCCTTCCAACACCTAACATCCTGTGATCCTGTGCCTCCTCAATCCTTACCATTCTCAGTTCCCAGTTAGTTTAAAAATTAAAACATTACACCAGCTTGGGCATCAACATCTGCAGGTATAAGTTGATACATATCTACACCTAGACAGAATTAC
Source organism: Colaptes auratus (assembly GCA_015227895.2). Lineage (NCBI taxonomy): Eukaryota > Metazoa > Chordata > Aves > Piciformes > Picidae > Colaptes > Colaptes auratus. The sequence continues at coordinate 28,346,095 of CM037631.1, forward strand.
TCACTGCACTGAGCAAAAAAACCTCCCAGATGGGTCCCGATGAAGTTTCAGAAACTGACAAAAAGGAGAATTTGCTGTTTGATGCTGCTCCTTCTTTATATTGTTTGGAATCGCTTTTGCTAAAGATTAGGTTAGTTGAGAAAGAAGACATTGGTTACTGCAGCATCAACCACACTGTCACAACATGAAAACAAGTATCATAAAGAACCTTTTCCATGGCAGATAAGTGTAGAATAAAGCAGGAATCTAGGCAAAACAGTAAAGCATTCAGATGTGAGATATGTCCATTTTCTTCACCTTTCAATGAGGCTCCAAATATGAGAGAAACCTAACCTTTTTTCCTCTAAATGTTTTTGTTTGGGGTTTTTTGTTTGTTTCTTTCTTTCTTTGGTTGGTTGGGTTTTTTTCTGTTTGCAAATGGGGAACATATGGTGGTGCATCCTACCATCCAACATGGCATGCCAGAAAGGAGTATAGTGTTACTGAGCTTTTCCTTCAGGATTCACAATCATCCATGACACATGCATAAAAACATATGTGTGTGTGTGTGTGTGTGTGTGTGTGTACATTTATGACAGGACAAGTGGCAATGGGTGGAAGTTGAGGCATAGGAAGTTCCATGGAAAAATAAGGAAACAAATTTTCCCTGTGAGGGTGACAGAGCCCTGGAGCAGGCTGCCCTGGGGGCTTGTGGAGTCTCCCTCTCTGGAGATATTAAAAACCCACCTGTGTGCATTGCTGTGTGACCTGGTATAGGTGATCCTGCTCTGGCAGGGGGGTTGGATTAGATGATCTTGGGAGGTCCCTTCCAGCCCCTAACATTCTGTGATTTTGTGATCAGCAAATCTTTTGCTGTGACCTTACTCCAGAAACTTAATCAGGCTTCCTTGCTGTGAAGCCTTTCACTAAGGAAAGATAAGAAAATAAAGGGAAACTAAAAGGTAGATTTTGCTTTTCTAAGCATGTGGCATTCAGTTGGACTCAGGCAGGCAGTTCAAGACTCAGTTAAATCTATTTAGATTTAAAAGTCATAAAACACATGTTCAGATCTGGGTGGTCTGTGTAATGTCCAAAAATATATGAATTGGCTGATCTTCAAAATAATATTTTTCTGATTTCTTTTCCTCAACTAATAAATTATATCCACTTTTGCAGTAAGGTCACAGGCTAGTATTTGACAATACTGCTCCTCTACATGCACTGATACCCACACATCTCTTCTGTTCAGCATAGTGGGGTCACTAGAAGCAGGGCTAAAAAGCAAGGGCACTGGTTCCATAAAGCTTTATAAGCAGATGGAAAACCTAATTTCAATCATGCCCTAACAAAATGAAAATATGTAATAATTAATTATCCATTTGTACAGTTAGCTGTATGGGAGGGGTAGATCACATTTCTTAGTCAGAACTCTGCTGAAGACAGAAGAAATCGAGGCAGAAACCAGCTGTAAAACTGAGTCCTGTCATTAACTGCTGAAGAAATCAATGCACCAATCTAACACCATCTCTGTTTTTCCTGTGACAAAATCAGAGTTGCAATGAACTGAACAACCAACAGTGCATCTTCACAGCACCTCAAAATAGTCAACCCTTCATGAATGCTTAACTGTAACATAAAATCAACATTCAAATGGATCCAATCTTGGCATGCCCTACAAGACCCTTTTATTCTGGTCCCCATAAAGATACTGATTAGTTTGAATTTTTATTTTCTATTCCCTAGTTCCCAATTATACCTAATTGTTACACAGGAAAGACTTAAGTCCTGGTAAGTATTAAGAGAATATTTGATTTTCCTCTCTTACTGATGTGAATATATTTCCTAAGTGCATGTGCTAAATACAGTATTTGCTATTCCAGTACCACAACCCACGGTATGCCACTGTGGTGGTTTTAGGCTGTGCCTTTAAAATTCAGTTATAGATTTTGAGCAGAAAAGTAGAAAAATATACATAAATCACTATTGGGTGTAAAAAACAAAACAAAAGATTATTCTACACTAATTCATTGGGTAAATATCTGGAATAAGAGAGCTGTACCATAACAATTCTTCCCTTTTCTCTTCTCTTCTGATCTCTGGCTGTTTTGCTTTGCACAGGAGAGATAACCTGCATGCTTTGGCTGGCCTTGGCTAAGTCTAACTTCTCTGCTCCTTTCTCTTGTCCCTTTTATACAGGGGGGTAAGGGGTAAGGCAGGGAGGGAGAAGCTAGTAGCTTCCCTGGTCCATGGCCAGGGAGGTCCTTGTGCTGGTTATTAATTGCAAATACCTGTATCATATTGTAATTCCTGTATATTGTGTACCTATTCATTGCATTCCGTCATAGAGTGTAGTTTCTGCTTGTAAACACAGCTCCATTTGCTTCTCACTGAGTTGGTCTGGCAAAGGTATTGCTGGGGGAAACTTCAACCCACCACAGCCAGCTTTGCATTTGTAGCAAGCATCCATACTAATGTATTAAAAAAAAATATGTATCTATTTAGATTTGAAAGACATAAAACACAAGTTCAGATCTGGGTGGTCTGTGTAATGTCCAGAAATATATGAATTGGCTGATCTTCAAAATAATATTGTTCTGATTTCTTTTCCTCAACTAATAAATTCTATCCACTTTTGCAAAAAAATACCTGGTTTCTTCTGCAAGTCTGGCATCAATGCATGCAACTCCTGCTGCTGCATCTTACTGCCATCAAACATTCATGAACAGATTATCTCACACAAAAGCTTCCACGCAGCTTTAACACCCAACAACTTCAATTCCTATGAATTGGAACATCACTTGCTAGTATGCCTGCTCTCTAACAACATACCTCCAGCAGTAGTACTGCTGGATATCCACCAGGACATGCCACAGCCAGAGACCAGTGCAGGAAATCTGCTGTTGCAAACAAGACTCCAGTTGAGCCTAACAGATTACTCTCTCTGCACACCATGGCCTGAGCTCTGATCATCACCCACTGACAACACTCATTTCTTCAACAATGAAGAATTTCCCAGTCCTGAGAGAGCCAGAGTAGCGCAGCAGACCCCTAGCAGGACAACTTCCACATGGCTTCCTCAGTATTTCCTCAGGCTACAATAGCTAGACTTTCAAGTACATTATTAATGTCTTCTCCTAATTGCTTCCAAGAAGAAAAGGCAAATTCCTTCACTTCCATTATGCAATACAGGATTGACAACCCACACACCACAGAGTACTCAACAACCTGCTTCCTATCATGCTTTAAAATAGGCATGAAAATACCTTGATCAGTTTTTCCATAGCAGAGGGTCACTTATACATCTCTCATACTCATGACTAACCCACCATAGACTTGTTTACATATTATGGGCCCTCACTGCGATCATGACAGGCCATCTTGGCTATACCTGAAGACTGTTCTTATTTCTCACAGCTGCAGTAGATCTGTGCTGTTTGGTTTGCAGCTTCATGAAGTATGCTGCACACTGCAGTTCTTGGCTGTTCTGATGGCTCTACTTACGCACCTTCTCCCAAGAAAAGAGGCAACTGTTTGTTAATAGCAGAAGTAGGGAAGGACTGTTTAGAAGGGCTTGTGGCGATAGGACAAAAGCTCTCTCTCTCCCTCCCTCCCTGCCTGAAGTAGGGCAGGTTTAGGTTGGACATAAGGAGGAAGTTCTTTACAATGAGTGTGGTAGAATACCGGAACAAATTGCCCAGGGATGTGGTGGAGGCCCCATCCCTGGAGACATACAAAGTTAGACTCGATGTGGCCCTGCACAGCCTGACCTAGCTGGAGGTGTCCCCGCTCACTACAGGCAGGTTGGACAAGATGATCTTTGAGGGTCACCTCCATTCAAATGCAATCTGTGAATCTTAGATCAGATTCCTGCTCTTCCAGGACTTTGCACAGGTATGAGAACAAAGAACTACCTCCTCTGTTCCTGGGGAGGGCAGGGCAGGTACAGAAGATCTGCAGTGCAGACCTGGCTTTAACAGGCTCTCCTGGCTGCACAACCCCATTTTGCTAGCATGAAGGAAGTGCCCACAGGTGGTGGCCTCCCTGCAGTGAGCACACCCAGGAGACCACCGCTCCATTACACATTGTTCTGAAACGATCTTCTAGCAGAGAGACTTTTCAAGTCAATGAAGGAACAAGGCCTCCTGTGGGGAAGGAAGATGGAGGTGAGGGGAGGTTAGTCACCCATGATTTGTACTCCGTTGCCAGGTCTCCAGCTGGGTTAAGCACTGCGTGACAGAGTTGATATCCTGATCAAGTCCTTGATTTACGTTTTGGCATGCCTCACCAGCGCTTCTCAGCAGGACTTGATGAATCATTGATCTGTTCCAGTACAGCAATTTCTATGTATGTTCATAACCTTGGAAGAATCTATATAGAATTTGAACACACATTTAGTTTTGCACACTGCTCAGCAGGATCATTTTCAGCCATTAAATGCTGAGCTTTATTCAAGTTGTGCAGTTCCATTAGTGCTGCATATTTGTGCTTGCAGGTTGAAAATGAAATTAATTTTGGAAAAGAAAAGGAAAAAAAAACAAAAAAGAGTAAAAATATTGTCTCCTAGGTCTTACTTTAATTCTTTTGTGAGGTAAGTTGATAAATTATGTCTCACACAACGCTACTCCTAAACATCCTGAACCTCAAAAAGCTTTTATTTGCTTGCTGAATAAAATAAATGTAGCAAGAGGGATGGCCAGCCCTTTTATCAGAGCTCTGCCTCAACCAAGATGCCAGATGCAATCAGAAAAAGAGCTCACCTACAAATGGAAGTAAATACCAGTGACTTTGCTTGGGGAGATGGAGTAACTCCACGCTGTCACAGACAGGAGCTCACTGACGTGGCTTTGTAAAACAAAGTACAAAAACAAAGTAAAAATTATAATGAGCTAAAAGAAATTTCTGTTGCTCTGCACAAGAGAGAAATCCCCATCCCATATCCTTCATGTATGTAAGAGGCAGACAGTATTCTGCAGGCTCAGGACCAACAGAGTGTCTGCTTAATGAGGTTTACAGACGGTTTTCTGCAGCTTAATTCGCAAAGCCTTCAGAGCCCCTTGAGCTCCAGGCTCCAGCCAGCCCTCAGCATGTCCCTGACCTCATCTTCACAGGTGAGTGCTCCAAGATTGAGGATCAGAGTAGTTGTGCTTCCCACCTGCCATCTCAACAGCTACAGAATGAGTTTACAGCCCTGCCCTCCCCTTGCTTTTCCTCAAATTAAATTTTAGTCTCATTTTACTCCTTAGAGTTCCACTTCACATCTAGCGTACCACCATGAGCCACTCTGACTATAAAGAGGAGACAAAAATCTGGTGACAAAGACTACTTTAAACAATGCAAACATTTTTTTCTGCATGTATCTGACAATGCCTGTGGTTTTATAAAGGTATTTAAGAAATATCAATTATATAATTATGTAAAGGAAGCAACTAATATTTGTCATTACTGTGCCTTGCTCAAGCTGGGGAACACCAACACATTCAACATCAACTATCAGCTCACTTCAGAGTGAAAGCTAACCAATTTATCATAGCATCATAGTATCAGTCAGGGTTGGAAGGGACCACAAGGATCATCTAGTTCCAAACCCCCTGCCATGGGCAGGGACACCCCACACTAGATCAGGCCGGCCAGAGCCTCATCCAGCCTGGGCTTAAATACCTCCAGGGACAGGGCCCCAACCACCTCCCTGGATAACCCATTCCAGGACTTCACCATTCTCATGGGAAGAACTTCTTCCTCACATCCAGCCTGAATCTCTCCAGCTTCATTCCATTGCCCCTAGTCCTATCACTACCTGAGAAGTCCCTCCCCAGCCTTCTTGTAGGCCCCCTTCAGATCCTGGAAGGCCACAATGAGGTCACCTCAGAGCCTTCTCTTCTCCAGACTGAATTTCTGTATGTGTGTTAGATGTACATGTCAGAAAACATTTCAAATTGTATTAGATTAAAGCCCCAGTTCCCAAGTATCACTTTTCATATAATAAGTAAGTTGATTCAGGTGATAGTCTACTTAAAATAGTCCTTATTTTTCCTCCCTTGCCCTTTTTTTATTGTTACTATAATAGCAATAAAAAAACCTGGTCTATTCTATTCTATTCTATTCTATTCTATTCTATTCTATTCTATTCTATTCCATCCATTCCATTCCATTCCATTCCATTCCATTCCATTCTGATATCAGAAGTAAGAAGTTCTTAGAGAGCCAGGAAATATCACTGTAGAACTACAACACTGGGTATTTACAAAAGGGAACTTACTATTCAATCTCAAAGAAACTTGAAGCAGCAATGCCTTCTGAACTATCATAGCAATTACATTTTCACTTCTTTAATCTCCATCTTTTAAGCTGCAATCCTTATACAGTGTGAAATAAAAGACAAACCAAAACATACTTTAAGATGACACTTGAGTGTGTATCTTAAAATAACAGTACTTGACAGCACTCAGGTGAAGAGGAGATTTCTGGACAATTTTTGTCACTATCAAAATTCAAATAAGCTTCAATGAGCTTCTACCTGCTGTGGTAAGCAGCAAAACAAAGTGTCTGTACCAAATTAGATCTGACATACAGTGAAACAAGACAGGAGAAGGGAGGCCAAGTCGAATAGCGAAGGCACTGAGCTCCTGAGATGAATGCCAAGTATGCCAAGCATTTCCAGTTAAGTAAGAAAAGAAAGTAAAAAAAAGAAGATCAAGCAGATGGCTACCTGAAGAGCCATTCCACACGAAAAGCTCACTCCACGTGGTGGTGCAGGAAGATACACGTCCAAACACCATGCTGATGTTTCCTGACAGTCTTATAGGACAAAGTGTGACAAGGAGTATTTGCACAAGAGAAAAATTACCCTCCATTGTATGCAGCTTAAAGAGCTTTAAACCTGAATCAGTTTTATCTGTATGTTATCAGGGAGCTTGTGAAATGCTGAAGAGGAGCCTGCCTTAGTTTCTTGCTGTTGCAAGGAAAATTAAATGACTGAAAAAGCACAAATCTAGCAGGCCATCTCATTTGTGGAAAGGAAACCTTCGAGGCTGATCTAGTGGGAATGCTAGGATAATCTGGGCTGAAATGAGGTCTCCCTGACAAGAAAAGCCTCTCTAAATTGATGACTGCTTTAAGAGCAATGTGTAACAGAGGGGAAAAGACTGGAAAAAAACTAAGACCTTGAACTTACACATTTGAAGATCTCATCCTGATGGTATGAAAATTTCAAGCACTGTATCTTTTATAATATGGAAGATTATTTCAAGTAATAGAGGGCTTACAGATGCAATATAATATATATACAACACAGCACTTACATAGAAATTAATGTTACTCAAACACAAAAAATACTTTGAGCTAAGTTTGCTCTTCAGGAGGAGGAAAAGAGCTAGAAATAGATACCCAAAATCCACATTTTAAATGTAATTAAGGAGAAGCTAGACAAACAAATAGTTCTTAGAACCCAAAACATTCCAACACAGCTTTGGATGCTTTCTAAAATCTTGTGGACTTTACACTAAATCAATACATTATAAATTACATCCTTAAAATTAATTTGTAGATCCAGTTACAGATTACTGCTTCAAAACCTGAATTGAAAAGGATCTCACAGATCAGACATTTGCATCTTTGAGTGCATTATTTAATGAGACTGCACTTTAGGATACTCAAAAGAAAATGAACTTTGTATTCACCTCCTCCTGCCTGCGAAATGCTGCATTTTCCTGCAGTGCCTTTCCCTGAAGCTCAGATAACTGCTTTTCAGCGGGTGCATGTGTGTGCACATGTGCATATCAGTCACGGGGTTATCTACAGTTCTGAGAACCAGGTGGCGTGTTCAACATGCTTTTACTAATCACTGCTCTGCTATTTGATTGCAAGGGTGTTTTAAGAAGAGAGAAATGAAGGGAATCATGCAAGGTATATGAACTTAATGTGACTCTTTAAATTAGTATTTTGTGGTTTGATACTAAGCTGGAGAAGGGCCTGGAGAACAAATCTTAGGAAACGCAGCTGAAGGAGCTGGGGCTGTTTAGTTTGAAAAAGAGGAGGCTGAGGGGACCACATCACTGTCTACAACTACCAGAAAAGACACTGTGGAGAGGCTGGTGCTGGTCTCTTCTCACAGGCAGTTAGAGATAGAACAAGAGAGAATGGCCTCAAGCTGTGATTGGGTAGGTTGAGACTGGACATTAGGAAAAAAAATTCCCAGCAAGAGTGGCCAGGCACTGGAATGTGCTGCCCAGGGAGGTGGCTGAGGCACCAACCCTGGATGTGTTTGAAGGTCATTTGGATGTGGTGCTTGAGGGGCTTTAGGGGTGAACCTTGTAGTTGGGTTGGACTCGGTGATCCTGAGGGTCTTTCCCAACCTGAATGTTTCTGTGAGTCTATAAATCAAATGTATCTGAAATAAGGATATGCTAGGTGATCTTTCAAGGTCCCTTCCAGCCCCTGAAATTCTGAGATTGTGATTCTGTGATTATGCTGAGAGACTTGAGAATTAAAATGCAGCAAAACAATCACCTGACTGCTTTGGCAAGTTAAAAGAGTAACTCCTGGGTATTTTACTATATGCTTCCCAAAGACAACAGAAAGCACATACACAGCCAGCAAACCCACTGCAAATGATCACACCTTCAACCTCGGATTAGCAAGCACGTAACGTAAGCAAAAGACACCAAAGAGAAAAGCACAGATATTGTGTAACAGAAGTGAATATTCCTGCACTTGCCCTTTGTATTCTGTATAGACTGTCTAGAGAGGTCAATGAATTTACAGCAGGATGTTAGCCAAAATTATTTCTAATACTATTCCTCACGAGGTTAGTGCTGCTTGGAAGGTTATGGTGATTTAACTCAAGCTGACACCACCTTGTCACCAACTCACAGCACACACAGTAGGGTGAAAACTTTCACACTTATCTGAAGCCACAAATAATGCTCCAAAAGTCTTAAAAGGTTTGAAAGTTTAGCTTTCAACATCAGGTTTACCCTTTGTTTGCACCCGTGAGAAGAGCTGTATCGGCAAGAAATTATCAGTAACCTGTCAGTCTGCATTACAGAGTGACAACAGGGGATGAGTTAAATTCCAGTTTCATTGAGTCAGCTTTGGAAGGTGACAAATATAGACAACCCAATGGTGATTCCTTTTAGCTAAGCCTAAAATTTAACTTTTCAAAAGGTCTGGAAAGCATCAAATCACTTTTCTTTTTTTTGGCCCCATTTTATCAACAATTCTTCACAAAATTGAAATAATAAACTTGAAGCAGAATTCCAGAAAGAAGTTTGTCCATTTATTTCCACATTCTGGTTTCAAACATTTGATCAACTTAGTTTTCCCTCAAATGCTTTTGGCAGTTATCTATTTATTTAGTTCCTCATGAAGCAACAGAGAGTCAAAAGAAATTCTAAACCAGGAAATGAGTAATTGGAAAAACCTTAAGCTACTTGCTACTTCTATCGCCCAACTGATGAGATTTCAAGACTGACAAGATTTCCAATAGTCTTCTACAGCAGCTCTTAAATAAAGGCCTGGGCTACAACCATGCTTTATATTTTATTTCTATAGGAGGCCTTGCACTCCTAAAATAAATCATAGTATCATAGTATCAGTCAGGGTTGGAAGGGACCACAAGGATCATCTAGTTCCAACCCCCTGCCATGGGCAGGGACACCCCACACTAGATCAGGCTGGACAGAGCCTCATCCAGCCTGGGCTTAAACACCTCCAGGGATGGGGCCCCAACCACCTCCCTGGACAACCCATTCCAGGGCTTCAGCACTCTCATGGGGAAGAACTTCCTCCTCATGTCCAGCCTGAATCTCCCCACCTCCAGCTTCATTCCATTCCCCCTAGTCCTATCACTCCCTGATAGCCTGAGAAGTCCCTCCCCAGCCTTCCTGTAGGCCCCCTTCAGATACTGGAAGGCCACAATGAGGTCACCTCACAGCCTTCTCTTCTCCAGACTGAACAGCCCCAACTCCTTCAGTCTGTCCTCATAGGAGAGGTGCTCCAGCCCTCTGATCATCCTCGTGGCCCTTCTCTGGACACCTTCCAGCACCTCCAGATCCCTTTTGTAACAGGGGCTCCAGAACTGGACGCAGTACTCCAGGTGGGGTCTCACCAGGGCTGAGTAGAGGGGGAGAATCCCCTCCCTTGACCTGCTGGCCACACTTCTCCTGATGCAGCCCAGGCTCTGATTGGCTTTCCGGGCTGCAAGTGCACCCAGAGAGCTCCTGGGGAGCTTCTCCTCCCCCAGCACCCCCAAGTCTCTCTCCTCTGGGCTGCTCTCCAGCCAGTCCCTGCCCAGCCTGGATTTGTTCCTGGGATTGCCTCGACCCAGCTGCAGGACCCTGCACTTGGTCTTGCTGAAGCTCATGAAGTTGGCATATAAACGCATATAAGCATGTAGTAAAGACCCAGTATACCAAGACTTACCATGTGTATTCATGTTGCATTAAATCACATAGGTGTTCCAATTCCTCCCTAGCATGTCACCTCTCCCTTACAATCAATCTTTGTCACTTCAGTGACTGTGGTGAATTGGAAAGTCCCCCCCAACATTAAGTTTGCCAAACCAGCTCAGCTGGAAGGAAATGAAAGCTGTATTTACAAGCAAAACCACAATCTACAATGAATTGCAATGAATATGCACAAAATACACAGCAGTTACAATATTTACAGGTATTTACAATTAATGAACAGCACAAGGAGCTGCTAATAGATTCTCTCTCTCTGCCTCCCCCTTACCCCCCTGTACACAAAGGGACAAGTGAAATAGCAGAGAGACATTAGACTTAGCCAAAACAATGCAGCCAAAGTCAAGCAGAAGCACAAAGCTAGTATCTCCCAACCCGAGGCAACAAGAAGAGAGAGAAGTTGTATGGTAGATGACTCCAATGGGCTTGTTTAGAACTATCAGTATTTTCCCTTTTACACCCAATAGTGACTTATTTACATTTTGTTCAAGATCTGTGAACAAATTTGAAGGCATAGCCTAAAACTACCACAGTGACATATTTGTTTTCCTGGTAGTCCTTCCTCAGTTTCTCCTACTAAATACAATTTCCTCTTCTCAGGCACCTAGGTGACACAAAAAATGTAGTATTTCTAATGGATTCTGTTTAAGGGGTGATAGTTCACTAATTATGCAGGAGCAATGACTTAGGGTTGATAAATCTATGAATGGAAACAATTAGCCCTGGACAACACTTCGGCTCTGGCTGCAAACTCAGTACTCAAGTTTTTCAGGCAGTTTTAAGTGGGAGTTTTTTTCTACAGTGCACTTTGAGGCTTTGCTTATGAGAAGGTCACATGAGAGTCTGTCCTAAAGACTTGCTGAAGATATATGATATTTTCTATTACTTCTGAATGAAAGAAGCCTCTTATCTTCCCAGAAGGGAGCCAGATTGATTCGACACAATTTGCTCTTGACCAATAACCATGCACACTGATACTCCACTCCTTGTTTCTTCCAAGTGCCTTCAAAGAGTGAAAGGCAATTTGAGGGATCACCCCAGACTTTTTTGACATTTGCATGATCCTGGGGTAAGCATTCCTTTAATGTTTCATTGAAAAAAATAATTAAATATACTTGCATTCACATTTATCGAGAAAAAAAAAATCTGAGAGTACCCTCACAGAGCAGAAAAATCACTATTTAACATGAATTTTACTCTAAAATAGATTCACTTTTACTTTTACTAGAGCAAAATTTTTAGGCTGGAGGTGAAAGTTCTTCCCAGAAAGAATAATTGGCCATTGGAATGTGCTGCCCAGGGAGGTGGTGGAGTCACTGTACACTGGAGGTGTTCAAAAAGGGATTGGACGTGGGTGGCACTTGGAGCCATGGTTTAGTTAGTCCTGAGGTGTTGGGTGACAGCTTGGACTTGATGATCTCTGAGGTCTTTTCCAACCTTACTGACTCTATGATTCTATGAAAATCTCAGCTGTGACTGCTTTACCTCAATGTTTCTTCAAGTTTTTTTCTCACTATTAACTTATTCCATTTTCTTATTCATACCATAAGTGGAGTTTCTTAAAAATTCACTGGGAACTTGCCCTTGCATTTCTGAACCACAGTTTCACCTGGTGATTAGACTGCTGTTCTAATACAATACAATACAATACAATACAATACAATACAATGTTAGTAAGACCCTGAATTACAGTTTGCATTTCCATTAATCAGATCTAGCTAGTCTGTGGCAAGTATTACTTAGGCTAAAGATACAAGGCAAAAAAATCTTTCCTCAGCAGGGTTTCTAGTCAATATATCAAATGTATGAAAGATAATAAAGAATGTCTCATTCTTCAGAGTATTTTAGATGCCCCATAAAGTTTCAGTTTCACGTAAGAAGCTGCTTCTGCGCAGCAGTTCCTTTTTCTCTGAAACTGAGACTTTATGAACTGAAGCATGTCTGTGAAAATCATCTGTGACATAATTTATAGTCTAACCAAATAATGTATAAGCAGAAGGTAGAATGAAGAATGATGTAATTCAATGTTTATAAAGTAGCAGACTTTTGACAGGCTTCAAATTATGCCCAGGATACACTGATTGATACCATTACCCGTTGTGTTTTCCCTGACATTTTATCTTAGGGCCAAAAGCCAAAAGAAAGACCACAAGCATCTAACCACAAAGTAGCTCTTATTTTCCTATTCTAGTCAGCAATTAGCTCACAGGAACAGAATCTCAAGCATTTCCAATGTCTGTAGTTAAAAATACGCCTGTTTCTAAAGCGAAATAGAAATGTCATATGCTGAAAGCTGTGTTTGGGGCTGCAGGCTTTGGAGTATAAATATATACTCAAGTTGTGCAGTAGTTACACATCAAATATTTTAATTGTGTACAACTCTTACATCAAGACTATTTTTAAAATACACACCAAAACATGTGGATTTTAATGTAATTGCCTTCTGCTTTTAATGAAACTGAGATTGTCTGCCCTGACGGGTGTCAAATAAGAACCATGTGATGAGTGCAATTTAGTGATTGGCCATCGGAATGTGCTGCCCAGGGAGGTGGTGGAGTCACCATCCCTGGAGGTGTTTAAGAAGAGACTGGATGAGGCACTTGGTGCCATGGTTTAGTTGATTAGATGGTGTTGGGTGACAGGTTGGACTTGATGATCTCAAAGGTCTTTTCCAACCTGGTTAAGTCTATTCTATTCTATTCTATTCTATTCTATTCTATTCTATTCTATTCTACCAGTTTGAGACCTTTATTTCATGACCACAATAGCATCCACAAGAACTACAGCTCAGTTTCTCCACAAAGCAGTCAAACAAACACAGGTAACATTCAAAAGACAAGCAGAGACTTCTGACATCTAATCCATCCTCTTAAGAATTATGATTTCTAGGTGTGGCTTTCCTCTCTTAGATGCATTCTGTAAAGAAACAGGTTGTTCTGAAAAGTTTCATAACTGCTGCTCAACAGGATTTCTTCTTTCTGTCAGGAGGAATTTGTTTCCCTGAATTAAATAAGTAGCTACACAGATGAATGGCATAGAATAGAGTAGAATAGAATAGAGTAGAATAGAATAGAGTAGAGTAGAGTAGAGTAGAGTAGATAGAATAGAATAGAATAGAATAGAATAGAATAGAATAGAATAGAATAGAATAGAATAGAATAGAAATTAATTAAATTAACCAGGCTAGAAGAGACCTTTGAGATCATCGAGTCCAACCTATAACCAACACCATCTAATCAACTAAACCATGGCACCAAGCACCCCATCAAGTCTCTTCCTAAACACTTCCAGTAATGGTGACTCCACCACCTCCCAGCCAGACTACATAACTATTTTTAATGAAACAGCAGAAAGCCCATTAAGAGCTTACAGGAAACAGCTGGGGAAAAAATAGAGAGGAAAAAGAGTACAAAAGCATTAAATCAACTTCACTATATTACAGCTCTCAAGTCCAAATTGACATGTAAATTCCCCATGAAAGCATTCTACAAGATAAAAAAAAAGTAAAAAAAAAGGAAACTTTAGCAGTTGCACAGTCAGCTCATTCTATTTTGAAATTTGGTTGTAAAGAGATTAGGAAACTGAAATTCAGGTTCCTACTCGGAAAGCCTAAATATAATAGAAGCGGTTGATTCGGCTGATAAAGAAGTGAAAAATACCTCTATTGAGATAGTATTTATCTGGCTTAACACTCTATCTTGCTATACAGCTGCTTACATACTATCTTAATTCTCTGACAGCAAGCCTGTACCATGTCTCACTTTTTAAGTTACATACTAGGAGAGGGACACAGGACAGATAGCCTTGTGATTTAAGAGCTGGACTGCAACTCTGGCTCAAAGGCATTGCTACCACATACTTTGTACCTGACCTCCTGTAGGTTACTTAAATCTTCTCCCTTAGTATTCCAGCTGTAAAATGTGAAGTGCCTCAAATGTAAGTGAAAGGGTAAATCTATTATCTGTCAAATCTTTGCTCTGTAAGCACACATGGAAGAAAAATCTTAACAGAAAAATGAGTTTAAATAAGGAAATTAAAAAACCCCCAAACGAACAAACAAAGCCCCCCCAAAACAAAAGACCAAACTTTCTCTAATGTTTGGCATTAAAACATAAGCAAAATATGTCCAAGCTTTGAAATCCTGCAAAAATAAAATCCAGTTCCTACACCCTGTGAATAGATCTTTTTAGCCCCAGGATTAAAGCAGCCGGAAATCTTGCCTGCGCTGGGCTTCCACTCGCAGACTAACACTTTAATGCCAGGATCAAAGAGAGAAATTGAATCTGTGAAGCTCAATTGCTTTCTCATCATCTGACTTGTAATGTCAGCCTTGTTCTGACCAGTGCCTCAGGAGCTGGGAGCCACACGGATCATGGGCAGTACTGCCAGTGATTCCTTTCCTGCAGAAGGCATTCCAGGGCAGCTGGGACGCTGAGGTCCTCCGCAGCCACAAGCAGTTTATTCTCAAAGACTGAGAACCAGAAGCTATTTCCCCTCTTTTATTTCGCATTTAAGGATGACAGGAAGATGATAAACAGCCAAAGCCCAGACACATCGACATGCTAACAGGACAAAAGCCCTTTGTGATTGACAGACGAACCCTGAAGAAGGGGAGGAGACCCTCTTTTTCTTCCTTTGGGGATGGCTCTGGACAGAGCCGCCTGAAACTGTAGCCCTCAAAAGCTTCTCCCATTACCACCAGATCACCTTGCAGGTAAACACCTTCCCGGTTCATTGAGTCACTGTTACGCATCTGAAAAAGAATCTCCACTGAAAAATGATAATGGTGGAAAAACAGTCCCTATTGTACAGCCATAATTCTTGTACTGCTTGTCTGTAGGCAATGCACTTCCTCTCTTGATGAGCCTGTCCAACTGGATCCAACTACATGTAAAGCAATCTGTTAAAAGCAGGACAAGATTTACTGCTGGAGAGAACAGGTCTAAATAAATTCCAGCAGCCTATGTACCATATGCCTAAAAGTGATCAAATGTGGGAAATCAAGTTTAATCTCCTCATATTATATTCAAAAGTTAGTATTTTCTATAAAAGAGCAAACCTGCTGATTTGGCAAATGCAGGGAACTATGTGCAGTAACTAAGGTTCTATTTTGACTCCTAAAGAAACAACATTTCTACAGACTGTTCAGCTCCATTTTTAATAGTGCATGCACAGTCCTGAAATGCCTATTGCAGTAGTTTTACAGCATGCAAACAAAGTGGCAAGGAAAAACATACAATACTTTGGTGAAATGCATTCCTTTCTGCCCATAGAGCCAGAGCACAAAAGTGGGTTGGCTTCTTCTTAAAAGCAGGGAAGCCCAACAAAACTCATCTATTCTAAGAGTGTTTTCCAGGCTTTTGACCTGTGTATTACTAAGAAACAGATGTATCAGTGTCACACCCTCCACCCCCCTCTGCCTCCCCCCCCCAAAAAAAAAAGGCAGAGACAAGAATAAGAGTTTTCTTTGCTCACTGAATACAGAATACAGAATAGAATACAGAGTTAACCAGGTTGGAAAAGACCTTAGGGGTCCAACCTATCACCCAACACCATCTAATCAACTAAACCATGGCAAGGAGCACCCCATCCAGTCTCTTCTTAAACACTTCCAGGGATGGTGACTCCACCACCTCCCTGGGCAGCACATTCCAATGGCCAATCTCTCTTTCTGGGAAGAACTTTCTTCTCACCTCAAGCCTAAACTTTCCCTGGCACAGCTTGAGACTGTGTCCTCTTGTTCTGGTGCTGGTTGCCTGGGAGAAGAGACCAACCCCCACCTGGCTACAACCTCCCTTCAGGTAGTTGTAGAGAGCAAGAAGGTCTCCCCTGAGCCTCCTCTTCTCCAGGCTAAGCAACCCCAGCCCCCTCAGCCTCTCCTCACAGAGCTGTGCTCCAGACCCCTCCCCAGCCTTGTTGCCCTTCTCTGGACACCTTCCAGTAACTCAACATCTTTCCTAAACTGAGGAGCCCAGAACTGGATGCAGGACTCAAGGTGTGGCCTAACCAGCGCTGAGTACAGGGCAGAATGACCTCCCTGCTCCTGCTGGCCACACTATTCCTGATGCAGGCCAGGACACCATTGGCCTTCTTGGCCACCTGGGCACACTGCAGGCTCATGTTCAGCCTACTGATAGCGGAGAAAGCTACCCTGCAGCCTCTCTGCATACCGGAGGTTCAGGACTACATGATTTAACCATGGGAAAACAAAAAAAGGAGTCTGGCTTCAGCACACAGAGTTAATATTCCTCATTTGAGAAGTATACCTTCAAGAACAAAGGTAGTTTGGGGACACAAATATAAGACAGCAATTAAATACTTGCCTACTCATTTTAATCCACTATCACCTTTTCAACTTGAGAGATAAAATGAAAAGTAGTATGAAGTGGGAGTGGTTAACCTCCTTTAACCAGAAAGGTGGCTCATGGGATTCAAGACAGTATCCCTCTTGGAAACAAGAGCAAAAGCAAAAACTGTTAAAAATGACCTTGTAAATTAGGATGATCCAATATGTTATTAAATAAGTGCTCCCTCTGAAGAGCTTTAGTAAAACCCAAGACACAAAGCTGCACCACAGCTCCAATCAAGCAACCACTCATTTTCTCTCACTCCTTTAGTTACACCTGGTTCATGGCTAATGGAAATCCTGTCCTGCATGACCTCATATTCCTTCACTGAAGACACTGTCCTGTCTCCCCATCTCATATTTCTCTTTTCTTCTCTTGTCAAGCAGTGCATCTGATAAGTAGAGCAGGTAAAGGGAAGCAGCCAGTTTTGGCAGTCACTCATGTGTATCCAGAGTCAAAGCAGAGACATTCAAAGAAAACA
Organism: Colaptes auratus; assembly: GCA_015227895.2. Lineage (NCBI taxonomy): Eukaryota > Metazoa > Chordata > Aves > Piciformes > Picidae > Colaptes > Colaptes auratus. The sequence continues at coordinate 28,363,362 of CM037631.1, forward strand.
TTTTGAAAGGCATTTGAGAGGAGCATCCTTTTCCCACTGTACTCAGTGCCCAGCCAGAGCCTCATCCAAGTCCCTTCACTCCCTGTAGCTCCAATGGGCAAGAAATGACAGCAGGGAAAGCGACACAAATCATCTGTCTGTGCTGATAGTGACACTGCTGCTGTCACAGACTCCATCTCACCCTTCCTGCCCTCTTGCCCCATTTCCAAGAGACGTCACAGAGCTGCCAGCTGAGAGAGAAGGTGAAGACCAGCACAGGGCACTGGCACAGCTCTGCACCATGACGACACCAGGTAACAGCTCCTCTGATTCTTAAGAGATACTTCTCTCCTTTTAAAACTTACTGTCAGAAGGCTTGTTTGAGATATTGTAAAGATATTTATAGTTATCCCTTTGAATACCTAAATTTTACCAAACAGATTCTGAGGTTTGCTTTTGCTCCTTATGATGTACACAGAGAGGTACTCTGTAACCTCTGAGGACAGGCATGGACTTCTCGGCGTTGTTTGGCTTGGCATGCCAGCAAACTAGCGAGCGCAAGGAATAAAGCCTGGTGTGGCACGCATCTCAGAAGAAGAAACTGTAAATACCACAGTCATCAGGTAATTAACAATGATCATCAGAATGTCAACAGTTTGCTCTCAGGGTATTTCCAGGAATGCAGTCCCCTGACCCCCGCTATCTTAAGCTTAAGGTAAGTCTGCTCTAGCAACATTTCGATATCACTAACACATGCATTCGGAAGGTAAACTTGGACATGAAATGTTACATTCTAATCCCTAGGTTGTTATCACATGCTTTCTCAAGAAAATTTACAGAGAACCAGGGGAAAAAACCTGAGTAACCTGAACATTATTTGACAGATGGCTAATTTGAAGGAATACTTTAAATGCTATTCCCAAATTGGCCAAAAAATCTGGTGAGTCTTACCAAAAGCACATGTGAAATTCAGTAACAGGTCAATGACAACACAGTCATTCATGTTTTGAAAGAGTGAAACAAACAACAGCAAATCTGATCTCTGAGGTCTTTTCCAACCTTATTGATTCTATGAGTCTATGAAATTTAAATTGCCTTTTCAGTTCATAAGATGCACCTCTAGGATGCCGCAGAAGTATAAATGGTTTCCCTTTTCACGCTTGACAAGGGTCTAAAGAGATCACAGAGTTTGCTGTACTTTTGTACTTTATGACACTGTATGAATTAAAATAATTACATTTAGAATTTAGAAGCAGGTTTTCAAATATTGCACTTAATTTTCCCATATAAGGCAGCATATTGTTCTATGATGTCCTTTTGTCCTGTAACTTCCATCCAAACACTTTGCTAATAACCCAGGAAAAATCAATCCTTCAATGTATAATTCAATATATGTCTCCCCTTCCTTCTTTCTCTTATTAACATATTAAAGCAAAAAATGGGTCCAAGAAATAGAGGATAATTCAAGCCATGCATGCAGAATAGGCTAACAAAACAATAATCTTTCATAGTGTCTCAGCATTTCATTAATTCTATAACTTACCATCTCTCAGAATTATTTTAATATGGCTTCTAGGTAACTCCAAGGAAAAGTCATTAGTCTACATTTATTCCAGCTACAATAATTCAAGTAAGTTTGGTGTGCAGTCACCTGTATCATCAGTTAGACAGAGGCAGCTCTGCAACATCAATTAAGCCCCCACAAAATGGGAATTGCCCTCTTCATTTGTCCAACTTTTCCTCATATATCCTAACTTCAATATCTCAAGTGCCTAAAACTGAAAATGAGTCCTGAAAAGAGGGCCCACAGACATCCTAAAGATCTAATTGTTGTAAGGTTCTTTTCAGTGCTAGATTAGCAATCAGAACTGATTTCCTTTTATAATGCCATTATTGTCCCCTTTCTCCTACACTACCCAAATGGACAGGTGAGATACAGTGATTTCTACCTGCAAATCTAACACAGGAATAGAAAAAACGAGATTTGCTCATAGATGTCCTACAGCAGCCCCTGCTGATCACTGCATGAGGGTAAAACAACATTGTCAGGAGAATCTCCCAAACCGACTGAAGATGCCCCATTCCTTCCCACTGGACACTGCCACTTTTTTTCCCTAATGTATATTTTCTCAGGCACCCTGTGGACACTGTGGAATCCAAGGGGCATCACGGGACCCAAGGGGCATCACGGGACCCAAGGGGGCATCATGGGACCCAAGGGGGCATCACAGGGCCCAAGGGGGCATCACAGGACCCAAGGGGACATTGCAATACCTTTAAGTCTAGAAATTATGCTTGCCTGTACAAAACACTGTCATGTTCTTGCACTTAAATGTTTAAGACATATCTTTACCTCTACTACATTAGTTTTGAGACAGAAGTGGGTACACAACACAGGCCTGGGGATACCAGCCTCCCCCACCCTGAGACAGGGCAAGAACACTCTTGCCCTGAGCTAGGGCAGGAACACTCAGCAGCTACTCCCCTTCAAACCAAAACAAACAATGCTTGATGGCATTGCAAACTGTAAGGGATGAAAAAGACAAAGTGAAATGCAGTGGAAGTCTGGGGAAAGAGTGTGAGAGAGAGAAGAGGGGGGAAAAAAAGTGCTGCATTAAAATACAGAAGCAAAAGTACTTTTTCACCTTTTACTTTATTGGTACAGAAACAGAAGATAGATGATCTCCTCTTTCTACCCATATCTGCATCTGGACTAAGCAAACACAGCCCTCAATGCAGTGCTCTGCCAGAGAAATGTCACAGCTAACCTACAAGGTTATCTTCTCATCTGCAACCCCCTTCCTCTGATAGCATGTTTTACTTTTGCTCTTACTAAATAAAACTAACTGATATTTATAGCTTTCTTAGGAGACTGAATGTTTTCATCTACTCACCAGGTCATCCAGAATACCTCAGAAATCAAGTTTCCTGACAGTTACCAAAACAATGCTTTGAACCACTAACTTTGAGATGTTTATAAAAGGACAGTAAAAAAAATACGAACAAGGGAAAAAATTCTCAACTGCTTTTTTCTTCTGATTTATTACCTAATAATTCAATAGTGGAGGACTTTTAATGTACTCCTGTAATACTGCAGCAAATGTAAAAGGCTTTAAAGTAATCTTTATAAGAAAGGGGATGCTTATTTGATATAAAATCCCTGCAACAGCAACTCTGACTGTTAAGCTTGCTTATCCTACTGTAAAAGAGAGTAGCATTAAAAGGCAAAAATATCTTGCAAGTAGCTGCTTCTGTACAACACTGAGCTCAGGTGATTAAATGAGAGACTGATACGGCACTGGTACCACACCCTTTTAAAAGAAAATATCATGTTGAAAACACAGATTACAGGTTATGTGTTTCATGGGGAAAGAAGAGTAAATAGCTGTAATTTGGGAGGCTAGAGTTTCACTAATGAGCCAGAATAAAGGGCTCTGCAAACAAAAGGACCTTTCTTAAAGGTTTACAGTGACTTTACACAAGTTTCAGTAGTCCATCTTAATGGCAGTATATGACACTGCATCTGCATTTTAGACGCTCATTGCACCATGTTTTTTGTTGTCAATCAACAGATAAGTGACATTAAGACACCAGGAGCTTTCTGCTGTGAACTATGCAAATGAGTTATGAGAAACTCCATGTGCTGCTTTGTGAAGTCACAGCAGCAACTTCTGGTTGTCCAAAACCGTTTCGGAAAATAACCTTTTCACACTGATCTCTACGGCAGGCAGAATTCACCCTCAAGTTATGATCAGTCAATCATCAGAAACATCCAGATTCCCATAATAGCTGGTTTCAGCTTGCTTTCCTTTCTAGAGTTCAGAGCAGATGAATTAACATTTGCCTATTATAAACTGGTAGTATATAGTCTAAGGATTAACTGCTATAGCAACCAGAGCTATAGTCTGCCAACACATATTCACCCAAATTGCTGGATTTTCCACGTTTATGTGGATAGGATTTATGTGTAAGAGTTCATTTATTGTGCAGAGATTGCAAGTTTTCCGTTATATGGATTTCTTCAAATAGGTATAAAAGCACAGCTATTGTATCACCCTTCCCAAAACCCCAGTGTAACGTTCTAAATAAAGCTGCTACTAAGACAACATCCCTTCAGTTGCATTTCACATACATTTATTTTATGCATGATGAGATCTTGCCTGTTTGTTGTGATTTGTACTTCAGTTACTTTAAAACACTCTTCTGGACCAAAAGCACCGGGAATTATTTGAAGTAAGATGATGTGAAACCAAAACCCTTCCTCACATAACCCTCATTCCACACAAACTATTTTTTGCAAACCAACCAAAGCATTAAAGAGAAGCGTGCTTTTGCTCCAAGAGACTCTAAGAATTAGTACATTGGTTAATAAATTGTCCATGACATCATAAATGTAATTTTTTTTTGAGTATGCAATGAGTACTAAGATCCCAGTGGACCTTAACGTGCCCTGAAAATTAATTCCTAAAGATAGAGGGATGTTGTTCTTTCCAGGCACACTTCTGTATGTAAATACTTGAGAGAAATAAAAGCAAAGGCAGAAGTGGGAAGAATCCTGTTTCAACTCTGGTTACCTGTATGAGTGCACTAAATACACATTGTGGGAGATAGTACCATTCAAGTCACTGAATACTGCAGTTACCCACAAATGAGTGATGTGTAATTTCATCACTTTCAGTAGAGGTGAGCAGAAGCATTTTTGAGACAAACCAGGGCATAACTTAGCAGTAAAGTCCCAGAAAAAGAGGATGGAAGGAAAAATAAAAGACACTAAAATATCCTTCCGCTGTCTGTAAATATAACACTGCTGCTTCTAAACCTATCATCTGCATTGCAGCTGCTCTTTTCCTAGTATTTTCTTCTATTTTTTGTCCTGTCTGTTGACACCATCTTATTTTTCCCTCTTCAGTTCCTCTCCCCTTCCCTCTTCCTACTGTCCCCCTGTGTATGTTGCTCTTCTGAATTGACCTTCCTCTCTGACTCCCTTCACACTTTATCTGTTCTGGAGTAAGTTTTCTTCTGCCATTTCAATTCTGTAACCTCACTACTTAACTCTTCAGAGGCAGCACCTTCTTTTTCTTCTCGTTTTGTAGTAGATGCAATCACATTTGAGCAATCCAACAGAATTTGGGGGAAACTCCAGGGATACATATCAAGGCTGCTTGGTGAAGTTTTCAGCTACTGTGAAACATCTGGCATAGGGATGAGCTGGGGGGATCAAGGGTAGCAAGGCAACACGATACAAGGACAAAGCTTTCCAACAGAGAGCAGTAATTTTACAAATGGCAAAATCTTTTCTATACCAAATAAGATGAACATGATCTATTATTAACAATAGGTTATTAACAATAAACTTTGTGATCCACTGCACAGCCTTTTGAGCCCTTCTGTCACTTGGAGGCAGAAATTGGATACGTTACAGTGGGCAGAGAGAAGTATCAGCACATCACAAATCCTTGGTCCAGGAATTTCTCTTGTACAAATAATTCAAGACAGACATTATAATGATAAATTTCATTATATTAGTAAAGGAAATACTCCAATCCATGCAGAAGAACTTGCCTGCACTTTCACAGCCCAAGATTCATACACCTGTTGTATCAGTCCTGCTCGGGCTCGGCGATTTCTACAGCACACTGTTGTAACCTGGCCTTTTTACCAGGGATACCTTTCAAGTTTCATTCAATAAAGCACAGCAAGGTTATCCTTCTCTAAAGACTTTACTGGCCACTGTCTTTGACAGCTTATTACATCAAATACCTCACTGTATGGCAGACGCTGATGTGCAACAAAGAGTGGAAGAGACTGAGGAAGTCAAATATTCCTTTCTCTAAGTCATAATACTGATACTATGCAAAATCTGTTCCTATGGATCTGAAAGGACAATCTGTAGCCTCACATGGGAGTTACTTCACCACTTCTGGATTTCTTTCCTCAGCATCAAGTGCATTCTTTAATGCTGTAATTTACTATTGCAAAAGTCTTGCTCAGTTACCCTTTCTATTTCAGCCAGCAAGAGCAGACTAATAATCTCTTTTCAGCAGTCTTGTACAGACATGAAGACAGATATTCCATCCCTTTTTTTCCTTTTTCCCCCCTTTGTAATTAAACAACCACAATCCATCCTTTTTAAATAAACCATTTCTGAACTCCAGACTACCAGAGGAAACATTCTGAGGTTTCTCTGCCTCTTCTTGGCATGTGATAATGAAAAAGGAGACAAATGCACAGAGAACTTCTCATATTGTAGGCACAACAAAAACTTGTTAAGTACAACTTAATGTACCTCACAAACTCTACAGACCCTGTCACAGTATGTCCCTTGTTACAGGAATGTGACCTTATTGGCTTACATTCAGCTGGACAATGTGATAACTACTGTTAGGTCTTTCAGTGAACTGCTCCCAAACCATTTGATTCTCCATAGCTCCCTTTACTTGTATTATCTCAACTTTGCCATCACAAAGCAGCTTTATACTTTTTCAGATCGTATCTCCAGGTTGCATCTATCTGAATTCCAAGTCTGTCCAGCAAAGTAGCTCAGCCAGCAGTTTTACCTACACATGCAACAACCATGGCCACTGTTATTTTTGTCATTAATTAGGTATAAAATTATCAAACAATGGAAGACTTCAGTAGGTGTTTGTCAACATAGTCAATACAACCTCTGTTTGACAGCCAGCCTGGCAACAGCTCTGCCCATGTATTATCCTGGGAATTCTGTGCTTACCCTAAGGTATTTTCACACTGAACCATCTCTACCTTGTTACTTCAGGACAGTGTCACATGAAGCACTGGGAAGAAGTTCTAATCACAACAGAAATTACACTCAGGACAATAACTTTTAAAAATTGTCTGTGCTAAACATTTTCTGATTCATCTACTTTAATGTACTGTTTGTGTTAGAAACAGCTATTGTTTTTCACCTGGCACTTTATTGGACCTATAACCTCTACATCCCATATTTTAATTTCTCTGTTACAATATGAGAGACAAAGGAATTACATGTTGCTGCTGATTGCTCAATGAGATAGCATCAACCTTGGCATAGAGAGACTAATTTGAAAAGAGAAAGTGGTTTGGAATCCACTCAATTGTCAGTGTTGCTATGTCAGGTCAGGGAGGAATTCACTCAGTACCTCCGGGCTCTGCTCAGTTCTATTTAGCTTTCAGGTTGTCCCTACAGCACTGCTTCATTACTAAAGACACAGGCAGGAAATGACTGGCTTCCTCCAAACATCAGACAATGTGTGAAGCTTTCACCAGCATTTTAGCATTTTGTGTTGGTTTGATCAGTATTCAGGTATCTAACTTCAGCCTTACAAGCGTGAGGCTGTTATACCATGAACTCCAGGAAGTGTAAGAAAATAAAGCAAGAAGACTGTTGATGACAGGGTCTTAATGGGTGGTAGATGGAGGAATGGTTCTTCGAATCCTTTCAATCTACAGCTCTCCTCTACCCACAGACTGCTCTTGGCCAACATTCATAAACTATTTGTTAGTCATAGAATTACAAAAAAATAAGCTGCAGATTCCAGAGTTTTGCAATTACCATGGGACCACATGGCTTGAAGAGCCAGAGATGGCTACCTGCCATACAAAATTCTAAGTCAAAGGGCTGTAGTCAGAGGTTACTTTACCAAGCAACTTTCCAGCTGGAAATATATTACAGAAAACTCGAGAGGTCTGGTATTTAAAAGGGAAACAATGACAAAGTAAATCAATTATTACCTATACCTTGCAAATCAAGACAGCACGAAGTGATCACTTGAGTGTCTCCTCCGACATCACTATTGTATGTTATACCAAAAAGGAATACAACCAACAACATGAAAACTTGGCAAAGAAGTTTACCCTAAAATGAAAGAGGTAGTTGCACCTGTATTCCTGACAAGTATTTTAGATTTTCTTTAAGACTGTAAAATCTTCTTTTTTAACTGCTCTCCTCTATTTTGACCAGAAGAAAAAATGTGATCTTCTCTGCCCTAAGCTATAAAAAACATACATAAAAAGCAGTATTTCAGCAGTTTTCATGTTAGATCTCCAGGGTCTTAATTATGAAATGAGAGGGGGTTCCTTAAGTAATCAGTCTAATCCCCAGAAGATTTAAAGCATTTAACTCAGCATTTCTCTTTTTAGCCCAAGTATGTTCACAGCACTGGGGCTTTAATGCCATGGAAGCACTCTACGCAATTCAGAAAGCCTGAGTCAAGAAGATACACATTTTCAGATGAATATAAAAAAACCCAGCAAGTGAGCTTTTAGAAATGTCATTTAATATAAGCTTTACAAACATAATTAGATACGGTAGCAACATACCTGAAAAAGAACATGAACAGCGCGGCTGTGATGCAGAACAAAAGGACCTACAAGAAGGAGAGAGAGTGTTGTTTAGACAAAACATCACAGTACTACTGGAATGTTCTGGACCACAGAGATTTTACAACTGTTACACTTTATTTATGTAGTTACTGGAAAGTTTGTCTGAATCTACCAAGAAGGATTTCCTTGTTTCTAGTGGGCTTTGAACCCTTCATGTAGAAGTTAAACAAAATATGAAATCCAAAGCAGGGTAGTGGGGCAACAGACACAGCAAATGGTACCAGCTAAATAGTCTGGAATAAAACAGTAAACAATAACAATAAAACAGTAGAAGGGAAACAAAAGAATGGAAATAGCAATAGAATGGAAATTTAACCATTATATTTTGTCTGCCTTTGCTGTTGTGATTCATTCAAATATCACATTGCTAGTTTCAATTTAAAAGCAGGATATTTAAGATGTCTGCACTGACAACTGCTTCCACATACTTGCTATCTGGCAAGTTTGAGAGTAGATACATCTATTCCCAAATGAGAGTATCCTTTTGTCCTTTCTAGTAGTTTACCTCAATGTTTAATTCACTTGGAACAATCCTATCTTGCTCTGTGTCATGGTTTGAGGCCGGGTGCCTTTAAGAACCATGCAGTTACACTAGTCTGTGTTAAACTCAGATTATGAATCTTGCGTATGTCATATGCTTTCCACTGTAGCATGTAGTTCACGAACAGCACTTCCAGTTAAGCTTTCCAGTTCTATCCAATCCTTGTGTGGAGTGTTTTCTTTAACTCCTTTAAGAAGAGTTAGTGACTCTGTTGTGCTCCTTAGACACAGACATTCTCGATTTACCCATGTAAGTGAGCAAATTTAGCAGCTCTCCAGCAATGAGTGGAACATCCTGCTTCTTCCTCCCAGAGCTCAGTGCTCCTATCTCTCTTCCCCTTACCACCTGCATGGTGACTCACAAAGGCTGAAGAAACCAAACCCAAGAAGGGAAAACAAACAAACAAACAGAAACAAACACAAAAAACCTCACTAACAAAGACCAAACCAAAACAATAAACAACAGTAACTCCCTTGCACTTGTATGCTTGTGCACATAGCTGTTTCAGGAACAACTGTATCATGCTTTTAATTAATAAACCGCCTTAATCAACCCCACCTTGAGCTGCCAGGTACAGCTCAAGAGTGAAAAACTACTGTACTGCTCTAGATACACTGCCTCACATTCATGCAATCATTCAAGAGGCAAAAAACTTACAGAAAAGCTGCAAGTGTTCTAGGAAACACACTTATTTTCAAGGGTTGAAGGAGTTTTGATCACGCTAGGATAAGACAGTTTAAGTGAAAGGCAGTACATATTTGAAGCTTATAAACACAAAGAAGAAAGAGTAGGCTGCTGCAGGCTGATACAGATTGGAAAGTGTGATAAGAATGTGAATAGGAAAAGTTTACAATGGCCGCCACAGAGGGGAAAAAAATTAAAGCTCTTACAATGAGAGCATTTCCCTTTTCTAAATCCTCTGGTGAGTGACTTAAAATTAGGTCACACAAGACATTATAATGTTTACTGTGTAAGCTAGTCTTTTTCTTTCCCCCCTTTTCCTTCACCAGTACTACAGTATGTTATTATACTGCATGAAAAATGTGAGCATTTGAAACAATCTTAGATTAAGTCATTAGAGGAAAGCGAGGACAATAATATATCTCTGTTCAAGCTAGAAGAAAAAGCAAACTTACAATTAAACCTGAGTTCTGCTTAAAAAGATCTGTCCATACAATACAATACAATACAATACAATACAATACAATACACCAGGTTGAAAGAGACCTTTAAGATCATCGCATCCAACCCAGCAACCAATCCAACCCACCTAATCAACTAAACCATAGCACCAAGCACCCCATCAAGTCTCCTCCTGAACACCTCCAATGAAGGTGACTCCACCACCTCCATGGGTAGCTGATTCCAATGGGCAATCACTCTCTCTGTATAGAACAACTTCCTAGCATCCAGCCTAAACCTGCCCTGGTGCAGCCTGAGACTGTGTCCTCTTATTCTGGTACTGGCTGCCTGGGAGAAGAGACCAACCTCTGCCTGGCTACAACCTCCCTTCAGGTAGTTGTAGTCCTAACCCCCCAAAGTTCAAGCCATGTTTAATCATTCAAACAACAGGATCAGAGGATGAATTTCCTTTCTCAGAGGAGTTTCACATCAGTAGAGACAAACACCTCCTGGAACAGCTCTGGGCACGTTTGACACTGTCTCTTCCAATATTTAAAGTGAATGACAGCAAGACCTTATGTAGCTAAACCAGACTGCTTTACACGAAGTGCCTAAGCCAAAGTGGAAAGACTGGTGATTGTCTTACTGCAGCACCAAAACAGAAATCAAACTGTCAACATGCTCCAAAATTAAGCTACTTTCAAACGACGTTTTTCACTTTTTCTCCATTCTGTAGATATTTTATTATTTCACTTTTTTTTTTTGGTAGCATTCTCAGTGCAATCTGCACTACCTGCTTCAGATCTGAAAACAATTCAACTAAAAAAACAGAGAGAAAAATACTAGGGCCTACCAAAAAAATTAATTGTCAATATTGAGTGAATTTAAGCCTCACAATCTAGTAAGCAGGAAGTCTCATTTGGGATTTGTTTTTGCAGGCTCTGTCACTTTGTGATTTATGAGGCATGGTCAACACATTGTGCTTGGCAACACAAAGACCTTGAAACTTTCCAGTTGCAGAAACAGATACAAGAAGGAGACAACCTTGTTTCTAATGAGAAAGAAATGCCCTAAATATCTTAATATTTTCTAAGAGATTCACATAGGTTACAAGGGACACTCCCCACGCTCCAGGAGGCGTTAGAATGCTTAGTGTGCAAGGTGAGCACTGTCATTTATTACATTACAAAGTTACTGCACTATGCTAAACCATAACAAAGAGGAAAGCTGCTGGCAGAACTTAGGAAGTACATTTTTCTAGAGCTCTGTTGGCTGACAAAACCATTTTTATTATTATTTTTTCTAAGAAAGCTTAGTCCTTATATAAACAGTATCATGAAGCAACACTCAGCAGTTCCCAGTTCTGAACACTAAACTGAAAGCTGTGTCTGAAATCGGTTACCAGCAAGCCCCGGCACCACCGGCAGGCCCTGGGCACCACCAGCTCACAAATGATTGCCCTCGCAGCCACACAGGAATCCTCAACCAGAGAAAGATAAAATAGCACTGACAAAACTATTGAAATCACTCTTGAACCTTGTGCATTCAGACCTTCCATTGCTAATATCAAATCCTAAGGTTACATGTGTTTTCTTCAAACGTTGTCATTATAGTCAGATATCCTGATAGTCAGATATCAGCCTCAGGAGAGGCTGAGGGACCTGGGGTTGCTTAGCCTGGAGAAGAGGAGGCTCAGGGGAGAGCTTCTTGCTCTCTACAACTACCTGAAGGGAGGCTGTAGACAGGTGGGGGTTGGTCTCTTCTCCCAGTCAACCAGCACCAGAACAAGAGGACACAGTCTCAAGCTATGCCAGGGGAGGTTTAGGCTGGATGTTAGGAAGAAGTTCTTCCCAGAGAGATTGGCCATTGGAATGTGCTGCCCAGGGAGGTGGTGGAGTCACCATCACTGGAGGTGTTTAGGAAGAGACTGGATGGGGCACCTGGTGCCATGGTTTAGTTGATTAGATGGTGTTGGGTTATCCAGGCCAGGATGCCATTGGCCTTCTTGGCCACCTGAGCACACTGCTGGCTCATGTTCAGCCTACTGTTAACCACTATGCCCAGGGTGATCAGATATTGTATTAACAGAAGTTATGTGAAAACAGGTGCCATGTTTTGCTATGTTCAACCCCTTGAAATCTGATCTGATGATCACTCTTACTAATGTAAGCAGTTATTTTCTGTCATTACTGAATGCCCCAGGCAAGAAATTAGCAATGTAAATAAATACCTGATAGAATTAGTCACCATTAGCTGACACAAAAGTTCTTACAAAGGACAGCTACAGCTTTGGCTTTATGGGACTAAGGGGCAGGACTTCACCCTCAACTCGTGAGCTGCTAATAATATCAGCTATCCTGCCAGAGTCCTCTACTATAAACAGCACTTATACTCTGACCTGGGGCAGAGGAAGCTGTAGCAGCCACTTACTACTAGATTAGTATCAGCAATAGGTTTGGCAAGTGGTTTCCCTGAGCACAGAACTAGCTTCTACCTGTTCTTCTGCTCTCTATCTCAGCTCTCTCTTTACTGTCCCAAGTGGGGATTTGGGAAGGGGGCCTGTGCCCTCACTTGGGAGCCATTTTATTATTGCTTCACTCATCACTTTTTCTCCATCTCCTAGACTGTTGGTTTTTTGGGGTTAGAAGAGTGGATTCTCCTGAGAGCAATGCCAGTATTACTTTATTAGCAGCAGTCAGAGAGCTAAAAAACAACAACAGCCAAACAAAACCAGAAGCAATTCAATGCTCAGAATACATGGCTTACAATAAAACTAAAGATTCCAGTATCTTAATTCTTTTGGCTTATCCAAGAGCCAATGGAGAGTGGCTGGAGTATGACTACTATAGCCTGGATAAGTAAAGACCATTCTTTCATTTGGTAGAAAAAAAATATCAACATACAATGGCTAGAACCTGAAGCCTGTCAAATTCAGACTAGAGACATGGCAACTGTTTCTCCAGTTAGCAAGATTAATTGAGGCAATACGATCAGAATTATTTGTGTACACTAGATGAACAATGTGGTGAGACACACTGGCCAGTGTTAACCAGGACCCAGCTGGATAATCCCACAGTCTCCTGCAGCATCAGCATTCATGAGAGCAGTATTACTGATGCACCTGCACCTCGTGTGCACTGCCTATACCAAAACACACCTTCGGACACACCTTAGCAAAAGCCTCTAAATCCACTGCTTTTGATTAAATTCTGGTATTTAATAAAATATACATTAGGGAACCTGTCAAATTACTCATTAAGACTAGTAAAAAAATAGTACTGGCTGAAAGGAAAATATCTTCCCCTATCGGTACTGCAGCAACCTTTCAGCTTTCTCAGCATCCCTGTAACTGTCTCCAATCCCAGATCTGTCTCACAGGCAGACCTCAGAGGACCAAACAATTCCAATAGACAGGGCCAGATTGTTCTGAAAGACTATCCTGTGTATTTAGCCACATTCTTAGACTTCAGTTGACTGGGGACATAGAAGGAGCCAACAGGGAATGCACAGCACTCCGAGATTTCTCAAGCACATGCACATCTGGAACAACCAACACTCCGAGCCCAAGATCTGACACAGATTTAACAAATCACATATACCACAATGAGATCAATGAGATATTACTCTCAGCACCTGTCAGGTACAACTGTTTACAAGGTTTGGAACTGTCTGGTTACTCTGAAGCCATATACAACCTCTCTTTCAACTGATTGAAAAATTGTCATCTGCTTACTGGCCTTTCTTTTTAATTGCCTTTTAAATGGTAAGTTTTTCTACTATCCCTTATTTCTCTATTAACAGCACCCTTTGGTTCTCTTCTCCCAGACAAGCAACACCAGAACAAGAGGACTCAGTCTCAAGCTGCACCACAGGAGGTTTAGGCTGGATGTTAGGAAGAAGTTCTTCACAGAAAGAGAGATTGGCCCTTGGGATGTGCTGCCCAGGGAGGTGGTGGAGTCACCATCACTGAGGTGTTTAGGAGGAGACTGGATGAGGCACTTGGTGCCATGGTTTAGTTGATGAGATGGTGCTGGGTGATAGGTTGGACTTGATCTCAAAGGTCTTTTCCAACCTGGTCTATTCTATTCTATTCTATTCTATTCTATTCTATTCTATTCTATTCTATTCTAAGACCTGCAGTAAGCAGCAAAAATGAGCGATTCAATTCTAAGGGTTGCCATTGCTTACTGAAGAAATCACACAGAGTCTGCACAGAAATGTCATTATTAAAGTTTGTAAAGGAAAGACAGAAAGGTACTTTATGTTGAAAGCAGGTAACTTGGGTTTGTACAAAAGCCTAACAACTCATGGATAATGGTGGTCTGTCTTTCACCAAGCTCACATTTCTAGTGATCTCAAGAGACACATGCCAACTGAAAGTGCCCAGATGGAACCACCTCTCTCTGCACATTTCCATTGTTTTTCTCTATTAAATCCTGTTAAATCAAAAGCTTTGTAACACCCAGTGTCCTTCTGTACTCGAAATTCACTGTATTGGGGGAGAATTTCATGAGCTAGCAGACACACTGGCTCATCAGGATCTTGGTCATCTGCATAATGATTATTTTTCTAGTGGAAATTAGGCAACATCCAAAGCAATGCAGTGTTGCTGCTGAGGCTTCCAAATTGACAGGCTTTATGAAAATGTTGAAAACACTCTGTCAGTTCATTGTTGGGCACTTGGCCAATTTAGCTACACCTACACCACTTAAGCTGTTAAAGGCTCCTGATTTTTTTCCTGCCAGCAAGCCTCCAGCAATCTCCAGATAGATAAGATCAAAAGAAACACTAGCTTGTGTTATTAAACAAGAGATTATGTAGATTCATGTTAAATCACTGTTGTATGATCATGATTAAATGATTACAATTAACAAATGTGGAAGGTAATTGAGCCAAGACAGGAAGCACCTGCTGGCCTCAGAAGAGCATAAAAGAATAAAAGAGAAGATTAAACCCTTGATTTTCGAGCTCACAAATTCCACACAGGCACAGAATAGTCAAGCACCTTTCATTTGTCGTCTCAGAAAAACACTTCCAGAGTCTCTTCCCCTGATTTTTGCATTATCTTAACCACAGAAAAATCTATTAAACACCATAATGGAGATGTGAAACAGCCTTGCTCAAAGCTATTGAGGAGAGTTCACTGCTTTCAAAGATTTACAGAGCATGGGAGACTGAAGTCCATACAAGTAATTGTCAGTACCTTATCATTATGCCTTCCTACAAGTGCAAAGAGCAGCTATTTAGCAGCATATCATATTGGAAGAGCTGGTCCAGGCTTGTTTCTGAAACCCTTTGACACACACCTTGCAGGCAACTCTGACATGAAGCAATGAGAATACACCTCCAATCCTATTCTGTACCTTCTAGTACTCCCAGGTCTCTAAGCCATATCCCAGTCTATAAAACATAAACACTCAATTATCAGCTGTAAAAGATCACTGTGAGGCGCCACACATCTGCATTCTCACTTTAAGTAGTACCGAACTAGGGAAAATTAGCACACACAAAAATACACAGAAACAGATATTAAGTACAATACCTTAGGGCTACAGTGACATCAAACTACTTGGGAGGATGGCTCTTTCTTAAATTCAAAACAAAATATTGATCTGGCTTAGCAATAATAGCAAAGGAAGAAAAGTGAAGGAAACTCAAATCACTTGAACAAGAAACTATTTTCCTGAGATAAAATACTCAGAATGAATCACAACAGAAATTCTAAAGCACATTTCTTCTTTTTAAAAATCAAGTCTTTTAGTATTTCTGTACTCTAAGCTGCAGTTCAACTAAGCTATTTTTCTCCCTCCATGTATCTGGTTGGATAACACCATGGACTCAGCTGCTCCGTACAGACACAGGAAGTATCACTTGCATAACCTACAATTCAAAAGGGATAAATAGAATTGAAGAACATGAAGCTTCCTTAAAGACAGCTCATTGTAATGTAGTTATCACCCAGTAGTAGGACTAGAACTAAATGTCCCCAAACATATGTCTCCTGTAACCACCAAGATACAGAATACAGAATTAATGAGGTTGGAAGAGACTTTGAGATCATCGAGTCCAACCGATCACCCAACACCAACTCATCATGTAAACCATGGCAACAAGTGCCCCATCCAGTCTCTTCCTAAACACCCCCAGTGATGGTGACTCCACCACCTCCCTGGGCAGCACATCCCAATGGCCAATCTCTCTGTGAAGAGTTTCTTCCCAGCATCCAGCCTAAACCTCCCCTGGCACAGCTTGAGACTGTGTCCTCTTGTTCTGGTGCTGGTTGCCTGGGAGAAGAGACCAACCCCCACCTGGCTACAACCTCCCTTCAGGTAGTTGTAGAGAGCAAGAAGGTCTGCACTGAGCCTCCTCTTCTCCAGGCTAAGCAACCCCAGCTCCCTCAGCCTCTCCTCACAGGGCTGTGCTCCAGACCCCTCCCCAGCTTTGTTGCCCTTCTCTGGACACCTTCCAGCAACTCAACATCTTTCCTAAAGTGAGGGGCCCAGAACTGGACACAGGACTCAAGGTGTGGCCTGAAATCAAGGGTGTAAGCATCATATTTATATTCTGAGGATAACCCTTAGATGTACCTTTATCAGCTTTGTTTCCTTATTTTTCATTTACCGAGAGTGGAAGAAAACCAAGAGAGCATAAAAGCTAGAGACTCGGTGTTGTTCACTGGGATCAGGCACAGGGGCTCTGCACTACAAACTGCTGAGAGGTTACACTTAGATTCTGACCAAAAATGGAAAAACAAATGGCTTTGGTGATGAGTTGCCAAAGAGAAAATTTTAGCCATTTGCAGTTTACACACCACAAGAAACCTATTGAAGGTGACACTGCTGCATTTCCAGCTCATTTCCCACTTCCTGATGTAGTTCAGCTTTAAGCCCCCCAACTATGACTTTAATACTGAGACAGCTGGAGGTTCAGGGCCTTTGGTTTTCTAGACCTGCTTTGTTTTTTGAGGCCTCTTGAGAAAATCAGCAGGGTGAGTCTTTCTGCATTAGCCCTGCCTGGGTGGGTACGAGCTTGGATGACTTTTGAAACCTTGATTTTCATTACTGTGTTTCCAAAGGATAACGAACAGCTATTTGGCAGGTTTTATAGCTGATTCCTAATGACCACAGAATAGCTGCAGCTATGTTTATTGTGGTTTTCCAACAGTGACAAGGGATGCTGTCACAAAGAATATTTCTCCACACATTTTTAGAAGTCAAGAATCTGACCAATGAAAACTTTTCATATGAAAAGCCAAGTAGATCAAAGAGATCCCTATTTTAGTGGCTTCCCATTGCTTGTGAGCTAGAAAGCCTTCTTGCATAGAGATTTTCAAGGCAGGGAATGTAGATAAAACAAACCAAAACATTTATTAGTCATAAAAGCAGACATTCAGGTCCCATTAAATATCCAGGCTGTCTCTGTCCAAGAACCAGGAGTAAGACAGACATGCAGTTAAGGCAAGACACAAGAACAACTCAATACCTTCCTGTCGTGAGAGCGATTAGACACGAAGTGGAGTCACACAGTCACAGGTCATCCTTCACCGCGCTCAGGCACTCAGAAACAGTTCAAGTTTCTCTGCCTTTCAGATAAAATCACTCTCTAACTCATACCAGGCTAATTGTGGTAAAGCCTGGTGGAGGAACATATGGCATTGAATCAAACTCTTCAGTGACCTAACAGAACAGAACTCCTTCCTAACAAAGGGTGTTCAGAGACTATGGAGTCAGGCAAAAATTATGGGAGTTACATTCTTGACCAGTACCTTACCAACAAGACTGTGTACAAAGAAAATTATCATAGTTAATGTTTCAATAGGCAATATGCTTGAGAACAGGCTTCATGAGACTGAAAATTCTCATATAGATGTATTTTGCATTTATGTATGTATGCATGTATGTATGCACACACTTAAGGACATGCCAGAGACACTCCAGCTGGTAGGGGGAATTAAGATGACTGAACTGGACTCTCCAGTGGCACCTACTGATAGGAGAGGAGGCAATGGGCACAAGTACCTGAAATCCTATTTAAATCTAAAAAAGAACCTTTTGACTGAGAGAGTGGCCAAGCACAGGAAGGGGTTACCAGTGGCACCTGGTCTGTCTTGGGCAATCCTCAACACTCCAACAGAAAAGTGTCGAGCAGACTTCTCCACAATGAGAAGTGAGGTTTCACTAGCTGAGCACCACAGCTGCCTTCCACCCTCAACCCTTCTGTGAGCTGGTGAAGTATTAGACCTTAGAACAGCCTTAGCAGGCTGCATTTGCATATAGACTTGATATAGGACTACACTGTACTGACTGCATCGTGAAGAGAAGCGTTTCCCCCCATGATTGTTAAAATGACCTAACTGCTTGCCCTCTGATTTTCCTAAATCCATAAATTAACACAAAAGAGACAGAAAAATGTCCAGTTGCTTGGGACCACGAATGTCACATACTGTAACAAACCTAAATAGACATTATGCCCTTATGCAATAATACAGGATCACAGAATTAACCATGTCAGAAAAGACCTTTGAGATCATCAGGTCCAACCTATCACCCATCACCATCTAATCAACTAAACCACGGGACCAAGTGCCTCATCCAGTCTTATTTTAAACACTTCCAGGGATGGTGACTCCATCACCTCCCTAGGCAGCCCATTCCAATGGCCAATTTCTCTTTTTGTGAAGAATTTCTTCCTATCATCTACCCTAAACTGCAAAATTGTTTTAGAATCATAGAATTGTTGGAGTTGGAGGGGACCTCAAGGACCATCCAGTTCCAACCCCCCTGCCATGGGCAGGGACACCTCACACTAGAGCAGCTTACCCAGAGCCCCATCCAGCCTGGCCTTAAAAATTCACAGGGATGAGGCTTCCACCACCTCCCTGGGCAACACCCTAAAAGTCCCTCACCTGCCCCATTTTCCTCCTTTTTCCCCTCAAACCCCAGAGCACCTGGGCTCTGTTGGAGTCTCCTCCCACCCCAGGTGTGGCCACTTGGCCCTCCCCACCCATTCCCCTTTTTAATCCCCCTGGAAGACACAGAAGCCCCAAGCTGAGCCCATCTGGGCTGAGGATCCTCCTCTCATCTCTGGTGAGTGCCCCTGGTGCACACTGGGTGATGGTGGTGGTGACAACAAAGGCCGGGGGGCCTGCTGGCCCCCCGGTTGTTAGGGCCAGGATTGATGACTCCTCCAATGCCATCCACGGGTGCTGGCTGGGGCTCCTCACTGGGGCTGAGCTCTTCTGGGTGGTATGTTGGGTGGTGAGGGTCCTGCCCCTGGCTCTGGGAGGGTACAAAAATGGTGGTGTTGGATCCGGAGGTGTTCAGGTAGGGTGGAGGATGGTGTAGAGGGAGCAGGAGCTGCTTTGGGGAGACAGGGCGGGGCGAGCAGGAGCTGCTTTGGGGAGATGAAGAGGACTGGTGATGGGTTAGGTTAGATGGTTAGACTTGATCTCAGAGGTCTTCTCCAACCTTAATGATTCTGTGATCTTTCTAGGTGTGCTCTGATCGACCAACATCTTTCCTGACATTCAGTAACCCACCCTGTTCCTCCAGCTAAGCCCTTTCTAGTGGTGAGGCTAACTTCATCCCTCCATAAACAGTTCAGCACAAAACTTGGCAGAGTTAGATAATACTTTGACTCGGTGATCTTAAAGGCTTTTTCTAACAAAACAATTCTATGATTCTATGAAAAGACAAAGAGAAAATGAAGAAATCATCATTGTTCTGCACACAGAAAAATGGCTAACTTAGATGTTGAAATATACTTAGACCAAAAGTGTAGATAACTTCAAATATATTCCTTGTGGGCGTCAATATGGCTTTGAAATGGATTTGGGACTGGGACTAATCCAAGGTGGGATTTGGGAGGGAGCCCTGGAGATCATCTAGTCCAATTTTCCCGCCAAAGCAGGGTCATCCACAGCAGGTTGCCCAGGATCACAAAGTCCAGGCAGGTTTGGAATATGTAACGTAGAATAAACCAGGTTGGAAGAGACCTTCAAGATCAAGTCCAACCTATCATCCAACACCACCTAATCAACTAAACCATGGCACCAAGCACCCCGTAAAAGTCTCTTCCTGAACACCTCCAGTGATGGCAACTCCACCACCTCCCCGGGCAGCCCATTCCAATGGGCAATCACTCTCTCTGTATAGAACTTCTTCCTAACATCCAGCCTAAACTTCCCCTGGCACAGCTTGAGACTGTGTCCTCTTGTTCTGGTGCTACTTGCCTGGCTACAACCTCCCTTCAGGTAGTTGTAGAGATCAAGAAGGTCTCCCCTGAGCCTCCTCTTCTCCAGGCTAAGCAACCCCAGCTCCCTCAGTCTCTCCTCACAGAGCTGTGTTCCAAACCCCTCACCAGCTTTGTTGCCCTTCTCTGGACACATTCCAGCAGCTCAACATCTTTCCTAAACTGAGGGGCCCAGACCTGGACACAGGACTCAAGGTGTGGCCTAACCAGGGCAGTGTACAGGGGCAGAATGACCTCCCTGCTCCTGCTGGCCACACTCTTCCTGATGCAGGCCAGGATGCCATAGGCCCTCCTGGCTGCCTGGGCACATTGCAGGCTCATGTTCAGCATACTATCAACCAGTACCCCCAGGGCCCTCTCTGCCTGGCCACTCTCCAGCCACTCTGACCCCAGCCTATAGCACTGCATGGGGTTGCTGTGGCCAATGTGCAGAACCTGGCTCTTGGATGTGTTAAATCTCATGCCCTTGGATTAGTGCCACAGTAACAAAATGTCAATTAAATCAAATAGATGTGGCAGTAAAAACTAGAATGTGAACAGCTGATCTGCACTCCTGAGCAATGAAGTGATCCTGCCACCACCTGCATTCATTCCTGTTCATACAGATGCAAATATTCCCAGTAATGCAAGGAGTGAAATACCTCAATGATTAACCCTCGGGGATTGTGCAGCCTGTGAGCATCTGATGCTTCTGTTCATATTACTTTGCAAAACATAATGTGGAAACTCTTGATCTACAGTGAAGGCTGAGGTTGCTGTTGGGTTGTTTTCATTTTGTGTATTTTGGTATTTCTATAGGGACTCAGCAGCTATTTTCCCTTTCCCAGCTTACAAATCTCTGAAGGTTTTCACCAGCACAGAATGAATATAATGAAAAGTGCAATAATGTCAAATCACTCAACTTACTTAAGCTTTGTTCAATTCCCAAATCCAACTTTCAAACATCAATGCTACTTGTAATGCCTGCTTTTATCATACCTTTACTGCCTGGTTTTATCACACCTTATTTTGGTGCCTTGCCTTGTTTCTGTTCTCCTTCAGCTTTCCTGGTTCTCTTATCAGTGCAACTTCAGCTATAAATTTCCTCTACTTAAACTGCCCAGTTCTGGACAAGTGCAACTTTTCTCTGTTGGTGTTTTCATCACCTTCAAGTTCTACAAAGGCATTCCTAATCCAACTGCAGTTAGTGTGGGCTTCTATTGTGTTCCCTCAAACACTTCAAATTGTTTCACATGAAGAAAAGAAAAAAGTTGCTTACACAGAGCAAACTTTTCCACATTTCTTCAAAGCCACCAGGTTACATCAGAGTAAAACACCTCTCAAACACCTAACACAGGCCAGCTTAATTGAATTTCAGCCCACAGAATGCTACACAGGGCTTTGTTCTAGATGTTTTAAATATTCATTCACTTAGAACTACAAAGCACCTGCAAAATTACTGACACTTTAATTTTTCTGAATTATATAAAACTAATCCATGCTATAGGGTCCAGGATGTTCAGAGGCAGCACAGAGAATCATAGAATCAGTCAGGGTTGGTAGGCACCACAAGGATCATCTAGTTCCAACACCCCCTGCCACAGGCAAGGACACCTCACACTAGATCAGGTTGCCCAGAGCCTCATCCAGCCTGGGCTTAAACACCTTCTAGTTCTGGGCCCCTCAGTTTAGGAAGGAGGTTGACTTGATGGAAGGTGTCCAGAGAAGGGCAACAAAGTTGGTAAGGGGTTTGGAACACAAGCCCTGTGAGGAGAGGCTGAGGGAGCTGGGGTTGCTTAGCCTGGAGAGGAGGAGACTCAGGGGTGACCTTATTGCTCTCTACAACTACCTGAAGGAAGGCTGTAGACAGGTGCAGGTTGGTCTCTTCTCCCAGGCAGCCAGTACCAGAACAAGAGGACACAGTCTCAGGCTGCGCCAGGGGAGGTTTAGACTGGATGTTAGGAAGAAGTTCTATACAGAGGGAGTGATTGCCCACTGGAATGGACTGCCTGGGGAGGTGGTGGAGTCACCATCATTGGAGGTGCTCAGGAGGAGACTTGATGGGGTGCTTGGTGCCATGGTTTAGTTGTTTAGGTGGGTTGGATTGGTTGATGGGTTGGACACGATGATCTTGAAGGTCTCTTCCAACCTGGTCTATTCTATTCTATTCTATTCTATTCTATTCTATTCTATTCTATTATTCTATTCTACCTCCAGGGCTGGGGCCTCAACCACCTCCCTGGACAATCCATTCCAGGGCTTCACATGCAAGAGTTTATTTATTTTATATCATAGCAGTGGTTTGTATTGAACCAAATTTAAAACACTACACTTCAAATTACAGTTCAAGTTTCCATGACACCTACACATTTTGCCACACAGCTTTGCTTGTCCCTGGGTCATGCTCTCAGTTCCACCTGAATCTTCAACAACAATTTTCAGCCAATCTCAGTTTACATAGTCACTGCTGTTATTTGCTTCTTTTCTCTGATTACTACCATGTGTCTTCTGCTGCCACAGAGAAGCACAGGAAAAACAAACACAGACCTGAACTGATTGAAAGATTGCTGAACATGATCCAGCAGTGTGCCGAGGTCGCCAAGAGGGCCAATGGCATCCTGGCCTGCATCAGGAATAGTGTGGCCAGCAGGAGCAGGGAAGTCATTCTGCCCCTGTGCTCAGCACTGGTTTGGCCACACCTTAAGTAGCGTGTCCAGTTCTGGGCCTCTCAATATATGTGTCCAGTGACGAGCAATGAGGCTGGGGAGAGGTCTGGAGCACAGCCCTGTGAGGAGAGGCTGAGGGAGCTGGGGTTGCTTAGCCTGGAGAAGAGGCTCAGGGGAGACCTTCTTGCCCTCTACAACTACCTGAAGGGAGGTTGTAGCCAGGTGGGGGTTGGTCACTTCTCCCAGGCAACCAGCACCAGAACAAGAGGACACAGTCTCAAACTGTGCCAGGGGAAGCTTAGGCTGGAGGTGAGAAGAAAGTTCTTCCCAGAAAGAGTAATTGGCCATTGGAATGTGCTGCCCAGGAAGGTGGTGAAGTCACCACCCCTGGAGGTGTTCAAGAGGGGATTGGATGTGGCACTTGGAGCCATGGTTTAGTTAATCATGAGGTGTTGGGTGACAGGTTGGACTTGATGACTTCTGAGGTCTTTTCAAAACTTGTTGGTTCTATGATTCCATTTTGCCCTCCCAAACACTGAGTATAGGCAGGGGCAAACAGCTGACACATCTGCCTAAATCAGCTTAAGCCAATCCAAGATCAAACTGTAGCATGTTTCATGCTGCAGACTCACAACAAGCCAGTCGGTTGAACCAGCAAGATTTAAACTTCCCATCTTTATGGATTTGATGATTAAATGCAAAGCAATTGTGAATTGTTTAGATTAAGACACACTGAAAATGTAGAATTAGAAATGAACTAAAACATTGCAAATGAGAACTAGAAAAACAGTAACATTTCTAAATATGAGGTCCATATGTAAGCTGAAATTGAAAGCTGGTTGCTTATCCTACAAGAGCATTACAAATGTAGTAAATACTACAATAACAATAAATTTTCTCAGTAGTCTGTGCAGATGTCTCATGTCAGAGTTCTGAACCTAACTCCTTAGCTCATGCTACGGATATCATCCAAGATTTCATTTCTACCATGAGGATTGCTGCTTGCCTCTTTTCCTTCCAAAGCTCATAATCACTGAAGAATTACAAGGTTTGATATTACCTTAGTATCCAAAAAAGGAACTGCAAGAGATATTTGTCTTTAGAACTTCACAGGTGCTGAAATAATTTTGTTGCTCAAAAGCACATGTACTAAGATTACAAGCACAGTACTCTGTTCAAGGCAGCATCATGAAAGCCACAGTCTCCTGTAATTATTCATACTTGTGAACATTATAAACAGGATCACAACACAATGACATTCTGATAAGCACTAAAACCTGGTAGAGAGACAGGTTTAAAGGACCATTCAGAAGCAACAGCAGGGTTTTCCCACCATTGCCACCACCAAAGTATGACCTTGAGCAGTGTATTTGATAATCCAAGTTAGTTAGACAAATGTAACATTTTTAGAGCTCTTAGCATGTTCAGTGTTAACTGTACTTGAGTTGCAACAGAAAAATCGTTCTTTCTCAGCCTCAAAAATGTTCTGACCCACATGCCCAAGCCTGTAGCTGCCTTGTGTGCTGCTGGTGAAACTGCAGGGGTGGGAAGGAGCTGAGGAAGCCAATACAGCAACCAGGAGGAACAACACACCAAAGAATGAGCTCAGGAAGCATGGATTTCTCTTCTTAGAACTTCAAACTAGCAGACACCTACTACAAATGTGGGGGTTATATATATATATATATATATATACACACATTTGTACACATAATGGTATTGTAGTATTTACTAAGAGAAAATATTTCCAATTGAGTATAGTTGGTTATACTTATGCATAAATCCTTCCACCTTATGTCATTTACCACTAGTACCCCTGTATCTCTCCACTACTTCAGCAGACTTTTCAGTTACACTGTGAACTACACACATGTCCTTGCAAGTAAGAGCCCCCTTGAGAACATGAGGAGGGGGAAGTAACATGGTAGACTAAAATGCCTCTTGCATTTCCCAAGACAGGAGCCTCCACAATACACAGCTGACAGCAGTTGTCATCGTAAGACACAGTTAACTCCTCAGAGCAGAGGGAGCTTAACAACTAAGATTTTATGTGAGGATGCTAGGAAAGACATAATCAGAATTGTTTGGAAGGGGGTGAAAGCAGAGATTGTTATCAGATGAACATAACAGTTCATGCTGCAACACAATTACTTTACAGAGAAGCTTCCTGAGCTGGTACAGCTACTTCTGGCATGGGAAAGGAAGGACTTAGCAACTTAGATGTCCATCCACCCCACTACCAGAGGTTCACCTTTTCTTTGGTTTTGCACAGCAGCTTCTGCAGGCTCTCAGCATCTGCTCCTCTGTGTGAGCCAGGTAAAGAATTCATGCTGGTGGTGACAGCTGAGCAACACAAAGCAACACATTTTGCTTCAAAAAGCCTCTTATTTGGTCCTTCTGTGTGGAGACTGAGTGGAAAGAGGAGATGCAAACCAGAAGCTAAGAGAAGGCCTACACTAAACCATTCTAGCTGGATTCCCAGTGTCTTTCCCTAACGTTTTTTATTAAGCTTTAAGATTCTTCGAACTAAAAACAGAAGTGAAACTCAAAACTGCCATGAAAATGACAGGGAAAGGAATGGTGGTTTTAGTGCAATGCACAGTAACACACTTCTTTGGAACAGAAAGCACAGCAGAAGCTCAAACACCAGAACACAAGCACTTTTCCTCTACTGCAGATCTTCATTAGAACCTCCCTGGGAGAAATGTTTACATGCTACTTTTTCTCCTGGCAGTTTAAAACAACAAAAGTAATGTGAAACAAGGTTAATATAGGATTATGTCTTTTGGCTATCATATAACTATTCTCTTAAATATTTAACAGCTGGTACAGATGTTTGTTGGTGCCTAGAGGCATCACTTTGTTGCTAGTACCACAGCAATATCCCAATGCAGACTACAAGAGTTCAAAAGTGGTATGTAGCAAAACAGCTAAAATCAACACAATTTCCTTACAGTTACACCACTGCCCTATTCTGCTCTGCTCCTTTCTAGTTGCTCTGAGCCTTCCTCTATTGCCCTTCTCCAGGAAGACTGGATGGCTTCCTACACCCAACACCTCCTAGCTGGGAGCTGAGGAGGGTAAGGCTGTCACAGAAGCTGTCCCATTCCCTCAAATGACATCTGTCATGGTGGGTAAAGTCCCCAATGGCAAATTGCATCCATACAGCAACAGCAGACGAGTGGGAAAAGGCAGGGAGGGGAGACAGGAGAGGGGAGAAAGTAAAGGTTGTAGTCTACCTGGTCTATCAAATCTCTCCAGTCAGTTTCTGGAGAACTTTAAAAGCATGGTGATACTTGATGGCACCACAATTGGTTTTCCCCCCCCACTATTTTTAAGATATAAATGAAGATAGATTCAAATAACAACATTTACAACTGTATATAAAACAACTCAAAAAGGAATTGCAACCTTGTTAAACACCGTTCACAAAAGCTCTTTAAAAGCATACAGCTATGAGCTGGTTATAAAGATCTGAAGCAATTCATTTGCAAAGATTATTTGTATTTGGGAAAACTAAACACTGCTGTGGAAATTAATTAAAAGCCTCTCTTCAAAAAGCAGCTGTGCAGCCCACTGACAGAACTGTAGATAGCACCCGTGTCCAAGCGTATGGTGCTGCCTCCCAACAGCTACCCACTGGGGACATTACAAAGTTGTAATGGGGAGATGAGCTGCATTTAAAGCTGCCCAGATGATCAATGATGCAGCTAAATTTATTGAGCCCTTGGCATTACTGTGGTGTTTCAACTGTCAGTAAACAGTAGTTTCACATTTCTGGACACCTTTCAAGGAAATATCCCAACATTTCAGTATTCATCTAGCACTGCCTCACAGACAGTTCCCAAGCTCTTCCAAAGAAAATAAGATTGCTCTGTTCATATTATTTTTTGGTATGGATCTTAATGTTATCAGTTAAGTCCACTGTAACTGGATAAAATGTAGCCATGCAGCAGCAAAATAAATATTACTGTTGGAAAGCAATAACTGCTCTTGAACCTCTTCTCCTTATGATCTCTTCTACATTGTAAGTGATGTACCAGTCAGGAAGTACATGAGTGCCCCACTCCAAAATTTGTCTTTTGGAGAGCTACAGCTACCTTTCAAAGAAAGGAAAATCTCACAAAACAAACATTCTTCTGTCCTTTACAGGAAAATGTACAGACCCATCAAAAAGAAATGTGACATCCTTTCCTTAACTTGTCACTATTAGGGACTAGAATTTGATTCTTAACACACCAGCATTTCTGTTTTATGAGACAGTTCAGAATGTCTAAAAAAGGCTCTCACCAGAATAAGCTGAAAGAATTTAAGAAGTCAACAAATTGGAGAGGGCAGACCTCTTGACATTGCCTTTAATGGACAGGATATCCAAGCTCAGGAAACATCATCAATAATGTTCACGGCACCACAGCAAACAGATAAGATGGGAGGGTCGCAATCCATCTGCAGTAAGGGTTGTTTCCTGATGGAGACAAACCCTTCATGAGCTGGATAAAATTACCCCTCCTTTAACCAGCTGGGATTATACCCCTTGATCTCCTTGCCTGCACACTTACATATCCATACTGAAGCTGTTAACCTCTTTGGGATGATGGCCTCTTAACTTGGGCTATAACTGCCAAATGCACACTACTTCTGAACCCTTGTCACCAGGTCTGCAATGCTGGTACGTTCAGCCTAACGACCACTTTGCATCTGGAAAGGTGGTGGATAAATAAGGGATCTGAAAGTTGAGTTCCTAAGAGGTCACTGAGTTGGCTTCTATGAAGCAGAAGGTCTTTTCAAAAGACTGTGCAGTGGCAGATGGAACAGTATCGGGGCTTACATTAGAAAACATTTGGCTGAATTTAGAAGAGCTTTGCATTGTTGAGAAAGCTAAGGCAGAGGAGTGGGCCTGCATCCTTCAGGTCAGCCAGTATCTCTTAAGATCATCTAAAAATAGCACATGAAAACCAAGACAGTGCCGCTCCTGGCAGTCAAGCACCAGAGTGGAGCAAATCTCGTGCCAAATGGGATGTTGAACTTTCAGCTCAATTATAAGATGCATCCAAAAGCTGTAACTAGACTACCATTATACACACATAGGGAATCAGAAATTCAATTTAAAATTTACAGTTTTCACCTGAAAAATCTCCACCACAGAAGGCACTTCAGCAGAGACCCTGGCTACTGATGGAACAGAAAACTGGACACCTTCAAATGCATCATGCCTGAACTACCTGCTACGTACAGAGCTGGCCTTGTCCTCCCCTTACTAAACAATGAAAATGATCATTATGAGTGGAATGTGAGTATTAGTGCAAGGAACCATCAATTCTGTTTCCTTATGTTATGCAAATAATGTAAAATACTGCAGGGAGGAGAACAGACCTCATCTACGGTTATCCAAGGAGTTTAAAAATGCCTGTTAAGCTCTCTTTAATTTAGGCTCTTTTGAAAGACTCAGGTAAGCATCTCCCTGAAATCATCAGGTAGTCCAGTCTAGGAAATCTTCAGGAGTCTAAAGCTGGGTGAGAAGCCTGCTCCTTCTTTGCAGCAGCACTTCTCATAGTCACAGCTTTTCCAGCCTACACCACAGTCATTAAGTGCTGGGCATCCATACAACACCAAAGAGCTCAAACAATTTCTTTATGCTTTCAGAGCACATCTGCTGTCCTTTTGAACCATCTCATTAAGCATTGCTCTGAAGCACAAAGACACCAAACTTTACCTAGTGAAGATTACAGGGCTCCACACATGGCTCTTTCAAAAAACATCATTTGAGTCTGTATCTTCTGCATCTACAGCACACAAATGGTGCAGAAAAGCAAATGATTTGGTTATGTCCAAGCAGTTAAAGGCTTTCAAGATTACAGGATAGGCACTTTGAAAGCAGTACAGTAAAAGGTGAAATGCCAGTCATTAATTATTTCCTCCTTCAAGAAGTGTTCCACATTGCAGCTGAGAAATTCTCCACTTCCCAAAGTGAGCTGTGCAAACAGATGAGCTGCACACTCGTGAAGTCAAACAGCATCCAAAATGGGATCATACTGAGAACATTCTATTTAAACTTCAAAGACAACAGATGATTATAAGTGAAACCAGCCAAACATCCTTGGGTACAGGCAATTCAAGTTGAAAACAACTTTCCATCTCTCAGCTAATCCTAGAGGGTCTCTGCAGAAATGGTACTAGGAAAAAATTGTGGGGCTAGTCCCATACTCCACCAAAGAGTGTTCTCCTGATGTTAGTTGCACTCAACAGCATCAGTGAGAATAGAATAGAATAGAATAGACCAGACCAGACCAGGTTGGAAAAGACCTTTGAGTCCAACCTATCACCCAATGCCATCTAATCAACTAAACCATGGCACCAAGTGCCCCATCCAGTCTCTTCCTAAACACCTCCAGTGATGGGGACTCCACCACCTCCCTGGGCAGCAGATTCCAATGGCCAATCTCTCTTGCTGGGAAGAACTTCTTCCCAACATCCAGCCTAAACCTCCCCTGGCACAGCTCAGGACTGTGCCCTCTTGTTCTGGAGCTGGTTGCCTGGCAGAAGAGACCAACCTCTGCCTGTCTACAACCTCCCTTCAAGGAGTTGTAGAGAGCAAAAAGGTCTCCCCTGAGCCTCCTCTTCTCCAGGCTAAGCAACCCCAGCTCCCTCAGCCTCTCCTCATAGGGCTGTGCTCCAGACTCCTCCCCAGCTTTGTTGCCCTTCTCTGGACACCTTCCAGCAACTCAACATCTTTCCTCAACTGAGGGACCCAGAACTGGACACAGGACTCAAGGTGTGGCCTAACTGCAACACAACAGTGATAGAATCCAACCACAAATGTAGCACTTCTAGATGATTAACATTGAAAGCAAGTGGTAAACAACATGTCACAGCTCAGTCCACTATTCTATCAATGGGTTAACAAATTCTAGCCCAGAAAAAAAAATGGAATGAAAGGTACAAGTTCTTTCCTGCAAATTACAGCAACACAACCAAAATTAAACTGCTTTTAGTTTAAAATCCTATTATCACTGGAAACTCTTTTTCAAAAGTCAGTAGTTCTGGCATAATTGTATTTCTGGCCTGTTTCCTCAACAGTCTCCAAAGACATTCCTGCAAAACAGCTTGACTGCACATCCTACTCTGTAAAACGCCAGAATACATAAAATCAGGGTATCCATCATCTCCAGAAGACAGGATTTTTCCTTTTCCAGTAGGGAATGTACAAAAAATCAATCAGCCAAAAAAAAAAAGATCTCAACAAATCTCACTGAAAGTAACTTATCACAACAACAACAAATTTCTTTCTACTAACTTAGTAACAAGGACACCTGAGACAAAGACAGCATTGTAGGTTATCTTGCCAGATGTCACCATTCCATACTTCACAGATGCATACATTCTTAGAATGGTTTAGGTTGGAAGAGACCTTAAAGCTCATGTAGTTCCAACCCCCCTGCCACGGGCCAGGACACTTCCCACTAGACCAGGCTGCTCAAGACTGAGAATACCTCCAGGGAGGGGACATCCACAAAGTCCCTGGGCAACCTGCTCCCATGTCTCACCACCCTCACTGTAAGGCATTTCTTCCTAATATTCAGCTATTTAAGAGAATGTTTTCACAAATACTCCCACAATCTGTATATGCTACACCACAACTTCCAGGGATTTCAGTCATTTCCCTCAAATTCAAGAGCGCAGCAAAATGATTTTACCTTTACTTTTGTTTCCTTAACAGCAACCACAACACAACACCACCCAGCACCATAAGCACTTGCACTCACATTTACAAAGGCAAAGGCCCTTCACAGTGAGGCCAAGAGCTCCTTAATTTCTACCAGCCAACTAGAGCTGTTCATCAGAGTATAAGCCAAAGCCTATAACCTTACAATTTTGAATGGACTTATTAAAAGGTGGGGGGAAAAGAGTTTTCTTGTTGCTGTCCTTTCTATTTTCTTTTCAGAATGGTTTGTTGGCTTTACTACCTTCTAGCACTGTTACAAGTATTAACTAAATTACCTTTCAGAATCAGCTGGTGGATACAGAAATCCTCTAAGCTTGCAATCACCTCCGTCTACACATGGAAGCTACTTTGCAAAAGGTAGTTTCAGCCTGGAGTCAGCTCTTCTTCTGGGAACCCAGAAGAAAACATTTGGGCTCTCAGAGTCATTAGTGGCTAAAATTATTCCTTAGCTGGACCAATTTCCTTTTCACATTACCGAAGTTCAGGTGGCGGCTAAACAGAAACAGCTTTGTTAATCCAGAGCCATTAAAAGCAGTGAAATAAAATACACATGCAAAACACCAGTGAGACAAAATCTGAGACAGGAGATCTCCAAACACAGTCCTTCTCCAGGAGGTGTTTAAACAACAGAAAACAAAAGATGGTCAGGAGGAGGAGAATATTTAGGGAATCAGATTTGAACCTCAAGACAAACCATACTATATGCAGCATCCATGCAGGCTGCTGACAAACCACCGGCCTCTAAATTAAATACAGGAAACGGGAAACGCTGTGTGACACCCATCCCCCCACCCCCACATCTGTCATTACTTGCACTATTGTCACTATCTGCAAGGTATGGTTGACCTCACATGGACCTTAATGTTCATAGACCACAGGGAATCATCACAGAAGTGAAAACAAGGGAGACAAAAGCAGAACCAAGCAAAGCAGGCAGCACATGGCCCAGTGCAGCTAAAATTCAGATGAACTGATTACATTACACATATTCAAGGCAAGTACATGCCAGTGTCAAATACAGGCCCACAGTTTCAGCTATCAAATTACAGAAAAAAGCCTTGCAGAAATACAATGTCATTATACACAAAGCTTTAATCTGGGCAATACTTTAATAGATTAGTCATGTTACAGATATTTGGCTTAAAGTTTGAAAGTGAGTGTAAGAGTTTGGGTAAGCGAAAATGAACTTTTGTGCTCATATAAGTCTCTTTTTAACTAACACCTTGCAAGTAATACTTTAAGAAACTACTTTATTTGTGCAATCAAAGTTATCTTTCTGTGCAGTAACAGATAAAAGTATTTTTGTATTACCAGCATTGATGTTTTTAACACTTTGCTTACTTGGAATCAATTACAACCCCCTTTCAGAACAAAAGAAATACTGAAAGAAACTCACGATATTGTTAGGAGGAGCACATAAGACTTGGATATATTCTTTCTGGTGAAAAGACACTGTCAGCAGATCCACAAAGGATTCATGCCAAGAGGAGGCATCAAGTAAAGTAAAAGCACCAGCCATAAGCTTTCAGTGGGGGATTAGTAAACAACTTCCTTCCCAGCAGTAAGAATTGCTCAACTTTACTAGGAGTGGGTCCCATTCCTACAAGGACCAGGGCTTGAGTCAAAAAAAAAGTGTCTACTCTTTACTGTCACAAAGATATTTTAAATGCATACCAGTGGGGAAATAGTGTGCCATTCCTCCAGTTCATTAGCTTGTGTCTTGGAGCTGTTTCCTCCTTTCATAACTGATTTGCACCCACGTGCTGTATTAGGTTGCTCGGGTTTTTTCCTGAACATCAGAACATCAC
The DNA here is from genome assembly GCA_015227895.2 of Colaptes auratus. Classification (NCBI taxonomy): domain Eukaryota; kingdom Metazoa; phylum Chordata; class Aves; order Piciformes; family Picidae; genus Colaptes; species Colaptes auratus. The sequence goes on from CM037631.1 coordinate 28,395,813, forward strand.
TTCTTTGAGCAAACTGATCTCCTCAGACCAGCCACTGTAATTTTCTGTTTCAACTGTAATAACAACAGAGCTTTCAAGTGGGAGACAGCCTGTTTCACCGAGTCTGGAGCACCAGGTGAGCACAGAATACACTTGAGGTCAGCCCTTTGTACAACTCCCTGTGCTTGCAGCACTCTGATGTGGTTTTCTTGCTGTATAATTTGGTTGTTTCTGTTACAGTGACAACACAACTTGGGCAAAAGTCTGTTCACCATGAGATAAGTTCAGAAAGGTTCATTAAAATATATCAGCTATTCCAATTCACAGAGTAATCCATTTTACTCCCCCATCATGAAAGGCTTTTTTTCTCTATATACTCACATAGGACTTCTGGTGTTTAGACTGGAATATCACCTCCTCGCTTTTCTGTGCCCTGCTTATCCCTTGCCATAAATCAAATGCTATTGCAAAATTATGCTATACGACCCCTGAAAAAAGTGAAACTGATAATCAGCATCTTTCCACATTTCTTCAGAAATAACCTGAGCTGAGCACATCCAGAAACTAGTTATCAGATGAGATGGATCAAATAGAGATAGGCTAATAACAGCGTAGCCCTTGTAACATAGAAAACACTGAAGGAGGCAGCAGCGAAAGGTTGACAGGAAGGCAGAAAAGGACTTAAATTCTTCTCAAAATTTTAACAGAGGTCCTTTTGGTAGGCTGTGGTCTGTGCATAAAACTGTGTGCTTCCTAGCCTGAGACTGACACAAAAGATGCATTTCCTGAAGAAAAAGGAAGACACGGAGACAATATGGAAAAGTTCAAGATGTTAAGAAAAAATACCAAGAATCTAGGAAAGAAAAAATATTACAAGAGGGAGGGAGGCAAATTTTGTTTATCTTTTGTTTCAAATGCATTACAAAGAGATTACAACTTTAAGGGGAAATACTGCCCCCAGTAACTGATTTAAACACTCCAAACGGCAGCCAGGGTGATCACAGAGGAACTGGAAAAAAGACTTGTTAGAGCCCAAGACAATGTCTGCACGACTTATTTACAGTGAAGTAAAACACAGGTTATCGGAGGAGAAATAACTCACTAGAAACATTTATGGAGGGGGAAAAAAAGACAAAAAGGAGAGACCCAAAATAGCAAGAACAGTTTAACCACTGTCCCATCAGCAGCAGAGCTGGTCAATTCTGGGCTAGCCATCAGTCTACTACTGATACTTAACAATAATTAAGCCTGTCAGGACAAGGAAGAGGAATAAATTAGTACACCATTAAAAGTCCTTTTAAACCCTAATTATAAGCTACCTGCCTTTGTTTGAAAAGAAAAGGAGGGGGGAAAAAAGATGTTAGGGGTTTTCTGTTCCTCCCTTTTGTGCTGAAGAGCTTTAGTGTGAATCACAAAACTAAGAAGCTGAAGTGAGCCTTCAACCAGTTCCTTAAACTTGGGATCCATGTACACAGAGTCCAACATCAAAGAGATTTTTCAGATTACTTCCAGAACTTCTGGCAGGGTTTCATACTATTTGAAGAACACCTATTTGACTACTGGGGCAATAAAAGGTTTCTTCTAACAGTGACCAATATTGTGGCATATGACCAAGGCAGAAGCACATACAATAATATTGATATGGGGGGAGAGAGGGAAAGACAGACCATTATTACCATTTGGCTCCTTAAAACAAAACCCAAATACACAACACAGACCTAGCACAATAAAACAGAATGAGAGCTTAGTAGTTAGTAGACCTAATACAATACAATACAATACAATACAATACAATACACCAGGTTGAAAGAGACCTTCAAGATCATCGTGTCCAACCCATCAACCAATCCAACCCACCTAAACAACTAACCCATGCAGCCAAGCACCCCATCAAGTCTCCTCCTGAACACCTCCAGTGAAGGTGACTCCACCACCTCCACGGGCAGCCCATTCCAATGGGCAATCACTCTCTCTGTATAGAACTTCTTCCTAACATCCAGCCTAAACCTCCCCTGGGGCAGCCTGAGACTGTGTCCTCTTGTTCTGGTGCTGGCTGCCTGGGAGAAGAGACCAACCTCTGCCTGGCTACAACCTCCCTTCAGGTAGTTGTACAGAGCAAGAAGGTCACCCCTCAGTCTCCTCTTCTCCAGGCTAAGCAACCCCAGCTCCCTCAGCCTTTCCTCATAGGGCTTGTGTTCCAAACCCCTCACCAACTTCATTGCCCTTCTCATGGAAGAGGCTTACATGAATCTGACCTGAGCTCCCTGTGCTCTTAAGAAATAAATCCAAGACACAAAACAGCCAAAATTAAGCAACTAAATAAGATTTGCAAATTGAATTCTGTTATCTTCTGGTTTGTTTTGAAAACACATCTTCTGTTGGAAAGCTTTGATATAAAAAGCAGGTGCCTTCTCAGATCCTACCTATCACACAGATTGAATTCTTAGCTGTGTGGTTTTTTTTCTTCCAATTAAAAAAAAAAAAAGAAAGAAATGTTTGCAGTAGAAAAGTTTTGATCCACAAAAAGACAGCCTTACATAATTGGATAGAAATTCTTGGATCTGGTGAATGGCTGTAACTGCTAATTCTAGGAAAAAGAAAAGATAAATGGATACAGACAACAACTCTTAAATATTTTCTCTCCCCTGAATACAGCATTATTTTTATCTGCTTATTGAGTCACCTGAGCAGAAACTACTTTAGGATTGTGAAAAACAAATGACAAATCAGGTCTTATCTTCAAAGGTGGTGGTGGGAAAACCCAAAGGAATTTCAAACCCCTGAGACAGCAACAAAGAATTTAATTATGAAGTGATTTATTAGAGGATTTTGATACTATAATCTGCCTACAATACAGGAACATGCCAAAGGAAAATTCAAGCAACCCTGGTTCATTAGTTTACCTCCACAGGTCAGATAAAAAAATCAGAAATAGAAACACAATTTCTTTTTTAAGGGATCTTGACTAAAATTCCTTCAGATGTACTGAGGGAATTAGCAGACTGAGCAAATGACTGACCTAGGCATTCCAGTAGCAGCAGCTCCCCTAAAATCTCTACTTAGAGAAACTTCCACCTTTGGTGCTGTGGGACTGCAGACACCTTAATAGCAGAGAGCAGAGAAATTAGGTTGTAACTTCCCTAAGAGGAGTCCTTTCCTGATCAGATGGTTAGATTAGTCCAAAAAGGCTCCCTTCAACAGGCTGGCCCAGTCTTCCCAGTACAACTACAAGTGTCTAACAGCACCTCTCTGCACATAGCTCTCACTCTGGGGATAAGCTCTAGAAGCACAAACTGGGAGGGCTGTTTCTACTCATTATAAGAAAATATTTTTGTCATTGTAACACCTTACAAACATCACAACTGCAGTGACTGGAATATTGGATAAAATGAAAGTGGAGAGAGGAAAGTATGCAAAGACATCCAGGTCCCTGGGGCAATGTGCACTGAGGAACTGCATGGTTACAAGTCTCTGCCTGGCCACTTAACAGAAACATAGCAGGACTTAGACATTCAGGAGCACAAGCATGTTTTGCACAACCACATGGAAGAACAAAAAACAGCCCAAGGCAAAACTTAGAAATGCTTTATTTTGTGGTCCCTACATGGCCCATAATGAAAGGACATCTCTGAAGTGACAGGTGATGGCATGGCATAAGCAGAATGAGCACTTGGGCTAAGAAGATACCTGTGACAGAAGAAGAGGACACAGTCTCAAGCTGTGCCAGGGGAGGTTTAGGCTGGATGTTAGGAAGAAGATCTTCCCAGAAAGAGAGATTGGCCATTGGAATGTGCTGCCCAGGGAGGTGGTGCAGTCCCCATCCCTGGAGGTGTTTAAAAAGAGCCTGGATGAGGCACTTAGTGCCAAGGTTTAGTTGATTAGATGGTGTTGGGTGATAGGTTGGACTCGATGATCTCAGAGGTCTTTTCCAACCTGGTTAATTCTGTACTCAGTTGTTAAAACTATTCCAAGCAGAGATTACACCAAGTGTTACGTAGCATGCACAGGGCTAGTTGCAGGATCCCCCCTGCCCCAGTGGTGTGACTGAACATATGCTCCAACCCCAGGCGATGATGACCCTTTGGAGGGGGCAGCAAGGAGGACAGCATAGGCTGCACTGCCTGCTGCATGGTCACACCTAGTCATGGCACCTTGCACTCCATGGGCACGTCTGGCAGCGTTCCACCACAATGACAAACACAGCTTATGACAACGCTGCATTTCTGTCCTTTCTGTACACAGCTCCAGTATTTATAAAAATATTTTCCCTATTACTGTAACATTAAAATATTTCATGGAGCTCAATGCAAAATACTATTTCTGGAAACTCCATACATTTGAACTGAACTAATTTCTAGTGGGAGATCAAGTTAGGAAAAAACCCCACCAATTTAAGGCACTTTCACAAGTAGAATTAACTGTTAGAAGGACATGCTTTGTAAAACAGGCATTTAATGTCTCACACTGAAATGATTTTTTGATAATCAGTGCCAGGCCATTTTTCTTTTTCCCAGCTGCTGCCTCAATGGCTCTTTTCTACTCAAGTCAAAAGGAGAAAATGAACTTTAATATCTTCAGTGGTTATCAAGAGCATGAAAGCAGGTGTCAGTCAAACTTTCCTTGACACATCATCACCACCATTCCAATAAAATGTAAAGGAACGACACTTGCTTTAAGTCTGATAAACAGATCCAGGGTCAGATCTTATTACATAACAGCTCTGAGTTTCAGCAACTTAAAAGAGTTCACTCTTAAGAAAAAAAAAAGAAAAAACCACTTTTATTAAACTCATGTGCACACTTCCAAATGTCTGCAATTTCAGGTACTTTACTCGTGACTAGAAAATTGTACCCACTCATGGTCGCTTGGACACAGCCCTTGCAAAGTAAGACTGAGTTCAAGGGCATGCAGGACATATGGAAACTTTACTGGTCTCTTTTTCTCCCTGAAATTACACAAAGTCCAATGAGCTGCAATGAGTGACACAGGAATGGAGTACATTGTGTACAAAACACCACTAGTGAAAAGAAGTATTTCTGCATCTGCCTCTGCTCAGTTCCATTCTGCATAGACCATAAAATGACACAGCTCAGAGCAAAGAAAATTCAGAAGTAAATTAAAAATGACTGTCAACTCTTACAAACAAATCAGAGATTCCAAATCCAATACATGCATGGCACTCAAAGTGCTTGTTTTAGAAAATTATACAACCAGAGAGAAACTTTGTGAAGAACACAGATCATCCCTATCTCTACTACAAACACTTGAGTAAGATAGCAAAGGAGGCAGCCATGCTGTTAATGCTATCCCAGTAATATTTAACAGCCTTTTCTCCTACACAGTGCAGCTCAGCTTCCAAACTTGAGTGAAATTCAAGAAGCAGGCAAAGTAGTATGCTTCCAGCCTTTTCCCAAGTTTATCTCTGCAGTTAACCGTTCAGAGCAGGAATCATCCCTGAAGTTCATGCGGCACTTAACACATGTTGGTAGTGCCTGTAACTCCGGCCTTGAGTGCATGTGTCTCTTGTTACTTCATCATGTGGTGGGGTTTGCAAGAGGCCTCAGCCTCCTTCAGGAAAGAAGGCCAATCAAGATTGCACAGAGAATATTTATATGAGGGGCACTATCCTCATTTGCTTTAGGAAATTTCAGCCTCAGCAGTTCAAAGTAAAAAACTGGAATTGAAAACAGGCATAGAAAGGGACAGACTGATAAGTTCTACTGATTGATGGTGCTACAAGGCCATCTACAAAAAGCAGAACTTTTGTGGTTAAGGAGGAAGCACAGCATAAATTTTAATGGCTGCTTTTTACCCCAAACCACCTGCTCCTCTTCATTATAATGAACAATTCCCGCAGACACTCCAAGGATGGCCAATAGAAGCCAAGACTGGGAAATGTTGCAGAGACTATACACATAAGCCTCAGACAGTGCTCCTTCCAATGAGTCTGTCAGTGCTTTTATTAAAAATAAATAAATATGAAATTCAAGTCCATGAATCATTAAAACATTGTTTCCTGTCTAGCAAAAAGGTTAAGTCACTTATTTGGTTAAATCCTGTTGAAATTAAGGGGACATCCACACATACTTAAATTCATTCCCTGCTGAGTAAAGCAGCAGAGCATGTGCTAAACATGCCTTTGGGAATTAGTGTCTGGTGCTGCAACACTCTTGCAAATACCCAGGCACATGTTTCATTTTGTTACCACGAGTATTGCCATTGATAAACACGGCCATAGCAGTCAGCGGGAACAAGGCTTCTGGCACTACTGAGAAGGCAATTACACTGAACAAATTACAACTGCAACATAAACCTCATAGAGGTAAATGGGAGATTTATCTATATGATGAGTTAAGAGTAAGGGAGGCAAAACCTTTACGGGGAAAAATACATTACAAAGGCAAAGCAAATTATTGCCACAGCTGACAAGCACAAAAGTACATTTTCTTTGCTTAACTTCCACACATATTCTTCAGAAGTTGCTGTCCTGCAGTAGGTTATATAAACTGACCACAGCACAGTATTTGTATTTTTAATTCACATAATTAATGAGCAGGTTTCCCTTTCACTGCAATCAGAACCTCCATATAGGAAAATATAAGCCAATCGATGCCATATGTCCCTGGGAATTGTTATTCCAGATGTATTCCTTGGAGTCACAGAATTGAAGTTCCTGTTTCCTTCAAAAAACACATTCCTAATAACTCAAACTCGAATTCCAAGTATAAAGTAGTTTGTTAACATGATTTTAGTTTGGGCTTTTTGGGTAATGTTCAGACGCTTCACAACTTTTCCTTGCAACCTGCTTACAAAATAAAGAAACAATTTACCTATGACATCAAATTGTCAAGAAGCACATCTGCATTCAGCCTTAGCTCTCGGCCTGAGATTTCCGTGGCCCAAGTGGTGACCTCACCATTATGCAGGCATTTGTGAACTCCTTTTTAATTTCCATTAGCACAGGGCTTCACCCATACAGGATTTCATGGCCCTTGATTTCAAGAAGCCACAAAGTTTCATTATCTTCCTCTTTAGCTTGTAACAGAGAAAGAACTAACTATGCATCATCTGGGGGAATATTTGCTTAATTGAAGGCTAAGAGTGTTAAATATTGCTAATAGAAAATCAGAACTGGGAGAGTGAATTTGAGCAACAGCTTTCCCACATTGCCCTGCCAACAGCTTCAGCCCTGTTGGGTCATTTTCTCTAAGGGCTAGAAGTAATTAAGTTTCATTGCTAAATCAGTCTTGAGCCTGTCTTGAGCAGAAAAATCACTTATGCTTAATTGCATGTGGTGATGTGGTGAGCAGTCCATTAGGCAGACTGCAGATACCAGCTTATTTTTTGCAGCTCTGCAGGACACTTAAAAATGAAAGGCTGTTATTTTATCTAGGTAGTCACTTGTATAACACGTATTTCCCATAGAAAATAAACGTGCTACTTCAAGAAAAGCTCATTATTTGAGTTCCTGCTACACAATTAGACAAAGTGGTATCTTGAGGGCCGTTGAGTTTAAAACCACAAGATTCTGACACTTAGAAACAAACAAAAAATATGCATGTTTATAGCACTAGTGTTCAAAACAAGTGTATGCAAACAGAAAACCCACTGAGCTGTGCACCATTCTGAATACAGACAGATGCATTTATCACATACCTATGTGCACAGTCCTACACACACATCTGAACACAAGCACATGTCCAGAGGAATGCTCTCTATGACCTTAAGAAACTCTGCACACTGTTTGCTAATCAGAACCACATATTTTTCACCTGATTCCATCAACAAAGAATTAGTTTCCCTAAAATTGTAACCGACGGGAACAGATTGGTTTCATGGTTCAGAGTGGGAGAATTGTTCCAAGAGCTCATGCATGCTAACACTCCTGTTTCTGGCAGACCACATCCTCACCTATTGCAACCATCTTATGCTAAGACACTAGTCAAGGACAACACCACCATTCTTTCTCACAAGAGAGTGATGTCACATTCTAAAAACACTACAATGAATTATTGCACTAAGCCAATGCAGGAAGTCACTAGAGAACCTTAACAATCTGAAGCCCAATTCACACCCAGTTACTGATGCTCCAAGTACCTACAATGCTCCCACTTGAGCACTGAGCAAGGGCATTTGATCCTTTCCATAAGAGTCCTGCATTATGTGTGTAGAGCTACTTAAAACATCTGAGGCTGGACTGTTCTCCTAAGCATGCTGTAATGTAGGTACAGGGTTGGCCTCTCAAAACAAACTCATAAAAGCTCTTTAAAAGAAGGGAAGAAGATCAAATATTTTTAAGTATAAACTGAATCACAGAATCACAGAATCATTAAGGTTGGAAAAGACCTCAGAAGTCATCAAGTCCAACCTATCACCCAAAACATCATGACTAACTAAACCATGGCTTCAAGGGCCACATCCAATCCCCTCTTGAACACCTCCAGTGACAGTGACTCCACCACCTCCCTGGGCAGCACATTCCAATGGGCAATCTCTCTTGCTGGGAAGAACTTTCTCCTCAGTTCCAGCCTAAATGTCCCCTGGCACAGGTTGAGGCTGTGTCCTCTTGTTCTGGTGCTGGTTGCCAGGGAGAAGAGACCAACCCCCCTCCTGGATACAACCTCCTTTCAGGTAGTTGTAGACAGCAAGGTCTCCCCTGAGCCTCCTCTTCTCCAGGATAAATAACCACAGCTCCCTCAGCCTCTCCTCACAGGGCTGTGCTCGAGATCCCTCCCAAGCCTCGGTGCCCTTCTCTGGACACATTCAAGAGTCTCAATGTTCTTCTTAAGGTGAGGACCCCAAAACTGGACACAGTTCTCAAGGCCTAACCAGTGCTGAGCACAGGGCAGAATGAGTTTTGCCTCTTACTTCTTACTTTATTCCTTGCCAAAAGCGAAGATACCTGGCAAATACTTCTGAGCATAATTCAGTTTACTTTTTAGCCCTGTGTTTCATTCACAAAGGGGAAGTTACAATTATCGTAAAATAAATATATACTATCAGCATGCATTAAAAGAGAAATCCACTTCATAGTAAAAATAATGTAAAGCACATGTGAAACACTTCAGTACTGAACCCCACCGCTCAGCTCCACGAGAAAGACACACTTGGTATTTCTAAATGCATCATCCATGTATTTTAAAGAACATGAATCATTTACATAACTTTTGAAACAGAAGTCAAAATCACATGCTGGAGCGTGTCCAGAGAAGGGCAATGAAGTTGGTGAGGGGTTTGGCACACAAGCCCTATGAGGAGAGGCTGAGGGAGCTGGGGTTGCTTAGCCTGGAGGAGACTCAGGGGAGACCTTACTGCTCTCTACAACTACCTGAAGGGAGGTTGTAGACAGGTGGATGTTGGTCTCTTCTCCCAGGCAGCCAGCACCAGAACAAGAGGACACAGTCTCAGGCTGCACCAGGGGAGGTTTAGGCTGGAGGTTAGGAAGAAATTCTATACAGAGAGAGTGATTGCCCATTGGAATGGGCTGCCCGTGGAGGTGGTGGAGTCACCATCATTGGAGGTGTTCAGGAGGAGACTTGATGGGGTGCTTGGTGCCAGGGTTTAGTTGTTTAGGTGGGTTGGATTGGTTGATGGGTTGGACGTGATGATCTCGAAGGTCTCTTCCAACCTGGTTTATTCCATTCCATTCCATTCCATTCCATTCCATTCCATTCTAAAGTTTCCAAACTTACACATTACCTTCTTACAGAGGTAACTCTCCATACTGTGCAACACGCAGCCATCGTCCTATTTTCATGTCTTTCCAGCTTACATTCACACCAGGTACAATTCCTACAGCACATTCATTTTTCCCATTCCAATTTAAATCATTTGAAAAGGGTCAGTAATCATAATCACTTTTAGTAAGAAACAGAGTAATTTCTCTGGCATATTCATAGAATCACGGTATCATAGAATCAATGAGGTTGGAAAAGACCTCAGAGATCATCAAGTCCAACCTATCACCCAACACCTCATGACTAACTAAACCATGGCTTCAAGTGCCACATCCATCCCCTCTTGAACACCTCCAGGGATGGTGACTCCACCACCTTCCCTGGGCAGCACATTCCAATGGACAATTACTCTTGCTGGGAAGAACGTTCTCCTCAAAGAGCAGAAAAGCTCTCCATACTCAACTAAGGTTTTGAGGCAAATTTACTTTCCTCTTTGTGATTAAAAAACAACAACATATAAACTGCATGAAATGGGTAAGTCAGGGCAAGCTAGATCAATGACACCTTCATCCAACTGAATGCATGGCAAAAACATCACTTGAACGTTGTACACTGGAACACCTCTAAATGCAATCTGCTGGTTTTCCTCCCCTGGGTTCAGTGGCATTATTCTCCTTTCCCTCCTCCAAACAAGCTTTATTTTCACTGCATTTAATCAGAAGAGTGAGTTGCTTTTGACTTACTTCCAGATAATACAGATAAGGTATGCCAGTCTTTAGCAATTAAACTACCTTTGAACTGCTACCCATTGTGACCTGCCAGAAGAATTTTCCAGATACCAGGACTATTTTTAAATACTTCTGACATATATCCCCAAAGCAAAACCTTAAGTAGACAGACTGTAAAACTGTTCTGGTCTTGTGGATATGTTTTATCCATTTGCTGCTCCTTTACAAGAAGTTATAAAACACAGGCTAAATGCTACTTCCCAAAAAGACTTCATTAAAGAGAGAGCTGTAGCTGTGTGCCGTAGCTGTGGTTTCAGAACACTAATCCCAGATGCCTTTTTTTTTTTTTCAATTTCAAAACATTCATCAAAATCAAAGTACAGATTTTCTTGGGGACAGAGGGAAAAGAGATTTCTCTTTGGAGGAAAAGGGACTCAGATCTGCCTGACAGAAATTAGAATAGAATAGAATAGAATAGAATAGAATAGAATAGAATAGAATAGAATATTGAATAGAAGTAACCAGATTGGAAGAGACCTTTGAGATCATCGAGTCCAACCTATCACCCAACACCATCTAATCAACTAAACCATGGCACCAAGCACCCCATCAAGTCTCTTCCTAAACACCTCCAGTGATGGTGACTCCACCACTGAGGGCCTTGTCCAGTCAAGCTGAAATGTCCATGAAGATAAGTGTCCCACCCAGCCTCTCCAGACAACATGCTCCAGTATTTAATTGCCTTGACTGTGAAGATTTTCCTCATGTTTGTTAGGTATGTAAAATTAGTTTTCACACATACTGCTTGAAAGCCCATGCTAAACACAGGTACATCAGAAAGCGTTTACAGTATCATTGTTGCTTCTCATACTGCAATGCTCATCACCTGTACCACTGAAGCAGAAAGTTGCAGCAAAGGACACTGAAGTCATTTGCTCCACAATCGCTTTGTTGTGACTGTAACAGATACAGTGAGACCCCCGAAGCCCACCCAACACCCGCTGGGAACTGGCAAGCGGGTAGCCATTAGTTTGCTCCTCACAACAGCATGAACCCCATGACGTGCTCATCCAACAGGGCACTCACCTTGAGCGTGCCCAAAGAACAGACCTGCAGATCATCCTAGTGCCTGCAGCAAGCCAGAGTGAGCCCTCACTGCGGCTTCCACGACGCTCTTAGGGCCTTCCTCCATCCATCTCCCAAATTCCCCTCCGCCCCTCACCCACGAGGTGCACAGGGCTCGGCTCTGAGCCGGGCCTGCCGCAAGCTGCGCGTGGGCCAGGGCAAAGCCACGCGCGAGGGTCCTTCCGAGTCACGTTTTACGCCCCTCAAGCTCCTTGTCGCAGGGCCATCGCCCTTCCCCCTCCAACTCGATGCCGGGGCGGGTCTCCCTGCCACCCCGCGCTCTTCCCGAGCACAGCCGCAGGCTCTTCCTGCGACCTTCAGGCTACGCCGCAGCAAAACGGGACGAGAGGAATTCTTCTGAAACCTACTAACACTTTGGATTTTACACCGGGCATTCAGAAAGTATGGGTCTGTCAAATTCAGTTCAAGTCGGTTTACAATATATTAAATTTAAAAAGACACACTTTTTCTGTGTACTTGCGACTCTTACACAAGAGGGGGGGAAAAGTCACAAGAGAAGATCCAAGAGAGTGAGACTCCTACCTGGAAGGCAGAGAAAGCCCAGGAAAGCTATGACATTGCACTAAAGAGCTAAAATTGAAAAAAAATAAGCTAAGTTTCACTGCAGCACAAGATCTTTCTTTTGTAATGTCAAACAGTTTGCTAGGAAGCACTGTCACCCCAGTGAGAACAAACCGGGCTCCTTTTGACCAACAGTGCTGCTTTCTCCTGTGCCCTTGGGTAAAGACAGAAGGGAAAGTTGAGAGGCTTCAGGAGCATCACTAAAGCATCTCTGCTGCTATAAGATTTATGTAAATATGAGAAAACATCTTTCCTCACATATTAACATGGCAGTAACAAAGTATTCAAGACAAAAGCATGGAAACCAGAGATGCTGGGGTAGTCTGTGAAAGCAGAACTTTTGAACCTCAGATAATAAAGACATCTTTGTAATAGGAAGGCACAGGGCCCAGAGGATCAGATGTCCACTAGCCCACTGCCAGTCGGTTTCTTAAGTGCCTGCAAGCACTTAGAGCCAGTGTGCCCATGAGCTGAATCACAGAAAACACTGTGCCCAATGCAGTTTTATTTCAATGAAATTAATCTCAGGTGATTCCTGGTACTTCTTCAGAACCTACAGTGTTACTGTTTAGGAAGTCTTCCTGTGTTTCATGTATCACAAATGAGGCTGGGCAAAAATACCAGCAGAAAAAACCCCACCATTTAAAAAGCAAATGCAGAATTAGGCAATTTCTGTGCTAAACATTAGAAGGGGTGTGGTTAGTAGGTTGAGAGAGGTTCTCCTCCTGCTCCTGCTCCTCCTCCTCTGCTCTACCCTGTTGAGGCCACATCTGAAATATTGTGTCTAGTTCTGGGTCCCTCAGTTCAAGAAGGACCTCAGGGAACTGCTTGAGAGAGTCCAGCACAGAGCCACAAAAATGCTGAAAGGGAATGGAGCTTCCTTATGAGGAGAGACTGAGGGAGCTGAGGGCTCTGTAGCTTGGAGAGGAGGAGACTAAGGCCTGACCTCATTAATGTTTATAAATATGTCAAGGGTGAGTGCCAAGAGGCTGGAGCCAGGCTCTGCTGGGTGATGCCCAATGACAGCACAAAAGGGGTAGTGATGGAAGTTGAGGCAGAGGAAGTTCCATGGAAACAGAAGGGAAAAATTTTTCCCTGTAAGGGTGACAGAACACTGGAACAGGCTGCCCAGGGGGGTTGTGGAGTCTTCCTCTCTGGAGATATTCAAAACCCACCTGGATGCATTCCTATGTGACCTGGTACAGGTGCTCCTGCTCTGGCAGGGGGGTTGGACTGGATGATCCTCCAAGGTCCCTTCCAGCCCCTAACATTCTGTGATTCTGTAGTACCTGGGCTAAGTTCATAAAGCTTTGCATTTCACTTTACCTTACAGAAAACACACAGAATGACAATTTAATTCTGAAATTCATTAAACACAGCTCTAAACAACAGCAAAGACCTGTCTTCTTCCAAGAATTCTGTATGGACAAAAGCTTGATGAGCCCCAATAAATGAGGAAATGTTGGAAAGAGGAAAGGGATTTCCCACAGTCATTCAATATCATAAATGATAAATCCACCTGGTGATGACAACTGCATTATAGTGGATAGTTTTTCATGCACTGTTTTGCCTGTATAGAACAAATGTTTGTGCATTGATCTGTTCATCAGTGCAGACAATACTGTCATTTGAAAAATCTATTGATTTAGAACAAACAAGCATGATGTCTGCCTGCTAACATTAAACAGCCTTGCCCCCTCTTAAATGTTAAATGGGGTTCCATTTTAAGTACTGCTATGAAAGCTGAATGGCTCCTTTGCACATTTGGACTGCTGCCTCTGTAGCTTGGAATTTGCAATAAACAAGTTGCTCTGCTTTGATTATCACTGCCAAGTTCACACTTCTCAAACAGAATACAGTCAACTCCAGTTCATATTCAACTTTTTTCTGGCTCCCTTTCTACTTACACACTGTGCAAACATTCAGCAAGTTCTTGGAAGAGATAAAAAACGTTAGTATGACTCCTGATAATGACATTTCTTCTGCAAAAACTGAATTCGTTTGCTTAATGTCATTCCTCATTTTCAGAGTAAATCAATTTTAACTGCACAATGCAATTTCATGCAAAGATCTTCCTTGAGTGAAAATATTTTCTACCCTGATATACAGCCAGGGGTACAAGAGAATAAAAAGGTCTTTTTTTGTTTCTCCTGTTGCCTTTTTACACAGAAAGCCAACCCTAGGTGCTTTATCTATACACTATCAAGCTTACCATTAACTGCATTTCCACTGAAGCCCAAGGAGCTCCTCAGAAGCTGTCACAGGACACAGTACACCAACATAAAACTCACAGTCATCAGATAGATGCACTTTCACCCAGTTCCTTTCCTGCTAGCCATGGCTACATCCCCTCAACACTTATCTCCCTGCTTCTCATCCAGCTCCCTCCAGCCCTTGAGGCAGTTTGTCTGATAAAAGATCAGAGAGACTATCTGAAGAAAAAAATAAAAACCTTTTTTCTACCAGATCAGTGAGCTGAACTGTCTCAAAATAAGATGTATTAACTACAGACTCTAATTGTGTCACTCACAATAGAGATCATTGTGCCTGTAATCATCCCAGGCTTTGGCATTGCATGATACAATTATTTACACCTAAAAAAAATTGTTTGATTTGTCCATAATTCACATACTGCAAAACTAACATTTCTGGATACTGCATTACACTCTGCTGCAGAAAAGAATGGAGAGCAGTGCACAAAAAGCAGCAAGGATCCATAGATTCAGAAAAGCTAAAGCTGTGGACAATAGCAGGACAGGAAATCGCTGATGAATCACGGATTAAAACATGCATTGCTTTATTGCCAAAGAGAAATTAAGGCAACTGCATCAGCATAAAGAACATTTTACAGCACAGCTGGGATTCCAGGGTAAATCTAGGCTGAGATTCCAGATTGAATGGCGTGTCTATTACATAGGAACTTTTCACAAAGTTACCTAGCAATTTGACCAGAGCCAGATTACCAGGAAAAAATACAATGGTTTCTACATTTAAAACTCTATGCAACACTGCAGCACCCAGCTGTGGCCATGCCCAGATCAGCTCTCATTTCCAGCAGACTGCAATATTGTATTTTCTGATGAAATCCAACCTAAGCACAAACTGCACCACCCAATATTAGAAACATTTCATCAGCAATGCTCAGCACAACGTTTACCTGATAGAAACCCAGGAAGGGAAACAAATGTTGTTCGCCTTCAGGAGATGCATATATGAGCAATATAATGTTCAAATGCATTCAGTCTCTTTGGAACAATTACATGTACTAATACTTCATCTGCTTCCCAAGGTTACTGTTTCTTGAAAGAACAAAGGAAGAACTTCTCTGCAGGTATGCAACAACAAAGGCTGACCTCACGTGAATTTCTCAACAACAACAAAATACAGTGAAAAATTACCTGGCTAAAATGTCTTATGAGGCATTTCTGTTATAAGGAAAAATTATGATTCAAGCAAAGAGATAAACAGTGTGGGTTTGGAAGAATACTTGACGTCCCTCTGGGCACCATTTAAACTCCTGTTCTGCTCTAAAACTTTTGCAGTGTATGTGTGCAGGTTATATACAGGCCAGCCCCCTTCACCTACCTGAAGATGGTTATGTCTCCAAAGAGTTATAAAGCATGGTATTAACAAAACATGACACTACACGTAAAAATAGAAGGAATAGATAAATAGAGAATACTTAGCCTTACTTCTCCATGTCTTAAAGGTGTAATAACTCCTCTTGCTACTGCCATTCGGAACAATGTTTCTGTGGCCTGCATGGAACAAACACACACACACACAGATTGGTTATTTAAAACACAGTGAACCCAGCTCATGAAGGTTTGCTTTAATTTTTACATCATCTTTTCATGTGCTGCCTACCTCTTGCCCCTGTTTCACAACTGAATCCGTTCAGGAAAGTTATTTAGAGCAGTTTGCACAGGTTAAGCGAAGGTTTACTGCAAGGTGACAGACCTATGGAGTGTTTTTTTCTCAGCCTAAGTGACCACCTCAACAGTGCATGTCCCTCCTGTGACACTGCAGCAATTACACAAAACGCTTCTCAGAGATGCTCAGCCCCCCAGGACGATCTTCCATGGGTTGTCATGTAAAAGTGGAATACTAAGGGAAGAAATAGCCATATGGAATTTCACAACTCAGGAAACTAATTAGTGTAACTGCTGTTTAATATTGTACACCTAAATTAACATGTAAGTATCAAAACCCGAGAGCATGACACAATTCTTTTCCTAAAAGCACCTGAGTCCCTGTTAACAACAGCAGCATTTCAAAATACAACACTGTCATGTGCAAATGACAGGGAGCACAACTTTGCAGAAGTCTTTACTTAGGTTAATCTTCAGTTAGGCTGCATACTTTGCTTTGTCCCATGGTTCTTTAATCAAGAGGGACAATTAGCACATACTTCTGACACAAACGCAGATTAATGCCTTCTAATGCAGTCTGTAACACAGAGAGAAAGCCCCACAGGCTCTGCAACACATTTCTGTCTACAAGCTGCTTGCAAAAAGGCATGAAAAATCGCTGGTTACATAAAGTCATGGATTGGCACATCAGTGCACACAAGAACAGATTTGTTTTAAAGACGTGTTTCCATAGCGAGTAGTAAAGCTGGTTTCAATTTCATCTGTAATGAAACATGTTTTTAATATCTGGTTCTAATAAAGAAAAATATTCCAACATTTACAGATCTATGTTAAAAAGTAATTATCAGGTTGTTTGGGGGGGAAAAAAAGTTTAGAAAGTTTGTAAACAAAAGTAGTTTGCAGTAGCTGATTATCTTTCTCCATAGTGCTTTACAAAATAAGCTGCTCAGGGCTTTACATGGATGTAAGACTTGCTGCATTCATGCTGCACTGCCTTGAGACAGCTGCATCTCAACAGCTCTAATATCAAAGACAACTCTTGAGAGTAATTCTTCAGTCTTCACAGACACAGATAGTGGGGTTTACCCTCTCCAGATAATTGCCTGCAGAAACCTCATGTTTTCCCTCTCCCATCTGTAAATGAATGTGTGAGCTCCAGAACCACGACCAAGACAGGGCAATGCCCAAGTGTAGTTCTTCTCAAACTCCTCTTCTTTGAGAGAACCTCATACAACCTTTTGTGTTTCCCCAGATTGGTTTCTTTCACCAACGCTTTTAAGGATGTTTCAACTGAATTGAGCATTCTGTCAACACAGCTAAGCCGCTTTTGCTCCTTTGGAAAACCACTGGTGTGTGTGACTTTCTTTTCATCTGGCCTAGTAAAAGATCCTTCTGAACACACTTGTACTCGCAGAGTTAATACCAGTTGTCATTCACAAACAAAGAAACCACAGCAACAGCAAATCCAGCACCACAGACGTCCTCCTGTGGGCACCACTCTTCGTGTGCCAAGTAGTGCTAAGAAGATTAGCCCCACAATCACAGCTACCTAACCAAACAGCTTGAGGGAGATGAGGCCATCTAGAGCCTACCACACACTGACAATGACAAAGCTGGAGAAAGAGCTTTTGGGTTTTCAGTTATGCAAAAATCAAAGAAGATGCTTAAGGAACTTCATCTTGGAGGATGAAGAGGAGGATCAGAGCCAAGCTTATTGTTGTTTTGATGAAGGAAGAGGGCATTAGCAGAAAAGATTGCAAGTTTGTATCCTTTCTACAAAGAAAACTGAGAGTGAACGTGCTGTGATTCAAATAAGGCAAGGCCTTACATGGAAGAACAAGATGGAATCTACCACCTCCACAAAACTAACATCACACAGACTAATGATCAGGGCTAGGAAAACGCAGCCACTTTTAAAATCTGAATTATCTGTAATGCTTCTGCTTTGAACAAACTCCTTCACTGTCTTTAATTTCCACCTTTTTCCTTTCTGCCCCACAGAATCATTCGGCAAAGACCAGCAGGGTCTTTGAAGCAGGTTGCCTGAGTCTTTGAACTCTTGAAGCAGGTTGCCCAGGGCTTGTTCAGGCACATTTCCAGCACTGCTAAGGATAGTGGTCCCACCATCCATCTGATCATACAGACGACTGCCCTGACACAAAGTAATCTATCTTTCAACACAGGCTGCCTAGTAAAGTAATTTCTTTAGCTATAAATATCTACTGGAAAAGTTTAGCAAACATTTGTGCATCAGGTCAAAACCTGCCATTTTGCCACAGAGAGCTCAACAGGAGCTCTCAATGTGCACTTGCAGCCCAGAGGGCCAATCAGATCCTGGGCTGCATCAGGAGAAGTGTGGCCAGCAGGTCAAGGGAGGTGATTCTCCCCCTCTAGTCAGCCCTGGTGAGACCCCACCTGGAGTACTGCCTCCAGTTCTGGAGTCCCTATTACAAGAGGGATCTGGAGGTGCTGGAAGGTGTCCAGAGAAGGGCCACGAGGATGATCAGAGGGCTGGAGCACCTCTCCTATGAGGACAGACTGAAGGAGTTGGGGCTGTTCAGTCTGGAGAAGAGAAGGCTCTGAGGTGACCTCATTGTGGCCTTCCAGGATCTGAAGGGGGCCTACAGGAAGGCTGGGAAGGGATTTCTCAGGATCTCATGTAGTGATAGGACTAGGGGGAATGGAATGAAGCTGGAGGTGGGGAGATTCAGGCTGGAGGTGAGGAGGAAGTTCTTCCCCATGAGAGTGGTGAGGCCCTGGAATGGGTTGTCCAGGGAGGTGGTTGAGGCCCCATCCCTGGAGGTGTTTAAGACCAGGCTGGGTGAGGGTCTGGCCAGCCTGATCTAGTGTGCCCCTGCCCATGGCAGGGGGGTTGGAACTAGATGATCCTTGTGGTCCCTTCCAACCCTGACTGATTCTATGATTCATGACTCTTCTTGTTCCCCATTCACAGCAAGGACACCCACAATTTACATCCCATTTGGAAAGAGCTGAATTACCTGGTTGCAATGTCAGCCCTTTGCCATCCTTAAAGTACCTTCTACAATTCTTGCATATAAACTCACATTAGACACTTGTCCACTGAATGCCAAGTCTTCACATATATTTACTGCTTCTCAATTTAAAACTGCATCCACTTTTACATGCTGAAAATGTTACAATAACCTTGCATTTTACGTTAGGATGTGCAACTGTGGTCATGGAAAAAAATATTATTTGGAATAGTTATCATCCTGTTAGGAAAAGTGATTTAAAAGGCAAAACTATCCATTTAAAAAATAATAGTATATCCCAAAGAAACTGCTGACTAGGAATTCAGATCATTTTTAACTGCTTGTGCAGTTAAATGTTAGCATTAAATGTTCATTCTAATCAGGGACTTTTATGAAGCTGTAAAAATTTAAGATTTACTTGCATTCAAATAATTGTGAATAAGCCTTAAATAAGAATCATTACAGGCTCAGGCAATGACTTTAGGTACTTCTATTCAGAGATGGGAGTCAGAGGTCTTTAAGAATGCAAATTATCAACAGATGGTTTTAGTGATCTCAGTGTGAAATAAATGTGTTGCCAAGCTGATAGTTACTGACTCCAAAAATCTGTTCTTCATGGTAAGGAATGTATAGTGTGTTACTGGATACGTGAGGTGAAATGGCTGCCTGGTGGAGCTTGCCCCTCTCTCATACCGTGCAGGCTCTACTAAAGGAGAAACCACTGCTATGGACCAGAACAAGAGTGAAAAATAATTGTGCATTACTGATGGAAATTGACTGGGGGGTGGGGAAGGCAGCACGGAAAATAGTGCTTTATCTTCCAGATGTTTTGAGGTTTTTAGGTATTCACAAAACCAAAATGGTTTTATAATGTATCATAGAATTGTCAGGGTTGGAAGGGAACTCAAGGATCATCTAGTTCCAAACCTCATGCCAGGGGCAGGGACACCTCACATTACAGCAGGTTGCTCACAGCCACATCCAGCCTGGATGCAAAAACCTCCAGGGATGAGGCTTCCACCACCTCCCTGGGCAACCTGTGCCAGTATCTCACCACCCTCATGGGGAAGAACTTCTTCCTACCATCCAATCTCCATCTACCCATTTCTAGTTTTGTTCCATTCCCCCCAGTCCTATCACTACCTGACACCCTAGAAAGTCCCTCCCCAGCTTTCTTGTAGACCCCTTCAGATACTGGGAGGCCACAACAAGTCCTTTTCTTCAGGGCTGCTCTCAAGCCAGTCCCTGCCCAGCCTGTATTGCCCCGACCCAGCTGCAGGACCTTGCACTTGGTCTTGCTGAATTTCCTGAGATTGGCTTGGGCCACCTCTCCAGCCTGTCAAGGTTCCTCCGGATGGATCCCTTCCCTCCGGCTTTACCAAAGTTAAAACCGCAAGCACAAGCAATGAACAGGATTGCTAATGCAAACTGATTGATTCAGAAATGCATGCTTTTTCATCACCTGACAAATTTTGGCATCTACTTCTAAACACACGTTTTGAAACCAAGAAATAGCTATTTGAAGATATGTCCTGAAAGGCAGAGGCTTTTGGAAGTCATTCACAGCAATTTACAGATTCAATTAAAATGAAAATAGGGCAATTTATTGTAAGAATAAAAAAAGGGCAAGATACCACAAAAGACTTTTTTTCACTCCTATTAGGTTTGCTGATTTGGCTACAATAGCTGGCTGACAGCACTAGTTGTGAAATTTGTGTTTCCTCATGAAAAGCAAATTGCAGTCAAAAAAGGGTTCTTGACAGTCCATCTGAAATCATCACTGACGTTTTTCAACTTGATTACATACTGCAAATGAACTGTTGTTGTAGGCCTTATAAACAATCACACAGCTTGTGAAAAGGAGAACAAGTGCTACTAAAAAAGAAGAAAAAAGAGGTGTAGTGAGATTTAAAAGCAAGAATGCATAAGAAGGTTCTGAAACCAAATTATCTTTCTTTCCTAATTTCTATCCACAAAACTTCAAGTGTAAGGCAACCCTCGCCATCTAAAGCTCACTGCAGATGACATTTAACTGAACTGGTGAGCTTGCTTACTGCATCCAAAGAAATGTGGCAGCAGGATGACTCTCCCCCTCTACTCGCTCTCATGAGAGCCCCACCTGGAGTACTGAGGGAAATCAAAATGCGGGAGCAGGTTCAGAGGAGGGTCATGAAGGCGATCAGAGTTCTAGAGCACCTCCCCTATGAGGACAGGCTGCAAGAGCTGGGGCTGTTCAGCCTGGGGAAAAGGCAGCTCTGGGGGGAGACATCACAGCAGCATTCCAGTAGCTGAAAGGTGCCTACAAAAATCTGGGAAAGGACTTTTAACAAGGGCTCATAGTGACAGAAAGAGGGAAGAGCCTTAAGCTTGAGAAGGGGAAAATTAGTCTGGAGATTACAAAGACATTCTTTACAATGGGGGTGGTGAGACACTGGCACAGGTTGCCCAGGGAAGTTGTGGATGCCCCCTCCCTGGAGGTGTTCAAGGCCAGGTTGGATGAGGCCTTGAA
The DNA here is from genome assembly GCA_015227895.2 of Colaptes auratus. Lineage (NCBI taxonomy): Eukaryota > Metazoa > Chordata > Aves > Piciformes > Picidae > Colaptes > Colaptes auratus. The sequence goes on from CM037631.1 coordinate 28,417,278, forward strand.
CAACCTGCTCTAGTGGAAGACATCCTGGCCTGTGCCAGAGGGGTTGGAACTAGATGATCTTTAAGGTCTCTCCCAACCCAAAGCATTCTATGAGTCTATGTTACAGCTTTTGATGAAATTACCACACTAGGAATACAGAATTTGCTGTCATTTTATGAATTTGAACTCCATGTAAGACACAACACTGCAGCTGCATAGATGCTTTTAAAGAGACATTTAAATTCTCATTTTCTGGCAAATCATATTGCAGGTGTAAATTCCATGTACCTCTCTCTCTGGATTCCTCTGCCTTTAATACCAAACCATTTGAAGTCTATTTGTATAATAAGTAGATCAGTAGACTATCTGGGAGATGCAAGTTCTTTCCATTCACCTACTAGCAGATCAAATCACTTACTTTACCTTCTATAAAAGCAACTTGACTGTGAACTCCATAAAGACTAAACAATTTCAATCCCATGATCAAGCATACTGGACAGAGTTGATGATAGCCTTGCACCCATTTTCTCTTTTTTCCCTAGTTACTTACACAGCATTGGTGCATCTTTATTAGAATCATAACATCATTCAGGTTGGAAAAGACCCCTATGATCATCAAGTCTGCTCTGTAAGTCCACCCTCAAACCATACTCTCAAGAACCAGAACCACATCTAAACAACCTTTAAACATATCCAGGGATGGTGACTCAAGCAGCACCCTGGGCAGCACATTCCATGATCTGAAAGGATAATTCAGTTCTTTTATATAAATCACTGTCTACTGCACTTAAGGAACAGAAGAGTACCTGTCCTCAATATTCACAGGCCCCAGCAATTATCAGCTTGCAGGACTATCTCCTGGAAGCTCTGGATGCGCAAGAGATGGGTCAAATCTGCTGCAATTTACGGGGCAGGATGGAGAGTAGCTTGAAGATTAGATGGCTGAAAGGAAATAAAGCACACACCTGGCTATTGAACCTACACAGCAGAAGTCTCCCTGGAAACAGTTCTCCTCTCTCAAATAATAAACCTATGCTGTTTCCCTAACTCAACGTCTGGGCATTTGTGGAGCTCCTCACTAACATAACATACATAAATCAGTACTGTAAGTAAGAAGATTACTAACACAGGGTAGGCCCTTTTGGAGTTACACCATGGAACTCCTTAGAATATTTGCAGGTTTGTTGGGTAAACAGGTTCAAACTTACAGACAAATACTCTATTGAACTAACGAATTCCATTTGCTCACCGAACCAAATCTGCACTTTCAGGGTTAATGAACTGTCTCACAAACTAATTTACCTCTACCCTAACTAAATTACCCTGTTGTTCTTAATGCCCAAAAGATAATCTACATCATGCTGACCATCTTTACCTTCAGCCTTCGCTGTATTCCCACTGCAAGCAGCCTGCCTTGCTGCAGACCCGCTCAGGAACCTTAGCCTCTCCTTAAAAGAGCTTCAAAGCTTACAGCTGTAGAACGTGTACTCAACAAATGATCCAAGCACAGAAATAATCAAGTACTGTGAGCTGCCAGGAGGATAAAATAAAAGCATTAGTGTTTATTTATCTCAATCTGAACCCAGTAGCCTGCAGTTGTGGTATCTGTAACTTTTTCCAAGATGATGGTTTGTTGTTGGTTTTTTTTCCCCCTGAGTTCTTTTTTACCTGTTCTCCCTTTCCTTCCTCCCATACCCCCTTCCCAAAAAATATGCTTGGTATTTCATTGGGATTCCTGGTCCCAGCCTGTAACTGACTTTTCTAGTTTTCTCTGCACAAAGGATTGAACAGCAAAATGTTGCAATTAACTGAGTATCAGGAAGCCAGGGGGGAAAAAAAGCAAAAATCCAGCAGTATAATGCTCATGAACTGAATTACCCACAAACCAGGCCAGCAGCCAGCATGGGAAACTGGAGAAATAGGCCATTTAATCTCTGCCTTGACAGAAATGCCAGAGAAAAGAAGTCTAAGAGAGGCTGCCTCACCACCAGCACCAAAGTTTCTGTGTCTGAGAAACAATCCACTGAAGCCAGCTAAAACCTTTCCAATCACACAACAGAAGGGCAGAAAGCAGCTGCGAGCCAGCCTGCAGAAAGCACATGACAACTGTCAAAAATGGTTTTGATTAGTAATGCTGTCAGATAGAATAAAAGATAAAAGCTGAAAGACCACTCTGGCCAGGCTAGGAATACACGAGCACACTTGCACGTAGCCGGTGCTCCCCCAGGATTCAGGGGCAGCGAACTCCAGATTTCCAGCTCCAGAAGGCTGAGAAGGAGCACATGCACCCATCCATCCATCCTGCACCACCCCTGCCGCAGGAAGACTTCCCACTTCCCTCCATCCCATTTGGAACCAGTCCATGGGGGGAGTTTCTGCTGCCTGGCCAGGAGCCACTGGAACAACAAAACATAAACAACAGGTCTGGTGCAGCCACCAAGTGTCAGGATAACAGAGCGACGCCTTCAGCTGTACAGAACTCCAGCACTACACAGAATGAGAGAATGCTTTGGGTGAGAAAGGCCCTTTAAAGATCTAGTCCAATAACCCTGCAGTGAGCAGGGACATCTTTCACTAGATTAGGTTGCTCAAGCCCCATCTGACCTGACCTCAAATACTTCCAGTGACGGGGCATCCACAAATTCTCTGGTCAACCTGTTCCAGTGACTCACCACCTCTCATCACAGCAAATTTCTTCCTTATGTCCAATCTAAACATACTCTCTTTCAATTTACAACCATTGGTCCTTCTTCCCTCAGCACAGACTCTGGAAAAGAAGTCTTTCCCAATCTATTTTTTAAGCCCCCTTCGAGTACTGAAAGGCTGCCACAAGGTCTCCCCAGAGCCTTTTCTTTTCCAGGCTGAACAACCTCAACTCTCTCAGTCTGTCCTCATAGGAGAGGTGCTCCAGCTCTTGAACCATTTTTATGGGCCTCCTCTCAACACATCCTTGTACTTAGAGCTGGGCACAGTACTCCAGCTGAGGTCTCATGAGAGCAGAGTAGATGGGCAGAATCACCTCTCTTGACCTGCTGGCCAGACTTCTTTTGATGCAGCCCAGAATACGGTTGGCTTTCTGGGCTGTGAGCGCACATTGTTGGCTCATGTCCGTCTTTTCATCCATCAGTACCCTCCCGAGCCCTTTTCCACTGGGCTGCTCTCAATCCCTTCATGCCTGAGCCTACTGGGGGTTGCCCCAAACCAGGTGCAGGACCTTGCACTTGGCCTTGTTGAGCATCCTACACTTAAAACTACATCTCTGCCTAAGCATCCATTCTGACTCTTCACTGTGATTTTCTAGCACCTGGCCCTGCTGGTCTGGAGAGCGCTGATGAATCTCGTTATGAAAGCAAGCCAGACGGGAAGGAAAGGGTGTGTGACATGGCAACGCACACCGGGATGTTCCTGGAAAAATTCATTCCCAAGCTTCCATAAATAAGCCAAGCAGACTGAGGTGAGATTTCTTGGTCCACCCACAGCTCCTCAATGAGTTATTAGTACAACTGCAAGCAAAATACAAAGATCCTGATCCTTGCTCTCCAACCTGTGGAAAACGGCAGAGATTTAAACAGTCAGTGACACCGCGAGGTCTTCCAGCAGCCTTGGGTCTTGTAACACAGACATTTTTAAGTTTCACCATGACCACTAAGTTAATGAGCTGCACATTTCTTTAGCCTCATTCCATGCTATCCAAGCACGTGGTCTGGAATTCCAGCCTCATTTCAATGCAGCCATTTACAACTCCTTCATCTGCCTTTACTGACCAGACTTTCGTGTTAGCATGAACTCCGCACAGGTTCAATTCAGTGCACTCCCTACAAGCTTTACAAGATTTGTGTGTAATGTGTTTCACAACCGTGGTCCTTTTTCTTCAGGGGATTACCTCAGCTTTTACGTTTCCCACCGGTAGCATTTTTAAGTAGTAACTCTCAGTATCTGCAAAAGGAACAAAAATGTCTTTGTCTCTGTTGGTCTGTTTCCATGTATTGTAATTTACCCATGGAGCTACGAGTTTAATACAAACCTAACCTAAACACCAAGTGTTATAGGCTCCATCTACTTTGGGCGGGACACTCAACTCACTTCCCAACCTTGCCGTGCACGTCTCGCATCTTTCTGAACCAGTTGGAAACAGAATGCAGAGGCTAACACCAATTTTTTTGGCGTAGTTCATAAAAATGCCTCCCCTCCTTTGTCTAGAAAAGTTTCACTGCTGCTGGCTGTGGTGGTGAGAGAAAGTTCTCCCCCCCCACACAGACACCACGGCTAACTCAGCCGAGAGCAGATGAATAAGCTGTATGTACAAGCAGAATGAAATGCAGATGGATATATACATAATATACAGTATCTACAATACATACAGGAATATACAGCAAAGAACGTAATACAGAACAAAGCTTTCCCTCCTCCAGCCAGGAGGGTCCCCCCTGTACCCCCTCTCTCCCTCTACCTCCCTTTTTTCCCAAAAAGAGTTAGAGAGAGAGAAAAGGTAATTATTAAGGAGGAAAATTCTGTTAGCTCAAAGCGTGGGCAAGAATTAGTTTCTTATCTGTTAGCTTTTGTTAATTCAAGGTTAACTCCGTCCAGCAGCTGTTGCTCAGAGAGAGACTGAAACAGACAGGCAGGCAGGAACAGACAGAACTGAACTGACATTCAAACAGAACTAAAACTTAAAGTTGCATTCTACCAATCTACCAATGAAATTGGTTTAGAATATCTTTGTTTTCAGTTATTTCACCCAAACACTCAGCCAGAGTGTTCCAGCAACTGTGCCTTTAAGAAAGGACAGAGCCTAAAATGGTCACACTGGCCAGCAGCTACACTGTTTTTAATGAAGGACATGGATATTCTGGATATGACCTGAGGAGAAAACCTGACTTGGTGTGATGTTACTTATCACATGCTCTTGTCTGTAAAAATAAAGCAAAATAAAATGCTGACTGTAAGTGATTAAACCCATTTAATACAAAATAATCAGCATTTCAGGAAGTCAGGTGCTATATGGGGAATTGTAATTATCTACCAACAGAACAAAGAGTTCTGAATTATTTTTTTCACAAACCAATTTCTTTGTCTTTTAAGAGAGCTAAAAATTTCAGGGCTTAGAACAGAGCTTAGTATTTTGGGAGCTGGCTGAAGCGCTGGTCAACCTCTTCCTGTTCTTGAGAAAGCTGTTCTTATTTTGCCCAAGAGTAACTAAGAGAAAACTTCACGTACAGGCTGCATACCCCTCAAAGCAGTTTGCAAGTGAAGCCATTTCAGATGAACTGACCAAGCAGGATTTCTCCTTCCCAAGCACCTTTCTTCAACATCAACAGCAGTAGCTCCAGGGGCTGGGAACAGCCGCCTCTGCCAAGCAGCGCAGGGAGCACAGCACAGCACACTTACATACTGTTCTCTCTTTTCAAGAAAGGCAGGAAACTTTTATCATAAGACCAATCTAAGAAGGAAGCCACACTTCTCCTTCACAAACACTATCAGAAGGGCCACATCTACTCTGAACACTGAGACTGTTGACAGACGCTGTGGTGCAATTGTGCTCCAGAAGCTCCACTTTTCAATAATGAAGACTTTGACGTAACACCTACCCACAAGCACACCTAAAGGTCTGTCAGGTCTGCTCAAACAAAAATTATGAGAACTCAGCACCCCTAATTTTGTGGCTAAAGAATTCTGAATATCAAAAAATGCAGAATTTACCCATATATATTAAGTAAGTTTTAAAAGCTTCACTTCTGTCGTGCCAGGATCTCAATACTCCTCTTTCATGCACTTGAATGTTTTCTATGAAGGGAAGTGGACTGGACTGACTTTCCCAGCTGATGAAGTACTGTAGCCAGCCCAGCAGCAGGACTGGGGGATAAATACCAAGTGTGAAAGCAGAAGAAAATACCTCCAGTAAGCTAAATTAGTAAATGCCCTTAAAAATCAAGCCATCAGCCAGACTCAGGCTCAAAGCCCCCAGGAGATGAAGCTGGCTACAACCTCCATGTCCTAAAACTCAGCAACATTGAATTTGCCAAAATTACTGTTGTGAATTGACTTCAACACCATGAAAAAATCCCACCTGGTGTGTATCAGCCTGGGTTTTATTGCCAACTAGCTCTGTAATCTTAAAAAGTAACAGGGCATGATTTATATAGAGAAAAACTTAGCCTATTCTAATGCAAAAAAAACCCAACATGAGACTTGATTTTTGCCATGACATATCAGTGGTCTCACAGGACATTAGCCAGTGGTGGTACTGACATGTTTTCATGAAAATTTGGATGGTTGCTATCAACAACAGTAAAAAAAAAGGAAATAAAGCGAAGTGCAGATCACTGCCAGCTGTGTAAAACCCCTGCTTCACTTTCTCTAAAATTTGGCAAAGGATGAGCAAAGCAGGAAGAACCACAATGAAATTATTGTAAACCCAGTAAAGTTGATGCAGAAGAGCTGGATTCTGTCCTTTGTGCCTCACAGCCAATGTCAGGCAAGATCACTGAAATACAGAATGTCTTCCTGTGAACAGGCACACTGTGATCTTCTTTCACCATGGGTGGGAAGTCAAAAGACCCTAAAAATCTACTCCTGATGGTACTATCTACCAAGGCAATTCTTCCTCCAAAAGAGAAATAATAAAATAATCTAGGCTGGATGATAGGAAGAAGTTCTTCACAGACAGGGAGATTGGCCATTGGAATGTGCTGCCCAGGGAGGTGGTGGAGTCACCACCACAGCTGCCTAAACATGAGCCTGCAGTGTGCCCAGGTGGCCAAGAAGGTCAATGGCATCCTGGCCTGCATTAGGAATAGTGTGGCCAGCAGGAGCAGGGAGGTCATTCTGCCCCTGTACTCTGCATTGGTTAGGCCACACCTTGAGTCCTGTGTTCAGTTCTGGGGCCCTCAGTTTAGGAAGGACATCGAGATACTTGAACATGTCCAGAGCAGGGCAACGAGGCTGGGGAGAGAGGCCTTGAGCACAGCCCTGTGAGGAGAGGCTGAGGGAGCTGGGGTTGTTTAGCCTGGAGAGGAGAAGGCTCATGGGAGACCTTATTGCTCTCTACAACTACCTGAAGGGTGGTTGTAGCCAGGAAGGGGTTGGCCTCTTCTCTCTAGCAACCAGCACCAGAACAAGAGGACACAGTCTTAAGCTGCACCAGGGGAAGTTTAGGCTGGAGGTGATGAGAAAGTTCTTCACTGAGAGAGTAATTGGCCACTGGAATGTGCTGCCCAGGGAGGTGGTGGAGTCACCGTCCCTGGAGGTGTTCAAGAGGGGACTGGACGTAGCACTTGGTGCCATGGTCTAGTCATGAGGTCTGTGGTGACAGGTTGGACTCGATGATCTTTGAGGTCTCTTCCAACCTTGGTGATACTGTGATACCATCACTGGAGGTGTTTAAGAAGAGCCTGGATGAGGCACTTGGTGCCATGGTTTAGTTGATTAGATGGTGTTGGGTGATAGGTTGGACTCTATGATCTCAAAGGTCTTTTCCAACCTGGTTAATCCTATTCTATTCTAGTCTAGTCTATTCTAGTCTAGTCTAGTCTAATACTTTTCACTTCCTTTCCAAAGTCAGGAAGAGTATAGAACTAGTTAGCTCCATCCATCTATCACCTTAGGAACCTACAGACCAACAAAAATTCCAATATACTAAAAAGAATTAGCTGACAAATTTAATTCTCATGATGACATAAAGAACTTTTATTATTCAGTATTGCTATCCAGAAGTGTGCTACTCTCAATTCATATTATCCTGAAAGATATGCAGCCTTAAGGCTGAAGCATCATGTTAGTAACAAGACCATTAAATACATTAGAATAATTATTTTTGAAGCTAGTTTTAGAAATCTGGATAAAATACTAATCTTCACAAATTTGAATTGTAACAAGAATTAGCAGATGAATGTCTGGTGGTACATTACACACAGGTTTGCATCCTCTGTCCTAATAGTTTGCTCTCTTCATAAAAAGTATTATTTATGTAAATTGCAAATTTGCATGTCCCAATTCATTCACACAGAGTAAAGATGAAACAATTGGGGTTGTTAAGCCTGCAGCTGAATCTGCCCTTCTCTTAGGAGACCATCAGGAGGGACCTGAACATTCTGGAGAGGTGGGCTGAAGAGAATCTCATGAGGATCAATAAGGTGAAGTGTAAGGTCCTGGACTTAGGTCAAGATAATCCTAGATATCAACACAGGCTGAGGGGTGATGACATTGAGAGCAGCCCTGTAGAAAAGGACTTGGAGGTGCTGGTGGATGAGAAACTGGACACAAGCCAACAGCGTGCACTCGCAGCCCAAAAGGGCAATTGCATCCTGGGCTGCATCAAAAGAAGTGTGGCCAGCAGGTCAAGAGAGGTCATTCTGCCACTTTACTCTGGCAAGACCTCACCTGGAGTACTGCATCCAGATCTGGAGCCCTCAACACAGCAAGGACATGGACCTGATGAAGGAGGTCCAGAGGAGAGCCACAAAAATGATCAAGGGCTGAGGCAGCTGGGGTTGTTCAGCCTGCAGAAGGCTCCAGGGAGACCTAATAGTGGCTTTCCAGTACCTGATGGGGGCCTACGAGAAAGCGGCAGAGGGACTGTTGACAAAGGCCTGCAGCAATAGGACTAGGGGCAATGGTTTGAAATTAGAGCAGAGTAGATTTAGAGTGGATGTTAGGAACAAGTTCTTCACCATGAGGGTGGTGGAACACTGGAACAAGTTGCCCAGGGAGGTAGTTGAGGCCCCATCCCTGGAGATATTCAAGGTCAGGCTGGACAAGGCTCTGAGCAACCTGATCTAGTGGAGGGTGTCCCTGCTCACTGCAGGGGACTTGGACTAGTCCTTTAGAGGTCCCTTCCAACCCAAACCATTCTATGATTACCAGTAAATCACCTGCTAGATTTACCAAATCCAGCAACTGCAGCATGGTCCCAGGCTGCTCCAAGTGATGTAGAGCTGTACCACATTCACAGAGTAGGGAATGCAGTGTGGAGACTGCTTGAAGTTCACCTTCAAGCTCAGTGTCTTGCTCCCCACACCTCGGGGGCAGGCAAACCACAGAATCCTTTCTCCAGACCACTTTATTCACCCTTTATTTACCCATTCTCTTTATGTTAAACATGTAAGTGAGCTATAAAAACTACACAGGTTTTAGGATTCACAACAAACACTTCAACTAAGTGCTAAATAACAAGAAAGGATTTTTGACCAGGAACAAAAAGCACAATTATTCCTGGCAAGGTTTAAAGGTACCAAAAGCATGCAGTAGGTCTGTTCTGTAAACTGCACTGGATAAGCATGTTCATTTGAACAGCCTGTATGCTAGCAAAGCCAAGTAACAGCTCATACCTCTTGGGGGAAAAGTACATAAATCACACCAAAAAATGAACAGTATAAGGAATGTGGCAATCGTAAAAACAACTTAGAGACCATGGCAGACAATCAAGTGAGTCTAAAATATGCTGCATTCCCTATCAAAAGAGCAAATTGATCCTGATAAGTGCAGAAACATCAAATGGGCTCATAAATCAAACTGTTCAATGTCTCATCTGGGCTCACACTCTAGAAAGCTTTCAAAACATGGCTGTTTTGCAAACGTTAAGAGTAGCTAACAATCAGTTAAACGGTCAGGTATCAGGCCAGGTCTTAACCACAAGCTTTTCCCTCTCATCTACCAGACGTTAAAAACCTCACCTCTTCACCGACAGTGTACAGAAAAAACAAACCCTGGTGCTGAAGCAGCTAAACCTGATGGGCTACACTGGCATTTGAAGGAGTTGCTCAATCGAAACATCAGAAAAATTGTCAGCATGAATTGTCAAGGCTAATATGCTGCCCAGATGTAGCCCTGGTACAGGCTTTGCCCTAACACAAGTATCTACATGGGAACACTTTCTGACAGCAGGCAGCTCCTTCACTCGGTAGAAGGAGGGAAGCATGAATTACCATTTTACAAAAGCCTTCAGATAAGATGGTTTCAACTGAGTAGTGAGGCATGTTCTTCTTGTTTCCAGCACTGGTGTTACCAAAGGAAGCAGCAGATGCTCATCTGTGCTAAGTCTTGATTTAAAGGCCCAGTAGTCGTTTAGAAAATAAGTTATCAACGAGAAGTCTCCAACAAACAAGAAGAGCTGAAGGGAAAGGTCTTTCATCAAGCTGGGAGAGGTCTGTTACCAAACTAGCCGCTAAACTACAGCAGGGCACAGATGTAACAGTAAGAGCTGCAAGGAAATCCTCACCCAAAATTGATCCAGAGCACTGATAGTAAAACCTTTCAACCCCTCCTCCACCCCAGAAAGAAGGAGGTGGCATAGTAGGGGTTACTGTTAGGCATTCTGACTCGCACCACAGAGAGTCTTTCTCAGTTCTTTCCTAGGCACAAGTACTACAGACAAGAGGCATCGCAGCGACACAGGATCGTAAACAGCCAGAGCCCATTACTGCTTCCACAGCGCAAGTGCCACAGAAACCTGGAGACGTGAATTGGGATTAGGCTTCAGAACTTGCTGGAGTCTCTGTGGCTGGCACCCCCGGAGCCAGAAGCACAGAATGAATGGATCCCTCAGTGGTTTACAGTAATTAGGTGAATTTCTGAAACCGGTGCTTCCCTCGCTTCGCCTGCACTAATTGAGCACAATGCAAAACACCCCTCTGAAACGCCAAATGGCAAATTTAACAACCTTATGAGGGAGCCAGGAATACAGATTAGGGTTTTTTTTACTATTATTATTAAAGAAAGAATGAAAAAGGAAAAAAGAAAAGAAAAAAAAAAAGACTGGCCTAACTTGTAGCTACACAAAACACAGAGAGCTGGAAAGGGTCCCAAATTGCTCCTTAAGTGTTGTTTTACTAGCCCGAGACTGTTAATAAATATATTGTAAATGAACTTACACTTGCTTGGGTTGGTCTAAAGAAACAATTGAATCAGTGTTCTTACAATACTCACAATTTACTCCAGTTCTTCAGGTTTTTATCCTAGTTACAGTGTTTCCTACGCTCGTTTACCTTAGCAACTGACATTTATTTGGCCCATAAATTACTCTAAAGCAGTTTAGTGCCCTTTCATAAATTTTACAAACACAACGCTTACAGAACACAGACGTGCATTAATTAAAGCCATGGCTACACAAATCTAACATTTCCTTCAACTTTTTGTACTCACTGCTAATTCTGACAAACATTGAGTCAGGCTGAGGCACTCTCTTCCCTCTCACCCAGTGTGTATGTAAAGTTTATATACACATACAAATGTGGGGGCTTTTTGTCTGTGTCTTATTGCCAGCGTGCCACAGCTAATAACATACAGACTTTGACGGGGGGGAAAACCAACCAACAAAACTGTCTTCCAAGGACTTGGCATACTGAGCTACAAATTGCATCCTTTCATTAGGAGACAATTAATCCCAAGCAATTTTGACTTTACCGCTGCTGCAAGACTTTCACTACTTAATTTATTTGTTAGAAACAGCTTTAACTATTTCTAACTCTAGATGTTGAAGTCTTTTAAGGGAGAGTAAAACTTGACACCCCTAATAAAGTTCAAGACATGTGAAAAAGGGGCTTATTTCTTACAGGAACAAAAATGGTCTGACCTACATATTGATAGACAGCCACGGTAAAGACTGAGATAACTTTAGTTTTATAGTATTTCTCATGCCTGAGTTTAGTTTCAGAAGGGAAAAATGAAGCTCTTGTGATACCATGGAGGCATATGAATATTCAGGGAACACACTGAATCAAGAGTCAACAAATCCAGCAGCAGACTACAGAACAATACAGAAATAGCTGTACAGCATGTACATGACAACAGCATGTGACATGCATTTCCTGTACTGTTCAGCCTTGCTTCTCTCTGATTTGCACACATTTTGCAGTCTGCTACAGTTTCTACACAGAATCCAGCTCCTCAGTCGGGAAGAGCCACCCGTTCAGGTGCTCTGCACCCTGCCCTGGGCTCGCTTGCCTCATACAAAGCCCCCGGGCTCCCAACACACTAACCCACATTGAATATCTCACTGAATACTCGGCCAGACCACCCTGTGCAAGGAGCTGTTCGTTGTGTTGCAAGCAGAGGCTGAAGCTCCAGGGCTGTGTTTCAGCCTGCTCTGGTCGCTCACTCGCCACGACCGCAGAGACAGGTCTGCAAACCCACAGACACTCTCACACACACACACGACATTCCCATTGCAGGCAGCAGCAGGAAGCGTTGCTCACAGGCAAATATAAAGTCCACACAGGCATTTAATCCAATGTGACATCTTTGTGAACAATTTAAGCTAACACAGCAGCACTTAGGCCACAGTAAAACCTTAGAGATATGATAAATAATTCTGAAGAGCGGTGCAGTCACTGCCAGTGTTTGTTTTCTCAGTGGTCTTTATTAAACCAAATCACTAGGATTAAAGCTACTACAACAAAAACTGGAGACAGACATGAGTGGGTTGACAACTTTTCTGTTTGTTTAAGCTAGCCTTAGTGAGGAGACTCATGTTAAATATGACCAGAAATGTATTTGTCATAACACAATTTCAGTTCTCAAATATCTGGAACCAATTAACTTTGGGAAAGTTTCAAAAGGCCACCCAGTAATAAACACAAAATAATTTGTGTCTGCTGTCTTGTTTGTGATAATTTTTTTTATTGCTACCTCAGTTTCAGATGTCAGAGTAATGACTTCCACATTCTGATTAAAATGTGAATTGAATCCATATGGAAAAGATGCTCAAACCCATAAAAGTCAAAGAACTCCCTTATTTCTAACTTCTTACACAGTGAAGTTTATGAAGCCTAACAGTTTGACCATTCTCATTTTGAACGGGGACTTTTGTTTACCCTATTAGCGAGGGAATTAGCTATGTCATCAGAAAACATACCTACTACATGGAAATGCCACCATCATCTGTGTGCTAATTAAAAGCCTTCAGCAAAAATACCATTTAACCCTTTGAATGATGTAACAGTTGCAGTTGCCCAAAGGGTTCCATTTGCCATTATTTAGAAAGCACAAGTTATGATGATGATGTAGTTCTGCACTTTCAGCTATTTACAAGATTCCATACACAGCATACTTATCTTCCCACTTAAAAGTATGCTGAGGAACTTGCTGAGACTCAAAAGCACTGTAAAAAGAAGCTCCTCCTCTTCTTAGTCACACAGCCATCACCATTTCCATTCTTCCAGTATGAGAAAAGAGATTCTTCAGCTGAAGATCTGCTCCTCGCTAGAGAAGAGTTACAGGCTGAACTGCTAATGGCACTGCTGATTCTTTGAAATTACTCAGTATGTATCTTAAAATCAGTATAAAAGAATATGCATCTTGGCTTGCATCTTCTGTGACCAGGCCAAGTGCCTTTAAACTAGTGAGGAAAGAAGGGGAAGAGATCTGCTTTGTCTGACAACAAGCCAAAGTGAAATGATGGGGTCTGTGTTTCACAGGTATTACTGATCACACTGGCCAAAGAGCTTCCCCATCTCCATCCACTGGAACAGAGGTTTCTGTATCTGTCAGAGACAGCCTCAGCTGGAGAGTACTTCCCACCATCTGTACACATGAATAAAGGATTCAGTAAAGCAAGCTATACCCTTCCTAGACATGCACCATCTTTGAGTAACTGGGTGCTAACAGCACACAGTGTGTGTCCAGAGATGCCACCAAATGCACTTCTAAGCACCAAATGCCACGTGGCTTCCCTTCATTTTCTTTTACTACTTGCCACAAGCTGCCTGGTCATTTTACCTAAGGTAAAAGAATTAACCATAGAGAGAATCCTGCTTATATATAGTTCAATTAATTATTGTATGGACAGCTAGGATACCAGGTAACAGGATACACACCTAGCTGCAGTGAGAAGCAGAGCGATGTGCTTCAGCAAGCTCTGCGCCAGACTGCTTGGGGTCCAGCTGGGCAAACTGATGAACTTCAGGAATGGTGTCTCAACTGAAGACACTGCAAAATGCCTTCCTGCTGCTGCAGTTGAACTGGCCCAAGACACAAGACCTCCCCAGATGTACATGTATGAAATCTTTAAACTCACACTCCAAAGGCAGAAGGAGAAACACCTATATTGAACCCAAAAGCACCAAAATGGCCATGCCAGCAGGCACCCATGGCCTACCTAGCTCAATTCCCTGTCTTTAACAAGCAGTAGTGAAAAATGCCTGAAAATACCACTCCTGTCAAACATTTCAGCAAGCCACAGGGCAGAACTGCCAGAAGAAGATACAGGATCTTCACATTAGATTGCCCTAATAGCATCTTTTCCCCCAATTTCTCCTGCTGCCCACAAGAAAGCTTTCAGCCTTCACAACATCCTGAGTCAACGAGGTTTGTATGTGTGTCACTGTGTTTTGAACAGCTAATGATTTTCCTTGGCATCCTTTCATTCTTGTATTACAAGAAAGTAGTTCATGGCTATTCCCCCTCTCCATACAAACACAATTTTACATACTTGTCTCCTGTTCCTCCTTGGTCATCCTCCCTCAGGCAAAGTTTAATTAGTGTAGCTCCTCCACTTACATGTGCTCTTCAACATATTTGCTTCTTTATTTCCCCACAAAGTAATTTTTATACTTCTATTACACTTCAAAGAGGACCAGAACTACAGACAGCAGTAAACCTGTCAGCACATCCATGATTTATATAGTGGCATGCTAATGATTTTCCTGGTTTATCTTCTATTCCTTTCCCAATCATTCTTAATATTAAATTGAGGGGAATGGGAGGTGTTTAATGGCTGCAAGTGTTGAACTGACATTTTCCTCATAATTTCAGCTTCCTGTCCCTCTGAGTAGTAATTCATATTCCAACAATGTGTATATGAAAGTAAAGGATTTTTTTCTCCCTATTTGCACAACATTAATGCCATCTCACCAGCAGAACATCATCATGAGCAAGTCTCCAGTCTCCCTCAGTTTAGGAAAGATGTTGAGTTGCTGGAACATGTCCAGAGAGGGGCAACAAGGCTGGTGAGAGGTCTGGAGCATAGCCCTGTGAGGAGCAGCTGAGGGAGCTGGGGTTGCTTAGCCTGTAGGAGGCTCAGGGCAGACCTTCTTGCTGGCTACAACCCCCAGGTAGGGGTTGGTCTCTTCTCCCAGGCAACCAGCACCAGAACAAGAGGACACAGTCTCAAGCTGTGCAGGGGAGGTTTAGGCTGGATGTTAGGAAGAAGTTCTTCACAGAAAGAGAGACTGGCCATTGGAATGTGCTGCCCAGGAGGTGGTGGAGTCACCATCCCTGGAGGTGTTTAGGAAGAGACTGGATGGGACTCTTGGTGCCATGGTTTAGTCGATGAGATGGTGTTGGGTGATAGGTTGGACTTGATGATCTCAAAGGTCTTTTCCAACCTGCTTAATTCTATTCTATTCTACTCTGGAACCAGCTCCCATTTTCACAACCCTACACTTGGACATGGACCTCAAGGACCATTGTATTTGCCTACCCAAACATTCATCAATATAATCTTAATAGTCAGTCTAAAAGCATTTGGGGATGCACAAATAGCATAGAGGCTGTGAGAGTTATTGTGTTTTAATGAGAGCAATTTCCTCTCATTATTCATTTTATCAAGCTAATAGATTTAAGTGATCATTTAAAGTACTCCAGGAGCTCCTTAGGGTTTGGGTTTTCTGGTTTGGTGTTTCTTGGGGTTTTTTTGTTTTGATTTTTGGTGAGGTTTTTTGTCCTCAACATTCAGTATTAACACTCTTAGCAAATCTGTGAAGTATTTTCTCTGAATCACACACCCTTGCTCAATTTGTGACACCCATTTTCCTTAAAAAGCAAGCAATACAAAGAAACACTTTTCTTGTTAATCATCCCGTTAGCCCGTTACAAACTTGTTTCCATTAACAAAAGGAAAGATCTCCATTCACAGGGACTCCCTGTTCAACAAAAGAACCCCAACCAAACTCTTACTTTTCTAATGAACAGGCAAGTATCAGTGAAGTAACAGATGAATGAATTACCTGCACTCCAAGTCACAGGTCACAATTTGAAGTAAAATTCAGAAGGTATGAAACCGAGCACAAAACAAGAGTAATGACAAGTCACTGCAGAATTATTGTGCTTGCAGATATTTATTGGAGTGCATCGAAGCCAGGGTGAAGGGAGTGAAAAGAACCACGGCCCTACTACAGTCCAAACATAAAAGAGAGATACATGGTCCTGTGGCTTAATTTAGCTGTGTCCCTACTGCAGGACTCAAGCACACAGCCTGCTGATGACTTTGTGTGCAAGATGCCCCACAAACTACAATAAAAGAAACATAAGAAATACAAAATGAAGATGAACTACAGGTTTTGTTTCTTAGGGCATTGCAAAACACTGACTCACTCTCTTCATTTCAGTTCCTAAGCTGTTTTGATCTAACGATTTCAGCAAACCTCAAATTATTTATTATCTGCTTTTGCTAAAGGCCATGATGCTCACTGCCAGACTGCTCTGCTGGCCTTTCTGCTTAACACAGTGGTAAAATTCTTGTAGCTGTGTTTTCCTAACGCCACTCACAGCACCCTTTTCTTCTCAGCTCACAGCTACTTGGGAACATTTTAGTGCACAGGTTGAAGGATTTCCACACTCTGGACCTGTGTTTGCGGCCTCCTTCCAGCCCTCCTTCCACATGAGAGGATATTGGTTAATACAAATCAGTTTGAATTTGTTTTAATTTGCTGCTCAAGCTACACATTGCAGGAATTCCATTCAGCAAGGTTCCAAAAATAATCTTTCTAGTTGGACACACATTCTTTGAGTTTCCACATGCACAATGCACAACCTACATTACACACGGGCTGGGAATCAGGGAGAGAAAAAACAGATATTTTTGCCAATTAGTAAGAGTTTCTTAACAAATCGATGAGAGGTCTTACTGCAGAGTTTCTCAAACCAGAAGTATCTTCAGGCCCTGGCATATCCAGGTTCCCGACAGGAGTGTAAGCAGGCAGTCATGCAATGCAGTAAAAATCCTCCCCAGGTTTTCTTACGCGAAGAGGGGGGAGGTGTCCGAGAGCTTTGTTATTTATGACCACGGCAAAGTTCTCCAGAAAGGCTCTTTACCTCACTGATTTCCCATTACTTTTTGCTTTGCCCAAGGCCACTAACTTACTATGATTTGCAAGCATTAGCAAACAATGCCCATATTCAAGAGCAGCGTATCCATTTCAACACAGAATGGTTGATATTGTACCCGGAGTCATAGCTCAGGACTCAAGGGGCCAGTTTGAACAGCTTAACATGCTCAGGAACCTGGTTCATTTCCCAGCAGTCTTAATTAGGCTAAGAATTAGAGACATGGTGAACATCAAGGTTTAAATGTAAAGCAGAAAGGTCATTTCTTGGACAGCAGAGAATTTCAGTGTGTTAAAGAACTGTTGTCACCAAAGACAACTGCATGTTCTTACGTGGGAGAATGACCATAAGTTATAAAGCTCCTTCTGGTTAATAAAAACTTCCCTAAAGGTGGGGGGAGGAAGGATAGAAAGAGGAAAAAAACAAAGGAGAAAAAGGAGAACAGTGAAAAGAAAGAGAGCATGTGCAGGCAGGCACATGTGTGTGTGTGTTGGGAAGGAGGAAAGGGGATTCTTAAACAAACAAAAATGTATAGAAATAGCTAAAACAGTGAATTTTTCAGATATTCAAAGCAAATACAATTCTTTATAAAGAATGTGTAAGCAGCCAGTGAGGTATGAGTTTACACATACACAGAGTGTGTATTCCCAATCCAGCTGCACAAGCATCCTCTGAAAAGTTTTGCAGTGCAACTGATACTTAAAGACTTTTTAATCAACAACCAGATCTGCAAAACACCACACAGCCTTCTGGAAATTAAATGCTGAAACCAGCATTTTGCCTGGGGAACTGCGCCACTAAACCTGGATGGAAGAGACTGCAGCCACCAGATACTTTACCCACAGTTACTGACACAAATGATGTTGTATAAATGAAAGGGCAAGTTCTTAAGATGAAGATGTGTGCAAGTGAAAAAGAGGTCCTGATCATGGTGAAGTACGACCCCTACACTCCGACACTTACTCTTCCCTTCTACATCACCCAGTGCTGGAGCCTGGGGATCATCCTGGTGCTCAGCTGGACAGCCTGGCACTGCTTCATCTGGGAGATCGCTCAGCAGTACAAGGAGATCAGGAGCCAGAAGCAGCAGCACAGGTCTAAGCATTTATTGGTTTTGCCTGGAGAAGAGGTGGCTCAGGGGAGACCTTCTTGCTCTCTACAACTCCCTGAAGGGAGGTTGTAGCCAGGTGAGGGTTGGTCTCTTCTCCCAGGCAACCAGCACCAGAACAAGAGGACACAGTCTCAAGCTGTGCCAGGGGAGGTTTAGGCTGGATGTTAGGAAGAAATTCTTCATAGAAAAAGAGATTGGCCATTGGAATGTGCTGCCCAGGGAGGTGGTGGAGTCACCATCCCTGGAGGTGTTCAAGAGGGGACTGGATGTGGCACTTGAAGCCATGGTTTAGTTAGTCCTGAGGTGTTGGGTGATAGGTTGGACTTGCTGATCTCTGAGGTCTTTTCCAACCTTATTGATTCTATGATCTTCATTAACAATTGAAGGGACTTAAAGGTGACACTTTCCTCAATTATATTTTGAAGGAGAGTTAACAAATCTATCATGTGGAAAGAGTAGAGAAAATAGACAACATACAGAATTAACCAGGTTGGAAAAGACCTTGGAGATCATCAAGTCCAACCTATCACCCAGCACCACCTAATCAACTAAACCATGGCACCAAGTGCCACATCCAGGCTCTTCCTAAACACCTCAGGTGATGGTGACTCCACCACCTCCCTGGGCAGCACATTCCAATGGCCAATCTCTCTTTCTGGGAAGAATTTCTTCCTAACATCCAGCCTGAACCTCCCCTGGCACAGCTTGAGACTGTGTCCTCTTGTTCTGGTGCTGGTTGCCTGGGAGAAGAGACCAACCCACACCTGGCCACAACCTCCCTTCAGGGAGAGAGCAAGAAGGTCTCCCCTGAGCCTCCTCTTCTCCAGGCTCATTAACCCAGCTCCCTCAGCCTGTCCTCAGAGGGCTGTGCTCCAGATCCCTTCCTTTGTTGCCCTTGTCTGGACACCTTCCAGCAACTCAATATCTTTCCTAACCTGAGGGCCCCAGAACTGGACACAGGACTCGAGGTCTCTGGATTTTCATGTAAAAATGCTCTTCAAGTCAGTTTCCCTCCTAAAGACAGCACAATCTTAAGGACAGTTCTAACTGTAAAGTTTCACATGTGAACAGGGCTTACATTGGCATTAAAAAATTGTCTTAGGAAAACCAGCCAGCTTTGACATAGCTAAAAGGAATTACTCTGTCTTCAGCTCCCTCCCCATTTACTAGGTGTAGCTTGATACCTCAGAATTACTTCCTTCTGCCTTACCAAAAATTATCAGAACTCTACATTTTCTTTAACAATGTTTCCTCCTCAGAGCTCAGAATCAAGAAAGGATTTTTCCCCTTTCACTTTTTCAACACCGATTTTGTTTCCACACTGACCTGCCTGCCATCCAGACTGACATTTACAAGCTGTGCTAGAAGCTGTCCTCCTCCGCTTCTCCAACCTTATTAGAGGCATAAGGAGCATATCACAGAGACAAGATTTCAAATGAACCACCTCCCCCTGAATGCCAAACCAGTGACTGTTTACATCACTTAAAAAGCTTAGTCTCAGCACAGTTTACAAATCCTCAGATCCTGTAAGGGCAGCCACGTGAGGAGGTCTGCCCCACAAGGTTAACCTCACCCAAGGCTATGCCCATACACTAGCAATTCCATTAGGTCTGGTTACAAGCATAAGGAAAAGCACCTCTTTACAGCAAGGCTTTTCCATCACTTTTATATGTAGCCACAGGGCACATGTTTCAAACAGGGGAAACACCCCTCCAAAAGGGAGAAGTGAAAATACAAACCCAATTATAATTGCAGACTGCATGTGCACAGGTTGTGTTCAGCATCACAGCAGCTGTGGCAAAGGGAAAGCTAACTGCGGTGTTGCTTAGCCTGGAGAAGAGGAGACTCAGGGGTGACCTTATTGCTCTCTACAACTACTTGAAGGGAGGTTGTAGCCAGGGTGAGGTTGGTCTCCTCTCCCAGGCAGCCAGTACCAGAACAAGAGGACACAGTCTCAGGCTGTACCAGGGCAGGTTTAGGCTGGAGGCTAGGAAGAAGTTCTATACAGAGAGAGTGATTGCCCATTGGAATGGGCTGCCCGGGGAGGTGGTGGAGTCACCTTCATTGGAGGTGTTCAGGAGGAGACTTGCTAGGGTGCTTGGTGCCATGGGTTAGTTGTTTAGGTGGGTTGGATTGGTTGATGGGTTGGACACGATGATCTTGAAGGTCTCTTTCAGCCTGGTGTATTGTATTATTGTATGGTATTGTATTGTATTATTTTCCCAAGCAACTCACTTCTGTACAGAAGCAGCTGCTGAGTGCTTTCCACACCAAACATTTTTTGCTCCCAAGCTTTCTGTGGGACCGGCACTTAAGCACCCAAACACATGACTGACTTTTACTTTGACAGCCTAGAGGTTTGTAAGGAAGCAACATGATTTCTGGGCTAAAATTGTGGCTCTGTTTAATTCTCATTACGCTGTAAATGACATCAGGAGCAGCATCAGACTGTATCTGGCACTGACACGCTGGGAGTGGACACAGGTAATTAAAAGCACGAGGGATTCAAATTCAACTGAACCATTTGGAGCACAGGAAACACAATTAAATGTAGCATATAATGAAAGGGAAGCAATGCATGGCCAGTGCACAGGCCAGCTCCACGGGAAGATTAACACTGTCTTTCAAAAATTAAAGTAAAAAATAATAGAAAAAATAATCAACTCACAGCCCAGCAGGATGAGCTCACGCTCGGTAAACTGCATTCTTCTCAGGAATGCTTCAACTCTGTGTTGTTTTGAACACAGAACTGAAACGTTTACAAAACAAAAGTCAGTACCCCCAGGCTGGTTTTCAGAATACCCCATCTACCCCCAGAAGTCACACAGACAGAGCCTGACAACAGCTGTCATCCACACAGTAACCACAAGAATTAAGGAAGACTGACAACACCTCAACAAAATAAGGATTTTTTTTAATCTATACATTAAAATGTCCTAGTTTTGATACAAGGCAGCAGAGAGACATTCATTCCCGTGGGTAATTAGATGGTTTAGCCAACACACTTAGTGAACACCAAGCTATAGATCTCTGACTACGTAACTTCTCCCATCTCCTTCATGCTCCAACAAAAAGTAAACCACAAAGTTTTGTGTATTCCTGGGAAATCTGGTGTCAGACAAGAGATCACTGCAGCTGTTCCCTAAAACATTAAGAGCATGCAGAGAGCCCAGCTCAAGAACACTTTTCCTCCATTCTTCACACCTCAGCTTACCATTTCATAGAGTAGATAACAGAATCAACCAGGTTGGAAAAGACCTGAGAGATCATCAAGTCCGACTGATCACCTAACACCTCCTGACAACTAAACCATGGCTCCTAGTGCCACATCCAATCTCTTTTTGAACACCTCCAGGGATGGTGACTCCACCACCTCCCTGGGCAGCACATCCCAATGACCAATTCCTCTTTCTAGGAAGAACTTTCTCCTCACCTCCAGCCTAAACTTCCCCTGGTGCAGCTTGAGACTCTGTCCTCTTGTTCTGGTGCTGGGTGCCTGGCAGAAGAGACCAACCCCCATCTGGCTACAACCTCCTTTCAGGTAGTTGTAGAGAGCAATAAGGTCACCCCTGAGTCTCCTCTTCTCCAGGCTAAGCAACCCCAGCTCCCTCAGCCTCTCCTCACAGAGCTGTGCTCCAGACCTCTCGCCAGCCTCATTACCCTTCTCTGCACACATTCAAGAGACTCAATGTCCTTCCTAAACTGAGGGGCCCAGAACTGGACACAGGACTCAAGGTGTGGCCTAACCAGTGCTGAGCACAGGGGCAGAATGACTTCCCTGCTCCTGCTGGCCACACTGTTCCTGATGCAGGCCAGGATGCCATTGGCCTTCTTGGCCACCTGGGCACACTGCAGGCTCATGTTCATCTGCTGTCAGCCAGTACCCCCAGGTCCCTTTCTGCCTGGCTGCTCTCCAGCTACTCCGACCCCAGCATGTAGCTCTGCATGGGGTTGTTGTGGCCAAAGTGCAGCACCCAGCACTTGAACTTGTTAAATGACATCCTGTTGGACTCTCCCCATCTGTCCAGCCTGTCAAGGCCCCTCTGCAGAGCCTTCCTACCTGCTCCAAACTTGGTGTCATCTGAAAACTTACTAATAGTGGACTCTATCTCCTCATCCAGACCATAGATAAAGATACTGAACTAGATGGGGCCCAGCACTGTTCCCTGGGGGACGCCACTGGTGACAGGCCGCCAGCTGGATGTGGCACCATTCACCACCACTCTCTGGGCTCAGCTCTCCAGCCAGTTCCTAACCCAGTGCAGAGTGCTGCTGTCCAAGCCAGGGGCTGACAGCTTGGCCAGGAGTTTGCTAGAGGTGTTAATAGCCCACTGCTTCAAATACTGCACCTCTCTCCAGCACATCGACCCTGATTTTCAAGCTCCAGCCAAGAACTTCAGGGTTTGGGGAGAGGTAAAGAGAGACAACCTGCAACAGTGTGGTACCCACTGTACTGAAGAGCTGGGGGCATTTCCCTCCTGCCAGCAGCACCTGGACTCTGAACACTGTTCTGAAGCAGAGGTGAAGATGCAAATAGAAAATATTGCTGGACATGGAAAAAAAACTCTCTCTTCCAAAGAAGCTTCCATTTCTATGTCTGCATTAGCATAAACAGACAGAGAAAGCAGCATTTTGGGTAAAGTCTCACCTGCATTTCTTCAGACTGTGTTTGCCCCCCACTTCTCCTACAGCTGAGCATTTTACCCTTCTTCCCAACAGAAGCATGAGAGGGCAGCAGGTAACTGTTGGGACTTCTGCTTGGAAAGGAGGATAATACCTGTGCTTCTTGAAGGTTTGAGAAGAAAAATGACTGCCCCATAGTGTAAAGATCTGACAGACGCCTGCCAAGATTGCTGTGAAGTAGAAGAGTCTTGCACTCACAAGCTTCCCCAGAAGAGCTCTGAAACTCTTTCCTCCCACCAGGAAAATCCTCAGTTTCCTTGAAACACTACTGGCATCCAGCTGCTGGGAAGTCTTGAATTCCCTCTTGACCCATCTTTTTGATCTAGCATTTTGACACTTGTGTTACAAGCACTACAGATGGGCATCTGAGAGCATTTCAGAACCTGAAATTACACATTACTTCCATCTCAATTAGTAACCAGCCAGGAGTGAACAGCTTGAGACTGTGTCCTCTTGTTCTGGTGCTGGTTGCTAGGGGTTGGTCTCTTCTCTCTAGCAACCAGCACCAGAACAAGGGGACACAGTCTCAAGCTGCGCCAGGGGAAGTTTAGGCTGGAGGTGAGGAGAAAGTTCTTCACTGAGAGAGTTGTTTGCCATTGGAATGTGCTGCCCAGGGAGGTGGTGGAGTCACCGTCCCTGGAGGTGTTCAAGAGGGGCTGGACGTGGCACTTGGTGCCATGGTCTAGTCATGGGGTCTGTGGTGACAGGTTGGACTCGATGATCTTTGAGGTCTCTTCCAACCTTGGTGATACTGTGATAAGAGTATAGTAGCTTTCCACAGCTCTTCATGTATGTCTGGTACAAAACTCTGCACAAGCTGTGAGCTTTAGCCAAGAAGAGGTAAGTCTCAAAACTGATTTGAGATACTTCTGCTAATTCTACAAAGTGAAGTAAGTAGTAGTTCACTATAAAAGATCCTGCTGAGGGAGCATAAAGGTAAGTATTGCTTTGAGCTTCTAACCAGAGACAGCAGAAAGTTCAAAAATGCAAGGCAGCTTTGCATAGAAAGCAAGAGACAAAACATGAAATGCTGTCTCTGCCTCTCGCCAAACGTCCCGCGCTGAAGCGACGGATGAGGCTTCCTGAGGCTACGATGCCAAAGCCAATTAGCCATGTCAAGCCACAAGAACACCAGCTGCCAGGATCTAACTTTATTACTGTATT
Source organism: Colaptes auratus (assembly GCA_015227895.2). Classification (NCBI taxonomy): domain Eukaryota; kingdom Metazoa; phylum Chordata; class Aves; order Piciformes; family Picidae; genus Colaptes; species Colaptes auratus. Next base: position 28,441,255 of record CM037631.1, read on the forward strand.
ACTTACAAGTGAAGACATCAGCAATGTTCAACTTCCCATGACTCCTGATTTTAAAACCCGCCTTTTACAGTTTCAGGGTGGGGGCAGTGACAATGACCCTGGGCTTCAACCCTTTAAAATCGTCACAGAGTGCCCTGAATTGTCCATAATTGGATTATGCATAGTATTCTGTTGATCAAATTAGCCTGCATGATGCTCTATTCAAATGAAAGCGAGCCTTCAGCTTCCTTGCCTCCTCGCAGGAGTTTTATACAATGTTTAGATTCAAAAGTAGCAATTTATTTCAGTATTGCCTGTTTCAGCTGCCAAGCTGCCTACCCCACAGAACACGATCCCTGTCGAGTCTATAGTTTATCCATTTATGGCATCTACTGCTGAATTCCACAAGGAAATTTTTGGAAAGGGTCTTGAGCATTTGTTGACTAAAATAAAGCAGGTCCAAGTCTTTGATTATTTGGAAACATCTGCATTTAATTTCTAAGCAAGGAGCTTGGAAAAGTTGATCACACAATACACCTCCCTGCACAGTCACCACAATGATCTCATGAAAGGGTGAAATTCTGCTGCTGCTGCTGCTGAGGTGCTTGTGGAATAGAACTGAGCATTACTGTCAGGCACTACTTTCTTTTTAGTAACTTCTGTATTCCTCCAAACTACTCACAAAATTGTGCTCCTTTTCAAGTGGTCTCTGTTAACTTTATTGTCCTCTTAACTGAAACCATTTTGCCTTTTTCTGCTACTGCACTGACACTTCCTTGACCACTTCAACACACAACTGGCACGTGGCATTCACAGCATCTCTGCCAACTGTTCTGTACCTGGCAAGGGGGTTGGACTTGATCTCCAGAGGTGCCTTCCAACCCCTACCATTCTGTGATGCTGAGAGAATGAGACAAAAGCAGAAGTATGAGGTTGACAATAGCTCCAAGTCTTCTGAGAAGAGTAAACAAGCTTTCTTTTCCAAATCCTTACACACAACTGGCTTTAGTTAGCTTCAGTTTGGTACACCTAAGTACTGCAGCAAACAAGAAGCATTGAGACAGCTCAACACGAGCAAGAGCTCTCTCTCAATTATTGATCCTACCTGTCAAGAGCACAAACCCATCAAATCAGAATGAGTAATGAGTATATTCTAGTCTTGTAGCTATTTCAGTCTGCAAGCCTTCGTGTCTCACTGTGAGTTTTCCCTTCTTTGAGACACTCCTGAAAGATAACTTCATCGTTTGGGACTTTATTTTGCCAAATAACCACAGTGCCATTAGTGCCCAAGTGCACAATCACATTTTAGTTAGCTCACAAGGGAGAAGTGGTCAAATGCATCTCCCTAGAACCCAGAGCTTCTAAAACTTTTAACCATGCATTGGGTAAAAGTAAATCCATCCACTATTCTTCATTTTGGTTTGGCTCCATCTTTTCACAGAACCACAGAGTACCTTTGGTTGGCAGAGACCTTCAAGATCGTCCAGTCCAACTTTTGACCCAGCACAGCGGGGTCAACACTAAATCATATCCCTAAGCACCAGGGCCACACACCCTTTAAACCCTCTGGGGATAGGGACTCCACCACTTCCCTGGGCAGACCATTCCAATGTTTGAGAATCGTTCCAGTGAAGAAATATTTCCTAATATCCAGCCCAAACCTCCTCCAGAGCAGCTTGAAACCATTTCCTCTAGTCCCATCACTTGCCACCAGGGAGAAGAGGTTATCCACCTCCTCCAGGTAGCTGTAGAGAGCAATGAGGTCTCCCCTCAGCCTCCTTTTCCCCAGCTCCCTCAGATGCTCTTGTTTGACTAACCCGGAATTGCTCACAATGGAGAAGAAAAGGAGCCAGCCCCTGCTTTGTCTACAAAATGTCAGTTTAGCAAGTTGAAACAGAGCACTGTTTTACAACAAATAAACTGTAGCCAGATATTCCTTTACAAGGAGTGGGGCATGGTAAATACCTACTACTTCAGAGAACTATCAAGAAGTGATGGTCATGAACAACTTCTAGTCTAAAGGCTACTTCCAAATGGGCATACCACGGTTTACAGCATATGGGTGACAATTTCACACAGTTGCTAAGCTATGGGAATGACAAACCTGATTTTAGAGCCAAACAGCACAGTGCTAAAACAAAACAAAACCAAACCAACCAAACAAAAAGACAAAAAAAAAAACCCTTGCAACTGAACAAACCCCTTCAACTGGTATTATTCAGGTCATCCTCCCCCATTTGAGTGCAGCTGGCACCAAGCACTTCTTGAAACAACCCTAACAACTCAGACATATTGGCAATTTTGTACAGAAAGTATCTGATAAGCTGGTGAGAAAAATGGTTCAGGAATGCTCAGTGTCAGAGCTTTTCTTGCTTTCAAATACCTTCTCCTTCACAGCATTACCAGCTGGCCCTCAGCATTAACTTAAAACTACAAGATCAGCAAAAGCCCAGCTTAAAAGTGGACTTCTGTTGTTTCTTTTCCTCTTGCCATAGCAAGTCTTACTCTTCCTCCTCCTCTCCTCTGCATACCACCTCCACAAAGCACAAAACTAGAGGTGCAAACCTGGCATATATGGCAATCGATCCCGGAGGGCCCTGGGCTTCCCTCCCGTGAGCATGCTTTCTGTTGCACCCTAGCTCTGGCAAGCTCGGTATCTGCTCTGCTGCCTGTGTGTGCCCTGCATCTTACAGCAGCCAACTGGCTCTGATTTCTGGTTTGAAATATCAGAAAGTGGTATTTTGAATCACTACAACTGCCATCCTGTTAGAAACTATACAAATATCTAGAGCTAAAGCTGACTGCAAAGTACTGGACACTCATTTCTCCATGTGATCCTCAGGGATTTCTTCTTGAGTCCAGGCTTCAGCATTTTTGCATGACCAAACATTTCAAGCATAACTTACAAGCGGCCTTCACACTGATTGAAATAAACAAAGACACAGCCAAAATTAACCCAGATTTATTCTATTTATGCAACTGAAAAACAATTCAACTGTGAAACTGCCTGGACTACTTTAAAACTGCAAGAAATGTTGTGCTCAGCTGCATTATTTGTTCTCTGTCATATACAGAAGCAGAGCATCACCCACTGGAATGTCTTTGATCAGCTCGTTTGGTTCAGCGTTTCTTGTGAACAGTGTTTCTTAGTAGCCTCTTTTCTTAACTGGATGTGAAAGACAAACGAAAAAAGAGAAGTGTTTCTGAACCAGCAGACGTAGGGAAGGGAGGGAGCTGGTATGCCTGAAAGCAACACCAAGCAGGTAAGCAGGCTTACAGCTTCCTCAGCAGGCTGTTACCGTGCGCAGGGTCACAGCGGCTCTCAGAGGTGCTCCAAAAAACATCACAAGATTGGACATACAAAATTTTGAGGGTCTTCCCTTACTTCACTCTTCTTACACCCTCGACTGTCCTCTCAGCTTTTCTTCTCACTGTCCCCAGTCTAATGAACGATCACTCTGTTGCACTGCATCTGCACAGACGAACCCTTCCTCCCACGCTTGCTTTGGAAGGGCTGACGACGTGCCCAGCTCCATACATCTTACTTTAAAACAGTATCTCTTCCTCTCTGTATGAGGGCCTATGGACATAAGTGGCAGAGGCACTGAGGAGCTCAAACACACAATGTTCAGATTTCTTTGTAAATTATATCCAGATGCAACTGCTGGCAACAATTTCTCCAACCATGTGTCCAGGATTTCTATAATACCCTCTGTCTCACTTTCTGGGCTCTTGCTAAATTTCTCCTCACATTAATTGCAACAGAATTTATCCTTTCCCCACAAACCTATCCCTTCCTTTATCAACTGTTCACTGTTTTAACCAGAACAGACTCTACATTTTCTCATCTTCCTTCCACTCATTACACCTGTAACACTGCGACAAACCAATTCCCATTATATCAGCCCAGCTCAAGTCCCTTCATGTCTCTTGCCACAATAAATCCTCATTTCTCATCTTTAATTCTCTGTCTCCTTTTACTCCTGTCTTTCTTATTTTTCCAATTTATATTCCCTAAAGTTCTCCCTATGGCTGGGCCAGATTCCTACACATCTTCCTCACATCACACTCAAGAACCTGTCTTCAACAGCACCACTCTGCCTTTTGGATCCAGATGCTTTGTCTCATGCTCGAGCTCAAGAACAAATTGTTAATATCACCATCTCCCATTTTGTAAGTACAGCACCAGACATGAGAAGCTGTGGTACAAAGTGCAGAAAGTCACCTAGGGATGCACAATTTGAATTTCAAACATAACACACAAAGAAACAGCCTTTTCTTTTTCTTTTGGATTAATAAAGAAAAAAAAGTCATTTTGCCACTCAGCACATGCTAGGACGACTGCCTCTTTGGGGCTGAATTTCAATGGCAACATACCAGTTTTCCTACAGTTTTGTTTCTCAGGAGTTTTATCAATTTTGCCCTTGTCAAGGTTGGTTTCTTCCTATCTGGCATACTGAAGGCAGTCTATTTGTTTTGTCTACCATACACAAGAATAAAATTCCTAATCCAAACAAAATGTTTCTTTAGCTTAAAAGAAACAACTCAACTGTTGAACTGTTCACCATGAAGTATGCAGTAACTGGTTTGAAACCTAAGAGACACAGGCCAGGGCAGTCATTAGAATCATAGAATCAACGAGGTTGGAAAAGACCTCAGAGATCATCAGTCCAACCTATCACCCAACACCTTAGGACTAACTAAACCATGGCTCCAAGTGCCACATCCAATCCTTTTTTGAACACCTCCAGGGAAGGTGACTCCACCATCTGGGCAGCACATTCCAATGGCCAATGACTCTCTCGGTGAAGAACTTTCTCCTCACCTCCAGCCTAAACCTCCCCTGGCACAGCTTGAGACTGTGTCCTTGTTCTGTTGCTGGTTGCCTGGAAGAAGAGACCAAGCCCCACCTGGCTACAACCTCCCTTCAGGGAGTTGTAGAGAGCAATAAGGTCTCCCTGAGCCTCCTCTTCTCCAGGCTAAACAACCCCAGCTCCCTCAGCCCCTCCTCATAGGGCTTGTGCTCGAGACCTCTCCCCAGGCCTATCACCTATACTCACAAGCAGTCATCATCATCTACTTTTCATGCTGAAAGTAACTGAAGAGACTACATTTCACTGTCTACCTTTTGCCAGAATCTTGGGGTCCTTTTTGATTTCAAATTATCTATGAAGGGCTATTTTACATATTCACTCCAAATATATCTTTAAGATCCCAGAAATTCTTGACTTTAACACATGCAATCCAAAATAGACCTTGAAAAGCTCCATGCTTGTGTGGTTCACAGCACTGGCTACTGCTACTCTGCTCCAGAGCATTACAGACACGTCAGGTCACAGACCCTAAGCAGTTAAAAATTTCCCACGTCTTCAACAATGTTAGGCCCAGACAGACACTTTAACTGGCTTGCAGTGAGAAGATCAGAAGTTCATTTTAAACTCTGTGTATCATAACTGAAACTCCAAATCTTTCATTCCTGTACTCATTTCTAGGTCTTAAGAAATGATATTTAAAACCAAAAATAAATCCTAGCCCTGAAGTACACTGTTGTATGGCTTCAATTTTCAACTTAACAGACAGGTAAGTCTAAGCAAGCATTTTTATTCAACCTTTGCACAGTGCATAGGTACTCTAAATAGCTTCTTTTTAATCTCCTTTTATTGTGTAAGCAGCAGGGAAATGCAACTGGGGTGTTCAGGGTCACATAAGTCTATAACCACTTCTTTACAATCAGCCAGGACACTTAATTGCATGTTTCCATTAGTTCCAGATTCAAAAACAATACAAATGTCACCCTTAGAACAAAAGTCCTTAGGCCCAGTGCTTATCTTCTGCTCCATTCCACTTACTGAACTGGGGAACAGCAGCCGAGCATAAAGGCTTTAGCACGTGTTTCCCCCGGCATAAAGAAATTCATCTCTGAGGACGAATTGTCACGTACTGCCAAGAGGACAACAGCAATAACATCTTCTGATTTAAAAGCCCTAATATGGCCACAAAAACTCACTGCAGCACTATTCATGGTAAGTGGGTATAATAACCAATAAAGGTCATGACAATTACCTTCTGTCTGTCTAAGTGGGCAAAGGCACAGGTGAAGAACCACACGAAAAGCCTCAATTATTGCTGCTCAGGCATCAAAACCATAGTGCAGCAAAACGTGAGACTGAACGAAGGAATTCATTTAGCTCAGTGAATCTCTTAATCGGTCCTGATGTGAGCTTTACAGAGTACAAGGAGGAGTGTAACTCCACAATCTAGCTGCCATCATTAATGATTAACGTTGGCCAGCTTCCAAAATGGGGCATGCTGCAATCTAAAGATGACAAAAATAAATGGTTTCAAGCTTAGTAAATTTGTAAGTGAATCTTGTCAAAGCATATAAAGCTCTATGCCAAACACAAGGAACCTAAACAGGAAAACATTTACCATGATTGCACAACTTGCTAAGTCAGTCACGGCCAAGGGCAGTTTACAAAACAAACCCTGGTAGCCCTGAGATCACTGAATCCTTATGCTGATTATTTGCTGTGTCAAACAGCACCCATCACGTGCAGCTGCCTCAGCTGGTTTTTCCCCTTTTAACACTCTCCAACATCAGGTGAACTGCATGGCATCGAAGCTGAACAATACAGTGGCAGCTTTCTCAGAACTGGGGGACTCAGAGGTGTTGATAGCTAATCACACCTTTCATCCTTCTCTTGGAAAGTACCTCCCAAGCTCTTCTGAATTCAAGGAAAGAGTCAAACCTCACAGGAATCCATTCTTGTTACCATGCGTTACTGAGTGTCTGACAACAGCTAATTAATTCAATGTCAAGACAAGGCTTTGTCATCTTTTCAAGTTAGGTTAAAAAAGAAACTTTCTAAAGAAAAAAGGATCCTAGAGTAGGGGGTATGAGCAGCTGTGAAAGTTAGAATGGTACTTCACAATAATAAACTTAATGGTAAGCATTCATTTCTTCTCTTCTGAAGTCTGCAAGCCGCACAGAATGGTCAGGGTTTACAGGGACCTCTGAAGATCATCTTCTCCAAGCCCCCTGTCAAAGGGCAGGTCACAGAGAAACACATCTAGATGGGTCTTGAAAATCTCCAGAGAAGGATAATCTATAATCCCTCTGGGCAGCCTGTTCTAGCACTCCATCAACCTGACAGTACAGAAGATTTCCTCCTGTTGAGATGGAACTTCCTCTGTTTCAGCTTGTCTGTTGCTCCTCATCTTATCACAGGGCTCCACTGAGAAGAGCCTGTCCCCATCTTGACTTCCACCCTTCAGATATTTATAAACAGTACTAAGATCTCCTCTCAGTCTTCTCTGTTCCAGACTAAACAGCCCCAGGTCTTTCAGCCCTTCCTCATGAGACAGATGTTCCTTAGTCATCCTTGCGGCCCTCCACTGGACTGTCTCTGGTATATCCTTATCCCTCTTGAACTGGGAGGGGGCAGAACTGGATGCAATACTCCAGAGGTGGTCTCACGAGGGCAGAGTAATGACCAGCAGTCTATGAATACAGATTAACACAAGAAAATTTCTGCATTAATACACTGTTGAACGCCAGAATTTGAGAGAGAACTCTGTAACAAGTTTGACAAACGCCTATAGGGAGTCTCCTGGATGTTTACCTGGTAGCAAACATCTGACTTCACCTCCCTCTCACACCAAGCCTTCAGAATGACAATAGTCTTTACAATGACCTTACGAGGATGGAAGAGAAGGTATCCCTTTGGTCACCCTAATCAAAACATCACTGATATGAATTCACTACTGTTTTGCATTTGAATGTCATCACAAGGAATATGACACAACATTTAAACTGATCCAACCACACGGTAAAAATGTTGGCCCACACAACTGAGCTGACAGCAGCTTGAAAAACAATTCATTATGCAACTTGAGTATATGGTGCTGGATACCTCCTCAGTAAAATGATTACCATTGAAGTACCAGATGCCATTCTACTGTAGAGAGGACAACACTGCCCAGCTTCTTGTGGCTACAATACAATGGATTTCCAGTAGAGCACAATGAACTACATTTCAGCCTCTACTTTACAGCTGCTTCTGAAAGACCTGTAGTAATAATTGGATCTTAAGGTAATTTAGTTGCCTAATAACACATCATTCTTAATTAAAAAGAAAAATCCTGTAAGAGTAAAAGAGGCAGCTCATCTCAGCATCAATCAGTTCTAAGCAAGACACATTTCCAATGGATCTTATGTATTTTTAATCTTGAAATAAAGGATGACTTACTTGATTGGCCATGTAAATTGTGAGGAGACCTCTCCTATAAACAGAAATGATAAAATTAGTGAACTAATGATCATCTTTTCCATACTGAAGAAAAATACTTTTAACCATTGAGACCATTTTAAAAGAGAGTTTAAACAGCAGATTATTGATGAAGGATGCATCACTACCATGCTACAGAAAAACAAATATGAAACCAAAACTAGCCCTTTGCTGGCATGGCAGCCAAAGCAGTGAGGAATTACAGGACCTGAGCTCTATTTATAATTTGCTACTGTACATGTCCTGAAGTTTTCCTGAAGGGGCAAGGCACATATATAAAACCCTGTACACAGCTGGTAACCTAAGCACACAAACCACAGTCAAAGCCTGCAGTAAATTGTGAATGTACAGAAAAATAACTGTGTGCAAGCTTCTGTTTTGTGGCCACTGCTATGCAACTCGAGGTGCCTCAGCCCTTCTGCTTATGTGATCATTAAAAATGTTTTCTGCTGAGACTAATGCAGAAATCTTGGGTCAAACTAGCATACCCTGCCTTTTCTAGTTGAGTCACAACACCAACAGTGGCCTGGTACAGCAGCCACCATTTTCTCTTCTAACCTTTATCGGTTTTGTTCGGTTTTCTCTCTCTCTCACTCTCTTCTGTTCTTGGATCTGTCCCTGTGACTCAGCCCCCAGGTCACACTGCTATTTAGATAGGGTAAGTATAAATCTGAGCTCACACTTTCACACTTCTGCTGATGCAACTGCAGCACAAGACCAAAACTGAACTCAAGTGTGAAGGTGTGAGCTGCTACAGTAACAGATGTCACTGTAGGACTCCAGGTGAAAAAATACAACCATTCCTTTCTGTACATCATTCATAAGTCAGCACTGTCCTTGAAAAGCTGAAAAACCCTTACCACTGCTGCTTTATTTTGCCATCAATTCCCTCCTCCTCTTCTGCAAAGATTAGCTTAGAGACTACAGCCAAAGGCTGGAAAACTCAGTTTCAGTATTCCTTACTGGAAATCTGTTCTGAACTTCTGGACTTTGCTGTTAGCCTTTCGGTACCTGGCATTTTTCTTGTTGTCCCCACTGCTACTACACACACAACTGGAAAATAACACAGCTGGGATCAGGTGTCTAACCATTAAAGTTTCTCAATATGGAAAGGAGTTTATAACCTGATCTCATTTTTGTCTCCACATCATTCATGGTTTATATTGCTACTGCCTAACAGAAGGTCCAACCCAGGCTTGTGTAATCCATTTTGTCATGTGACTCTCAGCTTTTACACAATCACAGAATCAACCAGGCTGGAAGAGATCTCTGAGATCATCAAGTCCAACTGATCACCCAACCCTAACTAATCAACTAGACCATAGCACTAAGTGCCTCATCCAGGCTTTTCTTGAACACCTCCAGGGATGTCAAACCCACCCACCCCCAGGCAGCCCATTCCAATGGGCAACCACTCAAGAGAATGGCATTTCAAGTGAATATATTGCACACTTTCAAGCATTAAACACACACACACAAATAAATGTATGTCCAGTATGTTATGACCCAGAATCTAGGTGTTTATAACTTTAGCAAGCCATGCATCCAGATCAAAGTTCTTAGAGCACTTGAGCTTAAGTGCTTTCACAACACAACCAACTTGTGAGAAGCAAGGATAGGATAGGTTAGGATAGGATAGGATAGGATAGGATAGGATAGGATAGGATAGGATAGGATAAAGCAGAGCAGGTTGGAAAAGACCTGAGAGATCATCAAGTCCAACCTGTCACCCAACACCATGTAATCAACTAAACCATAGCACCAAGTGCCTCATCCAGGCTCTTTTTAAACACTTGCAGGGATGGTGACTCCACCACCTCCCTGGGCAGCACATTCCAATGGCCAATCTCTCTTGCTGGGAAGAATTTCTTCCTAACATCCACCCTAAACCTCCCCTGGTGCAGCTTGAGACTGTCCTCTTGTTCTGGTGCTGGGTGCCTGGGAGAAGAGACCAATCCCCACCTGGCTACAACCTCCCTTCAGGGAGTTGTAGAGAGCAAGAAGGTCTCCTCTGAGCCTCCTCTTCTCCAGGCTAAGCAACCCCAGCTCCCTCAGCCTCTCCTCACAGGGCTGTGCTCCAGACCCCTCCTCAGCTTTGCTGCCCTTCTCTGGATACATTCCAGCATCTCAATGCCCTTCTTAAATTGAGAAGCCCAGAACTGGACACAGGACTCAAGGTGTGGCCTAACCAGTGCTGAGTACAGGGCAAAATGCTTTCTCTGGTCCTGCTGGCCACACTATTCTTGATCCAGACCAGGATGCCATTGGCCTTCTTAGCTGCCTGGGCACACTGCTGGCTCATGTTCATCTGCTGTCAACCAGTACCCCCAGGTCCCTCTCTGCCTGGCTGCTCTCCAGCCACTCTGACCCCAGCCTGTAGCACTGCCTGGGGTTGTTTTGGCCAATGTGTAGAACCTGGCACTTAGATGTGTTCAACCTCATGCCCTTGGACTCTGCCCATCTGTCCAGCCTGGCAAGGTCCCTCTGCAGAGCCCTCGATACACCATCAATACACCATCCTGTGTTCCACAAGTTGCTCTCTGTTCACAGGGAAGATTCAAATTTCCTTTAAATTCAAACTTTAATGAGATTTTTGCTAGCTGGGCTTGGTTTTGGCAGTTGGGTTTTATTGCTTTAAAAAGAGAGTTACAAATCTGCTCTTTGGAAACCTCCTCTAGCTACTAACTCTCTCTCTCAGCTACGAGCAATAAGACTCTAGCACAGGAATCTAAGGAAAAAAGGAAAAAAGCTAAAGATTTGGCGAGGATGCTGCACACAGGAAACAAAAAGACAACCTACAGGGAACAGGGTCTGTGATTGCTAAAGCAAACAAACCTCTCCTACTTGTAATAAAGCATCAAAACACTGCACAATGTTTTTGACCAGGCAGGGGTGAAAATCCACCTCATGTAATAGATGAACTAACTCCCAAGCTGGTAAACAATCACCTACTCTTGCAGCCAGTTTGCTCAGTCAAAAAAAATAATACAGGTGATCTGATCCTTCCAACTACCAAACTGGCACCAATACAGCTCTGTGCACTGCAAATGCTATTTCAGTTTGTTCTCATAAGGAAAAATCTTTGAATATGTCAGATTTGGGGGATTTTTTTTAATTTTTTTTTTTTTACCCCATTACTATTAAAAGTTTAGGATAAACACCCAAACACTCAGCTGCTTGAAAACACAGAGTTAAATTTACCCATAGGGGCTAACCTGGAACACCAATACACTTGAGTATTTCATAGAATCATAGAATCAATGAGGTTGGAAAAGACCTCAGAGATCATCAGTCCAACCTGTCACCCAACACCTCAGGACTAACTAAACCCTGGCTTCAAGTGCCATGTCCTATCCCTGTTTGAACACCTCCAGGGACAGCGACTCCACCACCTCCCTGGGCAGCACATTGCAATGGCTGACAGCTCTTCAGCAAAGTCCTGCAGTAACACACTCACTTGTGAGAAGCTACCACCAACTACTGAGTAAGACACAGGTTTAAGAGTACAGTGTGTGCTTTCAAATTGTATTGTGTATAGCATGCACATGTCACACAGGCAGAGTCTCTAAGCCTCCCAGTAAAATGTATTAAATACTGAAAAACTAAGAATTTGACCTAAGTAAGTTTTAGCTTCTATTGTGATCTCCCTTGGCTGATGGCAAAATGCAACCTGCCAACCACAAAGACAAAGAAAGGAAAAGGGGTGAGGGAAGAGGAAGGAAAGAGCTTAGAAGATGCAGTGCAGCCGCAGCGAGACCGATGCAGAAGTAGGTGGTCAGGAGGAGGGGAAACGTGCAGCCAAGAAATGCACACATGGAAGCACTTCCGGAGCTGGAAATGCACTAAGTTGCCAGAGTACGTCATCTGGAAGCGCCTGCGGCAGAACTCTCCCTCTGCTGCTGCAGGAGCCCCTGCCTACCTCCAACAGAACCTTTCCTTCCTCCAAATTAACTTAGTGACTGTTTTATAAAGAAATAGCCCCACATTTCTGACCAGAAGGAGGGGGTGGGGAGGGAGAATGGAAGGGAAAAAAAAGGAGCAGGAAGAAAAAAGGAGCGGGAAAAAAGAGGAAAGTAAAAAAAAGGAAAGGAAAAAAAAAGGAAATGGAAAAAAAAGGAAATGGAAAAAAAAGGAATGGGGAAAAAAAAGGAATGGGGAAAAAAAAGGAATGGGGAAAAAAAGGAATGGGGAAAAAAAGGAATGGGGAAAAAAAAGGAAGGGGAAAAAAAGGAAGGGAAAAAAGGAAGGGAAAAAAAGGAAGAAAAAAAAAAGGAAAGAGAAAAAAGGAAAGAGAAAAAAAGGAAAGAGAAAAAAGGAAAGAGAAAAAAGGAGAGAAAAAAGGAAAGAGAAAAAAGGAAGAAAAAAAAAGGAAAGAAAAAAAGAAAGAAAAGGAAAGAAAAAAGAAAGAAAAAAGGAAGGGAAAAAAAGGAAAGAAAAAAAGGAAAAAGGAAAGGGGAAAAAAAGAAAGGGGAAAAAAGGAAAGGGGAAAAAAGGAAAGGGGAAAAAAGGAAAGGGAAAAAAAGGAAAGGGGAAAAAAGGAAAGGGGAAAAAAGGAAAGGGGAAAAAAGGAAAGGGGAAAAAAGGAAAGGGGAAAAAAGGAAAGGGGAAAAAAGGAAAGGGGAAAAAAGGAAAGGGGAAAAAAGGAAAGGGGAAAAAAGGAAAGGGGAAAAAGGAAAGGGGAAAAAAGGAAAGGGGAAAAAGGAGAAAAAAAAATTTAAAATAAAAAAATAAAAGAAGGGGAAAAAGAAAGGAAAAAAAGGCTCTTCCTGGCCCTGTACAAACGTGACCCAGCAACTCTAACCCAACCCTGAACTCGGTGGTTAAGAAGCGGGTGGAATTGCACTGTTTTGTAGCAATGACAGCTGATGGAAAACAGGACAGAAAGATGGAGGTAGGCCAAACAAAAGGGTCACTGCTATAACCTAAGGATTGTATTAAAACTGCAGCTGGTAAATAAGAGAATATAATTGGGAAACAGCATTACAGGAGCAGGAAATAATTAAACAACAAAAATAATTAGTCAGCCATGTTTTATCACCTGCTGTGGGGAGGTTTAAAGATACTAAGAAGCAGCTAGTATTTCACCCCTTAAAGTGAACCAGCACTGAACATTCATCTCAGGAGCACCAACACTACCAATGGTCCAGCAAGGGTCACTACAAGGAAGCCCAAGCAGAGGCATAAGAATCCTTACTACCCTTTCCTCCTCCATTGACTGTCTGATGCCATCAGAGACTGCTCTCATCACGATCTTCATTTTGGCTTCCCACTGCCTCCTTCACACCTCTTTAAGTGATAGTATCTCCCATCCCCTGCTCTGATTCCAATCACATATGCAATCTTAAATATGGGAAGGAAAAACACAAGCTAGGGAAAAATTCACAGGCAGCGGACCAAGACTGAACTAGGACAAGGATGTAAGTCAGCATCCAAGAGAGTGGCATTTGTAGGACAAGAGATGAGCTGGCACATCCTGGTTGATCCTGGCAGTCTGTTGTGTTAAATTAAACCATCAAATCAAAACTGTTCTGTAAAAGTCTTCACAAGACTGGCATTTTTTAATCAGAAAAGGAGGGCTGTACAAAGGTAATCACATTTTTTAATTACTCTTTCCTTCAGGTGCCAAAAGCCATTAGTCTGTAGCACTTTTCATTCTGTTTCCTCTTTCCCCGCCCAGCTCACCCTTCCTCATGAATTTTCCTGTATGCCTGTTAGAGAGCCGAGCAGGCAGTGTCTCAGGAGTTCAATTATTCAGCACAGGTCATGTTGTCTGCAACTGAACAATTCCTTGTGGATTCTACTTTGAAGGCTAAAACCACAACAGACCACAAGCTTCGAGAAGGTAATTCTCTTGTTCAACTTAATCTTCCTCAAAGAAAAGTTTCACTTGATAAAATTTGCTTTTGGGACAACTTGTTCAGACCAAATTCTAACAGCAATAGCTCTTCAACTATGGCCTATAAACCTCAACAGAGAACCACATATTTTTGTGACTGCAGTGCCCAGAGGAAGGAGTCTAAAATAACTGTTAAAACAGCAAAAAGCTATAGGATAAAAATAGCCAGGAAGCCTCGCAGTGTACTGGGCTGTACTACCAGAAGTGTAGGTAGAAGGTCAAGGGAAATGATTAATAGCCTTTACTTGGAACTCACTGTAACAAGAGTATTGGACCCAGTTTTGGTCCCCAGTAGAAAACAGGCATTGATCAGCCAGTGGGGAGGACCATGAGTACAGCCAGAGAGACTTTGACTTGACCTTCTCCATCAAGACAGTCAAGTAGTGGAACAGACTCAGAGGCTGTTGGACCTGCGTCCTCAGACGTTTGCAACGCTGACCACAAGCAAGCTGGTATGAACTCAGTGCTGGTCCTGTTCTGAGCAGGAAGCTGCACTAATTGACTTCCCCAGGCTCATCTGAACAATTCAATTATTCTGGGGGGGAAGGTAGAGGGCGACTGCAAAATACCACAGGTATTTTTTTCCACCATGATGTACTCAGAAGACACTGCAGTGATAATTGGGCCTCCAAACTAATAAAGACCACAACATGTTCTTTAACAAATCAGCCACCTCTTTAAAACACAAAAAATATCAAATTTGTCTTTAGATCACAGCAGCCACAGACAAATTATTCTGCCAATTTTCACAACTGGTAGAATACAATTTGCAAATCTTTGCAGTCACTGAAACTAGACATGTTTTTACCTCCACTGCACAGAGTCCAACCAAGCCAGCCTCATATCACTTCTTAAACAAAAACTGAGCCCATCCTGGTTTTCCACAACATTCCCTAAGATTTTAAGAGTACTTAGGGATCTTTACTGAATCTGTCCCAATTTTTCAGAATTGAAATAAAAATAGAATTAAAAAAAAAACAGACTAAGGATTTCCTATTCTTTGCTAAATCAACAGGATCTTGAAGTCAAACAAATCACTAAGTGCTACTCTCTGAACGTCAATGCATCTGCCTGTGAACAAGGTATTTCATAGAACAGAATCATAGAATCAATAAGGTTGGAAAAAACCTCAGAGATCATCAAGTCCAACCTGTCACCCAACACCTCAGGACTACTAAACCATGGCACCAAGGGCCACATCCAATCCCCTCTTCAACACCTCCAGGGACAGTGACTCCACCACCTCCCTGGGCAGCACATTCCAATGGCCAATTCCTCTTTCTGGGAAGAACTTCATCCTCACCTCCAGCCTAAACTTCCCCTGACACAGCTTGAGAAGTTCTGTAAATTCTGGAAATGTACTTGCTTGAGGCCAAAGTCCAACTCCCCTTTCACATGAGTTACATATCCTATTCATGCCAAGAGAGGCAATGACAACTGTCCAGGTCTTCATACCAACACATTGTTTGCAGAGCAGTTTCCTGAAGAATGTTGTTGGGGTTTTTTTTTTGTTGCTTAGCTTGACAAGTTATAAAATTCAAAGAATAACTTCATTTTTACAAGTGGCATGAACCTTTGCTTCGTGTAACAGCAAAGCATACAAAATACCAATTGTTAAAATAAAACCAGTATGTTTTTTCCAACAAAACTCACTGCCAATTCTCTCTCCTTATTTATGGTTTTCATTTTGCTTCAATGTATTTATGGTTTTCCTTAAATATATTGTTGCTAAGCTAAAAAGAAAAGAAAAACAAAGGGGGGGTCAACAACAAATAAACAAAAATAAAATTGAAATCTTGTCTGAAGGTGGGATGAATCCTTAGAATGCTTACTCTAATGGAAATCATAGAATCATGGAATCAACGAGGCTGGAAAAGACCTCAGAGATTATCAAGTCCAACCTGTCACCCAACACCTCAGGACTAACTAAACCATGGCACCAAGTGCCACGTCCAATCCCCTCTTGAACACTTCCAGGGATGGTGACTCCACCACCTCCCTGGCCAGCACATCCCAATGACCAATTCCTCTTGATGGGAAGAACTTTCTCCTCACCTCCAGCCTAAACTTCCCCTGGTGCAGCTTGAGACTCTGTCCTCTTGTTCTGGTGCTGGCTGCCTGGGAGAAGAAACCAGCCCCCATCTGGCTACAACCACCCTTCAGGTACTTATAGAGAGCAAGAAGGTCTCCCCTGAGCCTCCTCTTCTCCAGGCTAAGCAACCCCAGCTCCCTCAGCCTCTCCTCACAGGGCTGTGCTCCAGACCCCTCCCCAGCCTCATTGCCCTTCTCTGGACATGTTCAAGAGTCTCAATGTCCTTCTTAAACTGAGGAGCCCAGAACTGGACACAGGACTCAGTGTGGCCTAACCAGGGCTGAGTACAGAAGCAGAATGACTTCCCTCCTCTTGCTGGCCACACTATTCCTGATGCAGGCCAGGATGCCATTGGCCTTCTTGGCCACCTGTGCACACTGCTGGCTCATGTTCAGCTAGTTGTCAACCAGAAGCCCCAGGTCCCTTTCTGCCTGGCTGCTCTCCAGCCACTCTGAGTGCATAGCAGCACTCAAAATTTTCAGCAGAAAGCAAACACCTGACCTTTCTCTAAACAGCCCCAGAAGAGAGCAGGCACCTGCCACTGTTCTATTTCTCTCTCAATATTCATTCATGCTTTTCAGTCTTTATTGCCTTCTCGTTTTTCTCTGCCCTGTCCATCTTATGTCCAAATTGCACCACTCCAGTCCCTGCTGTTTTCTCAGCAACAACTTTTTTCAGGCAGTACAAGTTTATGGCATCGTTTTCTCCGTTGCCTTGTTTCCCTTACACACCTTCCTGAGCAGACATCCTAAAATCTCATTAATTAAATAGATTTGAACTACTGTAATTGCATTTTTTACCAGTCTTCTGTTTCTTTATGGTCACCGTGTTTTTCTTCCTCAAAGCTGAAGGGGAAGTGATTGAGCCAGAAACAACAGGAAGTAACTACAGCAAGATGATTACCACCATCTACAAAAATTCACATCAACTGACTAAACAGGCACCTCTCTCACTGAGAACAGCTCTAGGTGAGAGCTTTAAACAGTCAGACACACCACAGGGCGAGGTACACAATAGGGCAAGTACATCCAGACTCCATACCCTGCTTACAGCTCTTGTAATGCAGTGTGGAGCAGCAGTTAGCAGCAAAGATGGGTAGAGAGACCCTGAGGATGGATAAAGCATCATGCTATCCATCTATGCATGCAATCAAGAGAGCATGTTCTCTGATTAAAGAGCCTCACTGATGGCTTATGCTTCTCCACATATACAGTACATTTAAACAGTTGGTGGGAGCAAAAACCCACAAAATAAAAACATCTAACTCTCTGCTAATAATAGTTTAAACTTTGCTATAAAGCTTTCCTGCTTCGTTCCCAGTCCAAAACATCATATTACAACTAGTCAGTTTCCCAGAAACTCTGTTAGTATTGTCAAGCCAACATGCCTGAGCTGATAATAGAATGAAACAAGTCTTGTGAGCTATAGAACAAGACCTGAACTACAAATGGTTTTAACACAGTAAACCTGCTTTAAAAATTCAAGTTTGAGTGTGATACAAATACCACTGCTCACTGAGTCTGCTGCATACTCGGACAGCTGTCACCTTATTTCAACTGATAATCCCATTTTGGGCTCTCTGCAAGTCTAAGCAAACACAAATAGAAGCATATTCAAAGGAACTGGTGGATTCAAAGGCATATATGGGGTGGAATGTAAAACAAATAAGGTATTGACCTGTTATAGTGAAATTTGAGACTATCTGTCCATCTCTTAAAAGGAGAAAAAAAAACCACCAAAACCACCTCTGACTTTATTTTCTCAACATAAACTAAGAAGCTAGCTTAATAGTTTGCAATTGCTCCCCAGACAGGATTTGTGATCTGCAAAAACAGGAAGCATTCCTCCCCACCATGTTCCCTCCCCCCCCAAACACACTGTAAAACACACCACTTTATAACCTGCAGAATTAAATCAAACACACAAATCATAGGTTTCCCCTGAAAAGAAAAAGGCCAGAATGAAGAGGGAGGGCTTTTTCTGCTCTACAGCAGCTTGACACCACAAGCTAACCAACTATAGATCTGGAGCTGTGATTGCATCCCTGTAATAACACAAGTACTACAGATTATGTTTAGGGTATCATTAATCTCTCACACCCACCAATTTCCTACTGACAGCTGGAGGCCAGCAGTGAAATGGCGGTGCAAAAGTTCACTTAAAATCAGCAGGAACAGATAAGCTCTCAAAATAATGTTGCAAATTATGAAAACACACTGAAGGACTCAGGTTTTTAAAAAGCAAATGACCACTTGTTGAGCTCAGCAACACCAGAAGCAAGGCTTTCACACAAAGCTCAGGCATGCAACTTCACGTCAAAAACACACAGCTTTAAGAACCCACCAGGCGTGGAAGGAACCAAAAGGAATTCCTTGCTTCACAATTCAGGGCTAGGCTGGAAATGCACACTTCACAGGTTGGGGAAACTGAAGGTGCTCAAAACTGGAAATCAGTAATATTTGCTCTGAGCACATGGTAAGTAAAACGTTTTCTTGCAAATACCTAGATTTTGTTGTTCCTAAAAGGGAAGAAAATAAACTCCACATGTTCTATGATTTGAACACATGCCAAAGAAAGGGTATGAGAAAACTGGAAAGGGACAGAAGCCAAGAAGAAAATATATCTCCAGTAATACATTCCAGTTAAATTAGTACCAATAATTCTTAGAGAGTTTTCAGCTAGGGCAACACAAGATAACATCTACAGATTAATTTTTTTAACTGATTTATACTATTTGCAGATTTTCTTTCAACATTCCTTCCCTCTTCCTTCTCTCCCAGTTTCTCTATGGTGTCTACAGAGCCAACAAAGTCAACACAAAGGCTGACCTACAGAGGGGGGGAAAAAAACTCTTAATTAAAGTGTGATTTAACCTCACAAGATTCCATGAAGAGATAAAAACTAGATTCCAAAAAGCTTATTAGTTTCATAAAAGGACTGACGAGTAGATAACAGAAGAATAACAAATTAATCAAACCTCAGGAAAAGAAATGAAGGGTTTCCAGCAATCTTGAAATTATTCACATTCTTCATATAGAAAGTGTGGAGCAAGGTTCCCAATAACAATTTCTTTGGATTGTTGACAGCAACACAGAATTGTTTTTAATCAGCTCAGTCAATCAAAAAGAAAACACTCCGTTCTTTCCTGGGCACCTTCTCAATCAGGACACAGCATGAGCTGCTTGGCCCCTCTGGAAGGTATGTGTCTAGGGCACAAAAACACTTTTTTCTGAGCAACAAGTCATTGCTTCTACATATTTTGCTGGTAATCACTACCGTTTCATAGCAAATACAAGACACAACAGTATCACACTATCACAGTATCACTAAGGTTGGAGGAGACCTCGAAGATCATCGAGTCCAACCTGTCACCACAGACCCTGTGACTAGACCATGGCACCAAGTGCCACATCCAGTCCCCTCTTGAACACAATGGACAGAAATGTTAAGAAGCAAGAGCAACAAGGGGCACAGAAATTTCAGAGTTACAGAGGTGTACAATATTCCCCAGCTCTGGACATATACTCAATATATTTTAGGAGTGAGGATAGCAAGGGGGAAAAAAGCCTCATATAAGGCTACTGCTCTGGCAGAAAGCTTGAGGTTGTCCCAACACCAGTGGAAATTCATCCAGTATTTGACTTGTTCTCCTCCACCTCTACACTCTGCCATTCACCCATACCCTACTTGCACATCTCAAACCCAGCCCACAGCAGCTCAGCGGGAAGCTGCTTCAGATGCAGGTCCCAAGAAGACCCCTGAAATAGCTGCCATTTCCTCCTCAAGTCATATTCTTTGCTGAGTTTGAAATGGTCCATTCCACAATACAAGTGTTTTGATAAGCCATGTAAATCATCAGGGTTTTGTTAACCTACCTCGAAAGCCTTAGGCAGCCTAATGTTTTTTTCTATTCAGTCAAACTAGTAGCTATTGTTTTGTTTGCATGTTTAGAGCTGATTTTCTCCTTAGACTCAATGTTTTCATGATTTGTGATCAGATTACACTGTTTACAAAATACCTGAAGCAATATGGAGGGAAAAAAAGCTAACGTGCCAAATCAGTCCAACTCAGGACTACTGACATTTTCTTCCTGGTGCAGACCACTTCTAAGTGCTCATATACTCTCAGCAGCAGCAGACCACCTTTTCCAAAAGGAGCAGGGTATGGAGGTAGACTTGCCAACATACAATGCCATTTGCATTTTTTCCCCTTTAGAATCCAAGTGAGAGCCAATTAAGTTGTATTAAAAACAGGTTTCCAATCCAGTTAAAAACTGTAAGTTAGTGGTGCATAGGACAGATTAACAGTCAGTGTGCCTAGACCCCTAAGGGCCTGGAACACAAGGGGCCCTAAGGAACAGCCCTGCCAGAAGCCAATGTAAACCTTCTCTAGAAAGGTAGGCAAAGCATGCAAGTTTCACTGAGAATTACTTCAACACATCCCTATTGACTGAGAAGTCATTTTCTGGCAGGATACCACTACTGGATCATGAACCGTGCCAGATACTACATCCAGATGTTACTGTGACATTTCACCTACCAAAGACAGAAAGAAGCCATTGCCAAGTCCAGTTTGAACATACTATTTTCTACCTTTAAGCTCAAAGATCAAAAATGCCAGTGGTTTGACATTAGAACACTTCTGCTCATGAATGAGTAATAGTCACTGAAGAAGAGCTTAAAAGGAAGAACATCCCTGATGAAGCTAGATGGAGCACATACAGATTTCTGAAAGCAGACAAAACAATGCTGTACTACCAGACAGCCCATACTGTTTCAGTCTTTCACTAAATCTGAAGCAGTCTGGATCATGATGAAATACTGGCCCAAATTCACCAGTCTTGCTTTACTCTTGGCCCTAATGTTGTGAACTCCATTGCTGCTGCTTTTCAAGACAGACCGTCTTTAGGAGAAAGTTTTAACAGCACTTTATCAAACTGCTTCAGTCTGAGTAGAGGACATCTGATTAGAAGCAGCACTATGCAATCCCTAGGATTAATAAAGGAAATAAAAATGTCATTTTTTTGTACGGGGATGTGGAGGGGAGAAGGGCAGGAAGGGGAAGCAAGATGTCTAACCACAGCATAGTGTTGCAATCTTCACCACAGAACATCCTTGCACGGTTAAATATAGCAAATCATTGCCATTCTCGGTTCCCACCTTCACATTTTTCCTGCTGCAGGAGCTAACAACAATGCCAATTCCTTGAGACCAGTGAGGTTACAGGAAAGTCACATCATTTACAGAGGGTTTATAGGTGTGGCTCATACAGAAACAAGATTTAAGTCCCTGCTATCTAAAAGAAAGTATCTTATGAGCAGACCTGAGCAACATGGCACAGAAAAAACATGTCACGGGGTTGCTTAGCCTGGAGAAGAGGAGACTGAGGGGTGACCTTATTGCTCTCTACAACTACCTGAAGGGAGGTTGTAGCCAGGCAGAGGTTGGTCTCTTCTTCCAGGCAGCCAGTACCAGAACAAGAGGACACAGTCTCAGGCTGTGCCAGGGCAGGTTTAGGCTGGATGTTAGGAAGAAGTTCTATACAGAGAGAGTGATTGCCCATTGGAATCAGCTACCCATGGAGGTGGTGGAGTCACCTTCATTGGAGGTGTTCAGAAGGAGACTTGATGGGGTGCTTGGTGCCATGGTTTAGTTGTTTAGGTGGGTTGGATTGGTTGATAGGTTGGACACGATGATCTTGAAGGTCTCTTTCAACCTGGTGTATTTACTGTATTGTATTGTATTGTCTTGTATTGTATTGTAAAAGTTGCCTCAAAGACTTGCAGCACTTGTACCAGAGGTATGATAGGCACAGCTGTTACTTCACCAGGCATATGTCACGTTTTGCACTGCCACTTTAGGCAGTGTTGCAGCCAGCTCGCTGAGCCAGCAGCTGAAGTTTATTCTATACTAGCAAAATATTGATTTTTCCGCCTCCGGGAGCTGCACGTTCCACACAAGCACTCAGACACAGAAGATGTATGAAGTGTTTGCTTAAGCCAAGGAAGCCCAAATGAGTGTATCCTGGATGCCAGTGCCAGGCAGAGAGAATAGAGTAATCAATCCACTGTTTGTGCCATTTGAATCCAAGTCAGACTTGCAGAACAGTTCAGTGTTCAGCACCAGCCTGAATGTTAACATTTCAACATCACTGTAAGTTTTCAGGGGGCTTAGGGATTTTTCTGGAGTGAATGATGAAAAACAATACAAAATTATACTAACAACTCAATCACTTTCACTTAGTTTTCAACCTGAAAAGTGAACCTTTCAAAACCAGATTTGCCACAAGTAGAATAACAATTTACAAAAATGAAATTACCATAGTCAAATGCCAGTCACTCCTGGAGCAGTGCCCCAAGAGCAAGCTACACAGTCCCCTGGCATCTATCAGAGGTTGTAGCTTGACCTTAGCACTGCCCTTTCCCCATCCAGGCTGCCCCAAGTGAACTGACAGAGGTAGCCCAGATCTCAATGAGTGCTGCCTGTGATGATTTTACATTACTATTCCTGAATTACCCTCTCTGATGTTGGTGTGCCTAAGGTGGTAAATCCTCCTGAAACTCAGGGAACCAGAGATCACAGAGCAAATGCAACCAAAATAGTCCTGCATGATCCAGCTCAGCCCTGACTGTAGCAGTAAGAGAAAATAAAGCCAGTCTATAGATCCACCCAGGTGTCTCCAGAACCACTGGTCTGTATTTTACACAGCATCTTCCAGTATTCTTGCTCTGGCTGCCTGTGCAATCCCAGGAAATGGGATAACGTGGTCCTTTGACTCAGGGAACTGGGAACCCCAATGTCTATCAGTACTATTAAAGACTGAAGCAAACAAAGCATTGAATGCCTTCACACCTATTAGTCATCAGGTTACCATCTTTGACAGGCGTGGGTCACATACTTTCCTTAGACCTCCTTTTGTTATTGACATGCTCAAAAAAGCCCTTCCTGCTGTCAGATACACCGCTGACCAATTTCAACTCTAACTGAACTTTTGGCCTTTCATGGCTGCAGATATGAACCACAGCTCTAATCTTCCTGCAGAGCCTGGCCTCGCTTCCAGAGCTCACACAATTCATTTTTCTTCTTGAGCTCCATGATGAGCTCCCTGCTCAGCCACACTGGACTTCTGACCCGCTTGCTTGACTTCCGACACACTGGCAATGACTGCTCCTGTCCTTCAAAATTCATTAATGTTGATTTAACTGAACACAGCCAAATCAGCTTCAGGTATTGGTAGAATCAACAAGCGATGTTATAAGTGAAAAACAGAAATCTCTTTGAAAGTACCAACAAAGTGTGTTATTGTCAGGGATACAGCCTACAGCAATCAGCATCTCCCCAGTGCAAAACACCAGGTTACTGTTTGCTTTTTTCCAGACTAGGGATTGAATGTGTCAGGACAAACATAAGGTAAGACAGGTGATGCCTTTTCTTGAAAAGACAAACTACTGCTTATCATTCATTAGAACTACTTTATCCCTATGCATGGCAACAGCTCCTAGCTGCTGGAGTTTCCAGTAAGGTCCAAAGTCAGCAGGAGATGCTACTTTCCAATGGAAAACCCTCAGGAGAGCTGCCTGTCTGGAGCTAGCTGCCAGTCGCAGTGCTCCCACAATCACAGCAATCATCCAGATCAACTCTTGCACTCCCAGGCACCCTTCAACAATCAGTGCTGTCCCTCCCTATGGTCCTTTTAAGAGCAACCTCATTCAGCTGAAGGTGTTCCTGCCAGTGGCAGAGGGGTTGGAACTCGATGGCCTCTGAGGTTATCCCTTCAAACCAAAACCATTCTGTGATAAGATTCTGTGACTGGAGCAGTAGCAGCCCTCAAAGCATGCAGCAAAACATGTCCAAATATTTACATGCTGTTACTACAAAAACACAGATCTCAAACGCTGGCTCACACCAAGGCAGTTGTTGAAGTGCAGTGGATTTACACATACTTTGGTTCAGAAACAAAAAGCATTCCCCTCCACAGCCTGGCTCTGTATTCCACACTAATGATCACTCTAGAGTAAAACTCCAAAATAATTTTTGCCTGCTAGCTCTCCTGACCAGATTACACCACAAAACACTCATGTGAGTGATCCAAACTTGAGGGTTTTTTTTTCCACTACAACACAAAAAATATGGAAAAAATCCACCCTGCATGTAGCTTGCACTCTCAGCTTCTTGCTTATAGCCAGTAAGGCTAAAGCTTGCAAAAACATTTGCTGTGCTATAAGTTGGTTTACTTGTTTTGATCACACGTCTCACACACACTCCCATACTGGTCATTTAGATAACATCAAACTGAATAATCCTCAAATGTTTTGAGAAAGGAAATCGTCACCTCCAGGCTATGTATACCATCCTGCTGTGCAGAAATACACCCCAACAAATCTGTGTTTGAATAGACAAGCTTATAAAGATGCTGTATTCATTTTCAGCATGTCCTTTTTACCATCACTGTGCTGCCATATTGTTCCTTTATGATATCTGCAGACCAGCTGCACTTAAAACAAGCAAATTACCCCAACAGCAACCAAATGTTTCATCAAGAGAACAAATATACAGAATACAGAATTAACCAGGTTGGAAGACCTCAGAGATCACCGAGTCAAACCTATCACCCAACACCATCTAAACACCTAAACCATGGCACCAAGTGCCTCATGCAGGCTCTTTTTAAACACTTCCAGGGATGGTGACTCCACCACCTCCCTGGGCAGCACATTCCAATGGCCAATCTCTCATTATGGGAAGAATTTCTTCCTAACATCCACCCTAAACCTCCCCTGGTGCAGCCTGAGACTGTGTCCTCTTGCTCTGACTCTGGTTGCCTGGGAGAAGAGACCAAGCCCCACCTGGCTACAACCTCCCTTCAGGTAGTTGTAGAGAGCAAGAAGGTCTGCCCTGAGCCTCCTTTTCTCCAGGCTAAGCAACCCCAGCTCCCTCAGCCTCTCCTCACAGGGCTGTGCTCCAAACCCCTCCCCAGCTTTGTTGCCCTTCTCTGGACATGTTCCAGCCACTCAACATCTTTCCTAAACTTCCACATTGCTCCTGCACAAATGTTTCTGCCACTTTTCTAGGCAATACATAGTGATACTTGTGTTTCCAAGAACACTACACATATGCACATATAGATGTTCTCTATAGTGTGCAAATGTTGTACTATAGCACCTCTTAAATGCACATGCTTCAAATATTTTTCTGAGACTCCAGTTTAATGTTTTTATGAAAAACACCCCAAGTTTTTCAACTCAAAACACACTGCCAGTAGTTACCCAGACCAGAATTTTACAACCAAATTATAAAAGTCCTAAATCTCCACTTTTATAAGACCATCAGTGACACAGTCTTAACTGTAGCAAGGAGGCAGGCGCCGCTGTAATGTTAACAGCCAGTACGTAAACATTAATGCAGCCTAAGGGGGAGCAAGAGGCAACCTCAGAAGGGTCTCTTCATAACTGCCACAGAACTTTTAGGTGGCTGCAGTTAAAGTTCCTTTGGTTTAATTACATACAAGGGCAAAGGATTGTTTTTTTTTAAACACACAAACAAATAAATAAAGTTAGGCAGTAAGACAATCAGGACTGTAACTGTCTCTCCTTAAAGATTTAGTTATGGTTCTTGAAACTCACTAATGTTATTTCTGAAGAATCTAACAAACTGAAGTTTGCCATTTAGCTAGCAGAAAAAACACAACTTACACAGCTTTGAAGCATCAGCACATTTACAAATCTCTCAGGAGACCATCCTTGGGAGAGCTCTGAAATACAGGCTTTGCACTGAGCTGTGGGACTTCTTTTTCTTAGAAATCAGCAAGGTACACCGGACCTCATCAGATTTCCAGCAACAGGCTGGCTTCAGCCAAGCCTCAAGTAACATTTCAACAGCTTCCTTCACAACAATTTAACAAGTATCTTCAGTTACTTTCTTGCCTTCTAACAATTTCAGTGCTTCTAAGAACACGGTAGCAGCATGTCTTTCAGTCTAAGCCACATGACTGCTCCTCTCCTATATGCTCCATTCTTGTTGGTAACATTTAATAATGCTGAAAAACTGGCACGAGACTCTGAATGGCAAGCAAAAGCCAAACACAAAAAGCAAAACATTCTTTTTTCTTTTCTTCAAAATCTCAAGCAAAATTGCTTCTGATCAACAGTTTGAAACAATGAATACATAAGGAGTACACTGGTAAAACAACTCCATACAAAGGTAATAAATGAATGCAAAGATCTTCATGAAATTAATGTGAATGAGTCATAGCTTTACTTTTCAAGATCTACTAACACAACTTTTCATGTCTAACACTACAAAACTAAATTCAGTGACAAAAGAATCTCACATTTGGCTTTAATATGAAAAAAAAAAGTGACACTGTAAAGAAATTGATATTCTTTTAAATACACTTGTGCAAGAGCTCATTAGAACCTTGCTTATTGCCATGGTCATTACAACAATACATAGAAAAGAATTAAAACATTGAATCATAGAATCAGTAAGGTTGGAAAATACTTCAGAGATCATCACGTCCAACCTATCACCCAACACCTCAGGACTAACTAAGCCATGGCTCCAAGTGCCACATCGAGTCCCCTCTTGAACACTTCCAGGGACGGTGACTCCACCACCTCCCTGGGCAGCACATTCCAATGGCAAATTACTCTTGCTGGGAAGAACTTTCTCCTCACCTCAAGCCTAAACTTCCCCTGGTGCAGCTTGAGAATGTGTCCTCTTGTTCTGGTGCGGGCTGCCTGGGAGAAGAGACCAACCCCCACCTGGCTACAACCCCCTTTCAAGTAGTTGTAGAGAGCAAGAAGGTCTCCCCTCAGCCTCATCTTCTCCAGGCTAAGCAACCCCAGCTCCCTCAGCCTCTCCTCACAGGGTTGTACTCCAAACCCCTCCCCAGCCTCATTGCCCTTCTCTGGACATGTTCCAGCAACTCAACACCTTTCCTAAACTGAGGGGCTCAGAACTGGACACAGGACACCAGGTGTGGCCTAAGCACACCTTTGTCACAGCCAAACTCAGGAGGAATGGGAAAAATATGCATTCTAATCAGTCATCTACATTTCTCCAGAAAAAGTGCTTTCCTTATTCACAAGAACATTTCCTTTGCATGTGAAAACATGTAACACACCAGGAACAGTGTCATCAGTTGAGTTTTAGTCCGCTGCTGTTAGTCAAAACCGTCCTGCCTCATGCCAGCTTCAAACATGGAAGTGCTGCTGGAGCAAAGTATGCTGGTGCTTGACGTTCAAATTGTAACCTGAGAGGCTTCCTGTTCCGGTTGCTGCTTTTGGTTCCCAGGTTTGGGGGTTGGCTCTCTTCCACTGAGAGGGCAGCAGGCCAGAGAGGGATGGGGGAGTAGCTCCTTGGCTTGGCTTTTTAGCTTGATTGCTTCTGCTGTGCTTTTTCTGCAAAAAGGTTTCAGGTAATTTGTGCATTTTTATTATGATTACCTGATTTCCTTGGTAAACTTTTAGCTCACTCTTTCTGTCTCAACCTGGAGGGTTTTTTTGTGTATTGTTTTTCCCTCACTTCTGTGTTGGGAGAAACAGACAGGTTAACTTGCTGGTTTGCTTTAACCCATCACAAACCCCTACAGTACTTTTGGTTTCATTGCTCACTTCTCAACATCTCTGCCAGTGCCATAAATTCAGAGAAAAGAGCTTGCCTGTCTGTGAGATGTCACCTTCCCTCCTGTGCCATGCAAATCTGCATTACACAGATACTAGCTCTGTAACACATGTTCTAATGTTCTCTTCCTCAGGATTATAACACACCTAGACAAGCTATCCATCTCTTTTTCCCATTCTTCCATAAGAATTATGAAATGTGCAAGGCTGCCACACATCAATATCAAACACTTGGAAGAAAATCTCATTTACAAGTCTGCTGTTCCCAAGTTCAGGACTGACAGGGATGCTGTGCAAGCAAATGCCAGTGAGGTACTTAAAATAGGGTGCCCACTTGGGAAGAGATTAAGTGATTAAGTCTGATGTTGCTGCCAGCTGCTAGTAGTACTTTCAAGGGCTAGAGATATATTTATGAACTCACATCAGGGCTTTTTCCCACCTCCTTAATTTTTTCAACACAATTTGTTATGCTACTCCAGAGACAGTCCAGAGACTGCAAATGTCACTGTGTCTCCATACCAAACAGTTTTCTAAGAGATTACAAATCTATTAACATTTAATTTTGTCTGTAGGAGAAGCTAACAAGCAAATAGATGTGGAATCAGAAAACCATACTGCACTAAGTCTGTCAGTCAGAAGCATTTCACACATAATAGACAGCTCACATCGGGTAACATACCAAACAACTTCACATTTGAAAAACCAAACTTAACTTTCTACCCTTGGCTGTCATGTAAGAGTTTTGTTTTGGCAGTAACAGTGACCACCTAGCTTCAGCTGCACATTATAGCACCATACCAGTGCTGTCTTTTACGACTTACCGCAGACCCACACAACCACGGAGGTTGGAAAAGACCAACTACCACATCTGGTGCTAAACCGTGTCCCTTAGTACCATACCCATGCATCTTTTGAACACCCCCAAGGGATGGGGATTTGCCTTTCTCCCTAGGAGTCTATTCCAGTGTTTGAGAACCTTTTCAAGTGAGAAGTTTCTTCCAATATCTTATCTAAACCTCCCCCAGCTCAACTTGAGGTCACTTCCTCTCGTTCCATCACTCGTTACTAGGGAGAAGAGACCAACACCACTTTGAATAAAACCTACTAACTAGATGACTGAAGGCCCTCATTCCATATGAAAGTAATTAAGCACTTTAACTTTCACTAGTGATAGAAGCTACCAATACAAACTGAATTTCAAAAAATGATGATCTTACAACCTTGGAGCTCACTTGACACCCTTCAGGACTACTACCAACAGCATCTTCCAACTATCCTTGGATGACCCAGGGCTTTCTTCACCACTCTTTATGCTTTTATAGCAAACCTTCCATTGATAGCTGAACTTCAGCAATTTTCCTTAATTGAAAGGCTTTGCTTTCCCTGTCATTACACTTCACCCAGTCTGGATTCCTTCAGCTCTTCCAGTCTGTTTTTCACACAATATCCTTTCACTCCTCTATCTTAACTATTGTCACATTAACCTAAGTCATCAGCAACTTCAATTAGCATGCTCCTGCTCATTAGGAAATCAAAGCAAACCACAAGCAAGAAACTCTAGCTTTCCAGATTTAAATCTATGGTTGCAAAAGACACTACTCAAGGTGACCTACATTTCCAACATCCTGAAATAAAACCATTGAGTTGTCAAATGTCAATCACCAAATGACCCAAACAAGAAATATTATTATTATGTAAAATTGAAAATCCATAAAGGCAAACCATACCTGCTTTTCCTTTCAATTAGAATAGCCATATAAGAGGCAGGTAATGCAGCACCAAAGCCAGGGGTCCAAAAGTAGAATTTTCCAAGTATCTTCCTGAAAATGGAATTTGTACACATATTACATCTACAGCAACTGAAACATTCATGTACGACACCAAATTTTACCTTCATCATAAAACTATACATGCTTTATTAATTCTGTCCCTCTACATGAATCAATGCTTACAAACAAACACTAATCATTGGATAGTTCTCAAAGGGGTTCCCTCTGAGTTCCCTCATAAACATTAAACACCTGAAATACCTCATTAATAACATACTCATTTCATTTAAAGCAGTGCTTTCCAGAGATGCTTCTGAGAAGCTGCAGATACCAATTACAGAAATCTCTTCTCAAAGAACTTAGAGGTGCTGCTCTCTCTGCTACTTGGCCAAATACATCTTCAGGAGGCTGTGCCTTGTGGAATGTAGGGACATAATCAGGCCAGTCAGAAATTCAATCAAATTACTATAATACACAGTACATTCCAGAGGCAGTCACCTCATGCTACAGCAGTACACCCCTAACTGACAGTAAGCCAAGGAATCAATCTGTGCATTACAACTGGAAGCCATGATGAGATTCCAGTGCTACTAAGGTAGGTGGGAAAGCTCCCATGCTTTACAGGATCTGGATTTGACTCAAAGAATGCATACATTTTCAAGTGTCAACATTCCTCCAACAATAAGAGTTAAAAAAAATCAGTTACAAAAGTGAGAACGGCTGAGAAAATATTTCCATAACTTTTTTGCTGTTAAAGGAGGGAAAACAAAATGCACATCAGACACACATCCATCCATCACATTTGGCATCTTCAGGACAAATGCACCTTCAAACTGATCGAGGCTGATCACAGAAGCAGCTGGAACTTGGTGGCATGATAGTAAACGTATTTCAGCTTCACCATGGCTGCTCAGATGATAAGCACCACCAGTCTAGGAAAACTGTTAACAACGGAATCCACCCTTCCAAAACCCACAGGGAACAAACCACAACAAACAAAATGCCAAATGCATACAGGGTAGAAAGAGAAATGTTCTTAGATACAGAAGAGAGAACAAAACCATCAATACCACCTGATTAGCTCACTTTCGTTCTTGCTAATAAAGGCATGATCAGCCCAATTTCATACTCCTCCTGCAGAAATAACATAACCAGTGAGCAATGCCAGCTCATGTTCAGAAGTGAAAAGAGAGCCAGTGTATCAGCAGCAAGTGATGTAATGGCAATTACACACGCTGTTCATTCCCACGGCTGCAAGAGGATAATTTCTCAGGATGACAATGCCAAATGCTGCAGGAGTTAAAGTTCATCATTAGGACTCTCCTGGAAAACAATTACTGCAGGAAGGTTCAGAGGAGCCATTTGAAACATCTTAATAAGTATGAACGCATCCTACCAGACACACCTGTTAAGTAACAGAACAAATGTCTCCTCTGTGGGAAAGAAATAGGAATCTGTTCTTTTGGCACAGTTTAGAATCCCACTACGAATGCTTACGTGCTTGGGTAGATAAGATTGTGGGCATGACAGGAGCATCTTCCACATAATAAATCCTAGCAGAAATTAATATCTCCAACCAGTCAGTGAAACATTCAAACTTCTGGGAAAGTAAATGAAAACAAGTTTCTGTCATTATTTGTATGGCTATTTTCACATGGTCTGTGGTTAGAAACTGGAATGAGAAATAGCAGTGCTTTCAGGTTATGCATCTAACTCCTCAATGTTCAAAACTCAAAGGCTGAATCTAATTAAACAAGCTAATACAAAGCTGTACATGGACAAACTTTATTACTCTAACTGCTGGACTAAGAGAACCATGTCTTCATGATGTTTTGTGCTTAGAAGACCTGAAAACCCCACAGCTTTCATTCAACAGAGTCAGCACTGGGTCTAGCACTTCCATCTGAAGCTCAGACAGATGTAGTTTGCCGAATCTCACCAAAGATTACAGCCCACAGCTGGTCTGTCACATATCTGTAAGAGATCATCACCCTCACAGCTCTGACAACAGAGCCCTCTGTATATAGTCCCTACTTCACTTTTTTTTTCCCCCTTTTATCTAGTGAAAAAAAAATAGCTTGGTACTTCCTTCCTTCTAGAATGAGAGCATCTATCCACAGCCTAAGTCACTGCTGCTATTGGATTTACATGGGCTTGAAATCTTTGCCCAGAGAAAATTTTGCTGAGAATATTAAACAATGCCTGGAATTATTTTAATTGCTCTTTCTTGCCTGCATTTTTACATCCCTGAAAGTATTTGCAGCATTTCAATTGTAGTGGTTTTCCCTTGCTGACAGGAAGCTAACATTACAAGAGGCCTACTATTAGCACAAGCCAGACTTCTCACTGACAACTATGAAAATGTTTAGGTCTTTTAATTGTTAATGGATGATTAAGATGCATTTTCAGTACACAGTGGCTGAAGAGGACACAGTCCTGAGGACACAGTCCTAAGGACACAGTCTCAGGCTGCGCCAGGGCAGGTTTAGACTGGATCTTAGGAAGAAGTTCTATACCGAGAGAGTGATTGCCCACTGGAATCAGCTGCCTGTGGAAGTGGTGGACTCACCTTCATTGGAGGTGTTCAAGAAGAGGCTTGATGGGGTGCTTGGTGCCACAGGTTTAGTTGTTTAGGTGGGTTGTATTGTATTGTATTGTATTGTATTGTATTGTATTTAGGTGGGTTGGATTGGTTGATAGGTTGGATGCGATGATCTTGAAGGTCTCTTCCAACCTGGTGTATTGTATTATTATTGTATTATTATTATTATTGTATTATTAAGACTCACTGGAACTTTGGTAAAGGTAAAATCAGTTCAAGTGGTCACTTTTTTCAGGACACTCTATCTGCCTGCCAACACATCTCCTCCTTGGTGCTACCATTAAAGAATACAGGCAACTCCTTGCAAACAGGAGCTGTGCAGGTAAATATGAGTTAACACATCCAGCTACAATGCCTTTAATTGGTTGGTTTAATCTAGAACTCAAGGACAATGGGATTAATCAACTGGATGGGGCTTGCTGGACAGTTTTGCCTCTGAGTTACTGCTGCTCCCACTGTTATATTCCTTCCAACCAAAAAAGACACAAGAACTGCAGCGTGCATCCCATCATGCAAATCTATCGTATCCAATCTCACACCATTATCTAGAATGAGATCTAGAGCAACTAGGTGTCCAGTCTCAACCAATCTCTTTGCATGGTTGCTAATTCAAGACAGAAGTACTCAGGGCACAGCTATGCAGAACACCAGGTACTGCTATTTCTTCGACAGATTAAAACAAACAATAAGAAACCGCCTTCCATGCTGGAAAATTACAGACAATTACTCTTGCTCTCAAGGGCTACTGAAAGGAGGAAAGTTTCACACAGCAATCAATTCAAGGAATCATACAAGTTCAAACAAAACATTTAAAAAGCACAAATATAAAAACCTGAGAGAAAATATTAAAAAAAAATAGGGTGGTCTCACATTTCCATCCTCCTACACCCACCCACGAGTGGATGACAGAAGCAAGCTTATACATCTCAGGCTGCAAGACAAGGTTGAGATTAAGTACATTCCAAGTGAAGGACTTGCCAAGATTATGATCTTAGGAGAAGCTCTTAAAAAAAGAGAAAAGAATGGCATATAGTACTTGTAAAGATGTCATGCATTTATACAGCTTTCTGGCTTGTTCTCCTTTTCGTGCCAAGTAACACTTACTTGGCTCCTTGACCACACTCAAGTAGTGAAAGGATTTATACAAAGAACCTGTCCAGGACAACTTTCAAACATCTTCCTGATTAATAGGAGCTAGCTTAAAGCCCACCCCTGTGTAAGGACAGGACTGCTGATTTTCCCTCCCAGGGCATCACTTCTATCAAATTGTGACAGAAGAGTGATTGTAACCAACAGATACTTCTGAAAACAGCCTAGTATTAAAAAAAGATAAATTATTACATACATTGAGAAGATGCATAAAAATAACTTTCCTATTACATTTCATTTTTAGCACAGTATACCAACCTTAGAATGCAAAAGCAAGCAATATACAAGGTCCCATTTGCTGTCAGAAAGGAAGTTGATTGCAAGATCTCAGGTAGCATTTTGTGCAAATAATAGTCAAGTTTTCTTTTCCTGAGAATAGCTGCAATCTGAAGGAGGAGGAAAGAAAGAACAAAAAAAAGGATCTTTTTTGCACATTGTAAAGAAAAAATTAAAAAAGGAAAACAAGATATGCCCACTTAAGCAGTAAATCAAAGCCTCTTAAATCTGCTGGCTTCACGAACAATACCACAAAGATTTGCTTTGAGCTTGTTCCAGCTGTTACAATATTTATACCAGGAAATACATCAAGCAATCCTAAATGGGAAGTATAGGAAGAATTTTATTACCTTGTTACTGTTGGCCATAAGAGTCAGAAATGTGATCTGCCAGATGCCAGAACTTTCAAGTGTGATAAATTTACACTAAGTTTTGTCAATTGAACTGTTCTGTAATTCAGGTCAGAACGCCACTGAAGTAACTCAAATACAGGGCTGAAACTGCGTTCTGCAAAGAGCTAATGTATTTCTAAAGGCTTTACACTCCAGTTAACCAACTGCAAGGCTTACAAAACATGTCAACTATCTGCTGGAAGAACAACATGTTCCTGACAAATTATAGAAATGGTATGTTAGCCTTAAAGAATGCCTATTGCAGAGAGCAGGCTGGCTCTGAAATACAGATGCTCTTTTTGCTCAGCTTCATGTATGTCCCATGTTTTCAAAAGAGCAGTTACCCAACGACTCAAACACTGAAGGTCCTCGAACTTTATTGCTCACAGAGATTCTGTGGGCAGAATGGGAAGGTACAGAGAAGCAGGCACTTCTCGGAGGTAAGACAAGGGGCAACGGAAAAGTTCAAATATCAGAAACTCAGATTAGACCCAAAGAAGAAAGTATTTCACTTGAGGGTGGCTGAATATTGGAGCAGGTTGCCCAAAGCAAGTGTGGACTCTCCATCGCTGGAGATACTCAAAACTCAACAAGGAAAGGTCCCAAGCAATCTCATCCAACTGGCCCTGCTTGAGCAGGGGGCTGGGACCACACATCCTCCTGAGGTCCCTCCAACCTGTTTGCTCTTCTGACCCCAAGAAACAGATTTTATTAGTTTTCCTTTTTAGCAGTGTTATCATCTGATCTCCCAGGAAGTCTCAGAACTGGCAGGAGTTTTTCAGTCAATGCTCAGAACTAGAATCACAGAATCAATAAGGTTGGAAAAGACTTCAGAGATCATCAAGTCCAACCTACCACCCAACACCTCATGACTAACTAAACCATGGCTTCAAGTGCCACGTCCAATCCTTTCTAGAACACCTCCAGGGACGGTGACTCCACCACCTCCCTGGGCAGCACATTCCAATGGCCAATTCTCTTTCTGTGAAGAATTTTCTCCTCGAAGAGAACTAGAGAAGTTCCAAACAGAGTGAGCTTCATACTGCTGGTAATGATGAGAATAATGAAAGATACTCTGTCCAACTGATGCTGGCAACTATCCTGAAAGTCTCAGTTTCTCAATTCAAAAAAGGGAGAAGGAGCTGCTCTTCTGAAACACTGTCCACTCATAATGAATAGCAAATGGATGTCTGAGATTCAGAGACAGGCTGAGGATCCAGCTAAAACAAATCACAGGAAAGTTCTGCCAAAATTGTTCTCCAAAGTGAAGCTTCAGCTAAGGATGAAGGAGAAATGCATACATGAGCAGACTTCTGCAAACAGATTTACTCATTACTTTAGTGTCAAGAATACTTAAACCATGACAGATTAGGCAATAATGCAATCCAGATAATCCTCCTGTGGAAGGAAAGTCTTACCACAGTCTAAACACCTCCTCAGCTATTTCTAGCCTGTTGTATGAAGATCAGGAACACCTGAAACAAAATAAGGTGGGGTTTTTGTTTTACGAATGTACATGTTGCACCTGAAGGTTGAAACCTTGCTTCCTCAGACAAAAGTGTCAGACGTGCAATAGGACAGGATTGGTGTCTTACAAATTAATGTCCAAAGTTCAACATTCATTTCTGTAGTTCTCTAACAAGATTTACACCAATATGAATTTCTCCCTTCTCCTCTCTTTACTGTTCTACACACAAGTTGAAAACAGAAATCCACTACAAACAACAGCAGAGAAACCAGCTCAAAGAAACAACACTCATGATAACTCAATGAGCTGTAAGGGCAATGGAGCTTGATGTGTACAGACTGACAAATAAAAAACCCAAACCAAGTAACACCACTTCCAAAGTGCTTTAAAGGCTGCTCTCCTCTCCCAGATAATTAGTGATAGAACAGCTTCAAGCTGTGACTGGGTAGGTTTAGACTGGACATTAGGAAATATTTTCTCATGGAAAGAGTAGTCAGGCACTGGAATGTGCTGCCCAGGGAGGTAGTTGAGTCACCGACCCTGGATGTGTTTAAAGGTTGTTTGGACGTGGTGCTTGGGGATATGGTTTAGGGGTGAACCTTGTACAGTAGGGTTATTGGTTGGACTTGGTGACATTCCAAACTGAATGTTTCTGTGATTCTGTGATCAAGTAAGCTAAATACTGCATACTGTTAAGAACAGGCAAGAGCAGACTATGAAGCAGGCTCTCCCTTCCTCCACCACCAATGGTGTGACCACACAGAAAAATATCTGGACACCATCTTGCTCTCCCTTTCACCTCCACACACTTCAGGAAAGTACTATTAAATCTGAGGTTGGCAAGACAGAAGGATCATGAAATCTGTCAGACTGCACCAGGGAGAGCAGACCTCACAGAATGTCAATAGATTATAACCCAGGTTTCATTCATCATGACTTCTTGGCAGAACACAGCAACACAGCCTTACCTATCTGAGGCTGAAGAATGCTGTAACTTCTCTAGCAGTGGCTTAGGAACTCATTAGATCTGCTGCAACTTCCTACCCTGGCTTTCCATAAAACACTGAGTCACTCTTAAAATCTCTTTCAAAGCACCCAACAACCTGGCCTGAAGATACCACAAGCTCTACACAACTCACTGGGATAAAGACTGTGATTAGCCACTCCACCCTTCAAAGGAACGTACATTCATCCAAGACAACCCTTCCCTGCAGAGCATCACATTGCCTTAAAAAACAAAACAAAGAAGCAGTGGGATAAAGTTTCACAGATATTAAAAGCTATCACTGACTGCACCATTTTCCATTCCAGAGAGAAAGCACATGCCTTTCACTTCGCATTTACACTTACATTGTGTATCATCCATTAAAAAGTGACTAAACTACAAGATCAGAATCTTACCCTCTACACACCTCTCTCTACAGAAGAGACTACAAGAGACTGCTGCTGCCTTACACCCAACCTAAACCTCCCCTGGCACAGCTTCAGGCCATGCCATGTCACAAACTGCCTGGAAGAAAAGCCTGACCCCCACCTGACTGCAACTTCCCTTCAGATAGTTGTAGAGTGTCCTAAGTTCTCCCCTGAGTCTCCTCAGCTCCCTGAGCCTCTGCTCCTAAGACTTTCACCACTTGGACCACCCCCTCACCAGTCTCACCACTCTCCTCTGGACCCACTCCAGCATCTTAATATCTTTCTTGAAGTGAGGGGCCCAGAACTGCACACAGTACTCAAGGTGAGGCCTCACCAGTGATGGTGAGGGGCAGAATTACATCCCCAGTCCTGCTGGCCACACTATTTCTGATACAAGCCAAGATGCCATTGGCTTTCCATGACACCTGGGCACACTGCTGGCTCGTGTTCAGCCAGCTGGCAACCAGCACTCCCAGGTCCCTCTCTGACAGGCCACTAAGAAAAAGCTGAAGAAGAAGAAACAACTTAATGGTAGTCTGAGGAAAAACGAAGGATCAAGGTGGCAAAAAAGGATGAAGCAAAAGGAATCCTATGTACTTCATCATTAAAAGCAGAGCCAGAAAAAAAGCTAACAGAGAATGTTTCAGGAAAAACAACTGACAACAGATTTCATTCTTAAAAGATTCAGATATGTTACAATATTAAGAAATAAGTAGTCAGAATAAATTCAAATATTCAAATACCTTAATAGAGGCATTAAAGGATGTGTCTATATTTTAAATGCCTATTAGTACTTCCTAGTGATTTGCAAACCCATAGGACAAAATGTCAAGTCTCTCCTACATACAACCCAGAAGAGACCATTAAACAACAGTCTGTGTATCCCTGGGTATTATAAGAGTAAGCTACATGTGCAGCTGGCTGGAATCTGGATAGATCACAACACTGCAGTCCTCAAAGGACCACACGTTGGCATGCTGCAGTTGGACAAGACAAACACATTACTCTTTAATAACACCTCCAAGTGAGAAATGAATTTGATGAAATATACCCTGATTGTCCCTGTGTGACATTTGTGCCTTATGCACACACAGGAGTAAGGGAAGGAATTTAATGCCTGCCAGCCTGACTTCCAGGGCAAATATTTCTGGCCTCAAAAATGATTAGTTTGGTACTAAGAATGCAGTCAGGCAAAGCCTCTTGAATAAGGTAAGTCAAGCATGAGCGAAAGATGATGCCCTTCCCACACCTGAAGATGGATCCAGCATAGCCAAGGATCCCATTACCACCTGTGGGAAAACTGAACGCAAAAAGACACTGACTTGTTGGGGTTGTGGGGTTTTGGGGTTTTTGTTAAATACCAACCCCTTCACTCACTTCTGCCCAGAACTCCCTGAAGGGAGGTTGTAGCCAGGTGGGGCTTGGTCTCTTCTCCCAGGCAACCAGCACCAGAACAAGAGGACACAGTCTCAAGCTGCACCAGGGGAGGTTTAGGCTGGATGTTAGGAAGTTCTTCATAGAAAGAGTAATTGGCCATTGGAATGTGCTGCCCAGGGAGGTGGTGGAGTCACCATCACTAGAGGTGTTTAAAAAGAGCCTGGATGAGGCACCTGGGGGTGCTGGTTGATGGGAGGCTGAACATGAGCCTGCAGTGTGCCCAGGCAGCCAAGAGGGCCAATAGCATCCTGGCCTGCATCAGGAACAGTGTGGCCAGCAGGAGCAGGGAGGTCATTCTGCCCCTGTACACTGCACTGGTTAGGCCACACCTGGAGTCCTGTGTCCAGTTCTGGGCCCCTCAGTTTAGGAAGGAGGTTGAGCTGCTGGAACGAGTCTAGAGAAGGGCAACGAAGTTGGTGAGGGGTTTGGAAGACAAGCCCTATGAGGAGAGGCTGAGGGAGCTGGGTTTTCTTAGCTTGGAGAAGAGGAGACTGAGGGGTGACCTTATTGCTCTCTGCAACTACCTGAAGGGAGGTTGTGGACAGGTGGAGGTTGGTCTCCTCTCCCAGGCAGCCAGCACCAGAACAAGAGGACACAGTCTCAAGCTGCACCAGGGGAGGTTTAGGCTGGATGTTAGGAAGAAGTTCTATACTGAGAGAGTGATTGCCCATTGGAATGGGCTGCCCAGGGAGGTGGTGGAGTCACCACCACTGGAGGTGTTCAGGAGGAGACTTGATGGGGTGCTTGGTGCCATGGTGTAGTTGTTTAGGTGGGTTGGATTGGTTGATAGGTTGGACACGATGATCTTGAAGGTCTCTTCCAACCTGGTTTATTGTATTGTATTGTATTATTTTATTGTATTGTATTGCATTCATTTCCAACACCATCCTTAAAGCACAGCTGCACAGTCTGGTAGCTAACAGCAAGACTTTCTAGGATATCAGTGTGCTCCTGCAGAAAAGGAACATGAGACTCCAAAACAGTCTTTCCCACGATCAGAGGCACCAGTCAGGCTTGATTATGTTAACAGTGTGTCATGCAATGCCTACAAGTAAGTAGTCATCATCCAACCTCAATAACCTGAGCTTGACCTCCAGTTTCCCCCGACCCCACCTATGTCCCTGAACTACAGATTCCACAGGAGGCCACAATCACAAAGGGTGGTTTTGATTTAATGAATGTGCTAATTGGCTGACCAATGTAAACAGTCTGACAGGTTACAGAGCAGGCTAAAAAACCACAGACTTGCACCAACTCAGCTGTCGTGTGTACATCATTTTTTCCTCCTCCTCCATCAACCAGCATTTCCTAACTCTGCAGAAGGTGTACATCTTTAAGAACACTGCCCCTTCATCAAGTTTTAGTGAAACTGGCCAACACAAACAGCACTGATTGATGGAAACTCAAAAACAGCTCTGTCACCCCTCTCTCATTCCTACACAATATGCCACTGAAATCAAGCACACCACCACAAATTTTACTTACAAAAAAAAAGGGGAAAAAATCAACACAACTGTTCAGACATCTTGCCAAATCGACAGGAAGGCAGAGTCCAATAAAATCTATAGGAGTAACTCAATCTCAAAATGTTCTCAGGGCACACTTGGGCTTTGAAAAGACACTTGTTCAAACCATGGATTTGTTTCAGATCTGTTGCTCTTCAGTTAGCTGGCCCCTCCCTGATTTAAGGGATTATAAAAGCTGGCTTCTAGATATTTTTCATTTCATAAGTCAGTTCCTGCAATAGTCTGAGGAAAAGCATGTGCCTCCTGCTCTGTGACTTCCTCTCTCCCTCATGAGATGTTACCCGAGGATAACCATCAGGGGGCTGGGCTGTTTTGGTTTGGCTTTTTAGAAATGTTCCCTATCATCTAGCTAACTAAAAAAAGCAGTGAGAGTACTCACGTCCTCCCGGAGTGACACCGAAACTGCTTTCAGTCCTGGCCTCACTCTCATTCCAGCATTACTTATCCTACCCACTTGCTCCACTTGCACTTGAACAAGTGGAAGGCTATGCTTTATTCCTCTCAAAACATCTGACTGGGGAAAACTGTCAGTGATTCTCCTTCCACCCTAAAATCCCTGCACTGTACTATATAGCTCTACCAGCTTCATAGTTTCATAGTTTCAGTCAGGGTTGGAAGGGACCGCAAGGATCATCTAGTTCCAACCCCCCTGCCATGGGCAGGGACACCCCACACTAGATCAGACTGGCCAGAGCCTCATCCAGCCTGTTAGCTACCAGACTGTGCAGCTGTGCTTTAAGGATGGAGTTGGAAATTAATACAATACAATACAATACAATAAACCAGGTTGGAAGAGACCTTCAAGATCATCACGTCCAACCTATCAACCAATCCAGCCCACCTAAACAACTACACCATGGCACCAAGCACCCCATCAAGTCTCCTCCTGAACACCTCCAGTGGTGGTGACTCCACCACCTCCCTGGGCAGCACATTCCAATGGCCAATCACTCTCTCTGCATAGAATTTCTTCCTAATATCCAGTCTAAACCTCTCCTGGTGCAGCTTGAGAATGTGTCCTCTTGTTCTGGTGAGGGCTGCCTGGGAGAAGAGACCAACCCCCACCTGGCTACAACCTCCCTTCAGGTAGTTGTGGACAGCAATAAGGTCTCCCTGAGCCTCCTCTTCTCCAGGCTAAGAAATCCCAGCTCCCTCAGCCTCTCCTCACAGGGCTTGTGCTCCAGACAATTCATTCTCATTCATTTCCATAAAAGCTCTTGTTAAAGGAAACTCTTTCACTCTTCTTATTTATTAGCTAGTAGCAACAGAAGGAACAAGCAAGAAGAAACTATTTTATGGGCTTGACATAGCAAAATGAAGTGCAATTTTTTGTTGCTGAGCTGTAGAAGAGACTGGTACTAAGTAGTACCAAAACCATCGTGAACCTGCACTTATATAACTAGAAAGATGAAGTAGCTTCAGTTCATCCTCTTATATGAATTTCAGAATACAGAAAAGGGCTGAGCATTTCTATGGCCCAACTGTGATATTTCATTTATAAATGCAAGACTTATAAGAACATCTTTAAATCCAGCAAAGGATGACATTGGTGATAACTCTCTTAACTCAGGACTGTTCTTTCCCTGCCAAGCTACTTAATTTGCAAAGCTTCTGCTTTCTCCCCTGCAGTCCCCACAGCACCCTTTCGCCCTTCACCTTATGCTGGCTCTGGTGCTTGTCAAACCCTGCTTAATA
This sequence comes from Colaptes auratus, assembly GCA_015227895.2. Lineage (NCBI taxonomy): Eukaryota > Metazoa > Chordata > Aves > Piciformes > Picidae > Colaptes > Colaptes auratus. The sequence goes on from CM037631.1 coordinate 28,482,860, forward strand.
AATCAATTCAGTTCATTAAGGCAGCTACAAATAACCCCAGTTAAAAGCAGGAGAGTAAACTCTTCTGAGTCAGTGAATGAATAGAATCTGCTCAAGGAGAGATAAGGTCCAAAACCACACAAAAAAGTAGTTACGTGTCTAGGAGCAAGCTCAGCTTTAGATTACTCTGATAAGTCAACACTGTGAGCCAAAACCTAAGAAAATTAAAGACTGTCAAGAAGGTCATGTAAAAACTGGCACAAAAGTTTTGCAGTACAGCAATGACATTGGTTGAGAAGGTTCCCACCCCACCTTGGATCTGTGAGAAGGCATAACTGTTCATGGGGCCACAATGTAGAACAGATCAGGAAAGCACCTTGGATTTTGGGGTCTGATTTTCTCCCCAGAGAAGCTTCCCCTTAATACATGACTGCACAATGGACTGAACCACGGCAGAGCTATCAGCAGCAATCTCCTTACCAAGCTTGGCTGCTGGGAAACTTTAATTACAGAGCTGGTTAAGCTGCTTTATCTTTAGGCAGACCTAACAGATCACCACTACACCTCGTGTGGCTCATTCTAAGCCCATTCTCTGTTGCTAGAAGTATTCCTGCTCCCACACAGCAAACTATGGCAGAAAACAGATATAAATAAAAAGTTACCAGGGAGGGGGAAGGGGCAGGGGAGGGAATGCTCTGTTAGTTTCCAGTTTCAGCTCACTCCATGCTCAAACAAACAGCTGCCACTTATGTTTGTGTCAGTTCAGAGTTTAAATAGTCGCTGTCAGACATGACAACTCCTCAGGTCCACCTCGCTACCACTTATTAACTTTTTTTTAATCATGTAATTAGATGTCATCACAATTTTCACCCAAGGAACACTTCAATAGGAGCTTAAGCAAATCATCTCAGGACTGCTGCAATCCTGCTCCTTCCCTTCTTCTCAATACTACAATACAGTACAATACACCAGGTTGAAAGAGACCTTCAAGATCACCGCGTCCAACCCATCAACCAATCCAACCCACCGAAACAACTAACCCACAGCAGCACCAAGCACCCCAGCAAGTCTCCTCCTGAACACCTCCAGTGAAGGTGACTCCACCACCTCCCTGGGCAGCCCATTCCAGTGGGCAATCACTCTCTCTGTGAAGAACTTCTTCCTAACATCCAGCCTAAACCTGCCCTGGTGCAGCTTGAGAATGTGTCCTCTTGTTCTGGTGCTGGTTGCCTGGGAGAAGAGACCAATCTCTGCCTGGCTACAACCTCCCTTCAGGCAGTTGTAGAGAGCAAGAAGGTCACCCCTGAGTCTCCTCTTCTCCAGGCTAAGCAACCCCAGCTCCTCAGCCTTTCCTCATAGGGCTTGTGTTCCAAACCCCTCACCAACTTTGTTGCCCTTCTCTGGACACGTTCCAGCAAGTCAACCTCCTTCCTAAACTGAGGGGCCCAGAACTGGACACAGGACTCAAGGTGTGGCCTAACCAGTGCTGTGTACAGGGGCAGAATGACCTCCCTGCTCCTGCTGGCCACACTGTTCCTGATGCAGGCCAGGATGTCATTGGCCTTCTTGGCTGCCTGGGCACACTGCAGGCTCATGTTCAGCCTCCCATCAACCAGCACCCCCAGGGCCCTCTCTGCCTGGCTGCTCTCCAGCCACTCTGACCCCAGCCTGTAGCACTGCATTACATAGCTTGAATATTTTGTTGTACCAGCAATGGTACAGGGTTGAAAGCACAGACTCAATGACTTGTTTTCTTTCTTAGCTTACAGCCAGCAATGCTCCAAGCACCACTACAGGAGGAACACAGAGGTGAGGACAGAAGGAAGGGCTCACCTGCAGCAATTTCAGCTTAGATCAGCTTTCATGATATGGTTACACAGACAGATGGAAGCAGATCCCAGCATCTCTACCTATACTGTAATCTGCTGGAAACAAGCCAGGTGCTGAGGTGATATAACCAAGCCTAACTGCATGCTCAAACCGAGATACCTCACTTGCAGGATACGCTCTGAATATTTAAGACTCCTTTAGCCTTAATGCATTTTCTGAGCCTTGCATAACCATACCACAGACTCTCCTTGATCCTAAGGCACTGCTTACCAAGGTGTCCCCACCAGCAGCAACACACACATGCAGTACACTTGCCAAAGACACAATGCTAGTCTCACAGGCAAATATTAATTTATTTTTTATTCAGGTATCACAGGTACTGGAAAATGATAAAAATACAATGTTCAGGTTGTACCCATGCCCTTGCAACCCAACAGCTTCATCCCTCTCACAGCATGTTATGCCACCAGACCCCAACACCCTTCTTCTCCCTTCCTAGGCCCAGGGTAGCCTCCTACCCCAAGCACCAGACTGTTCACTCCATATCTGCCTGCCCTCAAGTCAAACTGCTCCCACCACCATCTCTCTCCTCCCCAACACCAGACTCCCCCTCTAAACATCCTTTTTGCTCCTCTGCCCCCTCACCCCAGGGTCAGGCTGCCCCTTGACACCTCCCCTGCCTTTCCTCTCCCAACCTACCCTTTTCCTCCACACCAGAACCAGCCTCCCTCCCTTGATATGCCTCATGCCCTTTCCCCCACAGTAGATCAGACTCATTCTGCTATGATATCTCTTATGTCCTCCCAAAACATCCCTTGTACCCTTCCTCCCTACCACAGGCCAGATTCCCCACACTCTGATATCCCTTCTAAACATTCTTCATGCCTCTCCTCCTCAGTCCAGGCCAGGCTTCCCTTCCATATCGCTTATACAGTCACTCTTACACCCAGGTCAGGCTCCCCCCACGCTATTATCCCTCAAGGCCTTCCATATAAATATGAAACCAGACTCCCCCATCTCTGACAGCGCTTGGGTCCCTTACCTAAGCCATCCCACTCTCCCCATACGCCTCAAGCCCTTGCCCACTCCAGCTCAGATCTTCCTCTCCTACCCTACCAAAGGTCAGATCCCCAAATCCCTCATGCCCTTCACCGTCGAGGCCAGCCCCTCCCCATATCCCCAAACCCCTCATGCCCTTGTCCCTCCCCAGGCAGTCACTCTCTTTATGCCCTTGCCCCTTCCCCAGACCAAAGACTACCCTCCTGCCCTTGCCTCCCTCCCCAGACCACACGCTCCCCCCATGCCCTTCCCCACCCACCCACCCCCCCACCTCGCGCCTGACACTGCTGTCATCCCTTGACCCCCTCCCCAGGCCAAACGCTACCCTCATGCCCCCCACCTAGGCAAGGATCCCCTCCAGCCCCCCTCAGCCCCCGCTCACCCACCAGGTAGAGGGTGCCATAGATGCGGAGGGACTCGGACAGCGCTCCCTGCGTGATGTGCAGGACGGCCATGGAGCAACGGGGGTGCCAAGTGTGCCCGATCTCATAGCAGCTGTGGGGGATGGACTTGCTCAGCGCCGCCATCTTTGTCGCGCGCGGAGACAGGGCGCGCGCGGCCGCCGCGTCACCGCCGATGCAGGAGAAAGGTCGCGCAGGGCACTCGCGGCGGCGGGGTTACTCGCGGGCAACCGCTCCTCTTCCCCCCCACCTCCTCCCTCCGCGCGGCTCGCGTGAGGCCCACAGCCAATCCGCGGCCGCCGGGGGGCGGGGAGCGTCGGGGGCGGGATGGCGCGAGCTGGACGCGCGCCGCACGTGGGGTTCTGGTTGGAGCGGCGCTTCCCGGCTCTCCTTGGCTGTCCCCCGCGTCCCCTCCGTGTTCCCCCCGCATCCCGCCCGTGTCCTCCCCGACACCCCGCTGCTCGGGCAGCACTGTACTCCCAGCCGGGTCTCTTGTTCTTCCTTGGAGCCGGCCGCCACCTGTCTCCCGCCTCTGGGCCGGAGCCGGTGGCCTTGTCCAGCGAGGGGAGCCTCCTGGAGCGCCCTCCGTCAGGCTGAGCGGCTGCCAGGCACGGAGCTGGTGGGATAACCTTGGACAGCATCAGGGAGACGTGACATGAGCAGCGTCATGTCGGTGCTTGAAGCTTTGATGCACACATTCCCAGTGCGGTTTGAGCTCCGCAGCTCCTGGTGGAACTGCGCTGGAGAAAGGCAGCTAAAGGCATCGAGGAAGTGAGAGAAACTGCGCTATGAGGAGAAGCTTAAAAGAGGTTGATTGTGATTTGGAAAGAAGCACGGATGGGATGTGATGAAGGCAGTGACTGATGACACGGTTATAATTCAGTTACAAAAATTGGCATCCCGTTCTAGCTTCAAATGTTGATTGTGTTGGTACCAAATGAGCTGGGAGTGTCAGGACCAGGAGGTTTTACTTAGGTCTTTGTTAAATGACAGTCTGTAAACACTCAAATACACTCTCTACCTTCTGTGCAGTGGTGAAGTCAGAAGTCATTTCAAGACCTCATGGGAGATAGAGCTGAGACAAATAGATAGATCAGCAAAGTAACCTGCAGGCAAATACAGGCTTGGAACAGATGCACAGCAAGAAAATTCCTCCCTCTTACATCCCACCTCAAAGTCTTCCTGCAAAGCCAGCAGATTTCCCCTCATTGATAAGACTTAAGACCAGTCTACCACTCCCAACAAGATAGTCCAAATTTGTCATTAATTCTGAAAAATCCCTTAGCAAGAACTTCCCTCCCAAGAAGCCTGCTATGCATGCAAGAACATGCTTGGATTCCAAATTTAGCAGCCCATAGATGGGTTGGACAGTTCACACAACCTGGAGCCACTGAGAGACAATTTGCAGACTCCTAGCAAATCTGCACTAGGAGATTTTTGGCCTGAATAGTTAAACTATGCTATTTCAGTCAAGTGTGCTTGTCCAAGCCACCCTCTCCGGCAGAACTCCATGACAGTCTGTATTTATAATTTAGTAGAAGACCCAGAACTTTAAAGCTAGCTTTAGGCTGAGGTGCAGCTCCCACACAGCTGACTGAGGGAGCAAATATCTTTGTCCACTGACCATCATAGGGAAGCAGTGTTGGCAAGATAGCTTTGCTGCCACGTTGTCTGGACTTTGGCTTGGACTTAGTGCCTTCCTTGCTGTTTTTGTATGGCTCTGTTAAAGAACTGCTTGTGGCAGAAAAAGCAATCATTGCCTAAGATATGGATTCTGACTTTCTTGTTTACATGGTTTGACTTTGATACCACTCTGGGCTTAAGGCTTGCTTGCTGCAGGCAGGGAACTGTGGCATGCACAATACTAATAATTATACCAGCAGGTAATTTCACATCTGACACACTTTTTTTTTTCCCCCAATCTAAATTTTCAGGGACTTCTGCTGTCAAGGAAAAGTGGGAAAGAAGATACTCTGTTCCTTTGTGCCCCAACCCTGATCTTACTGAGTAGCTGCCTGCTCAGAACTGGAGGCTTTTGCATCTCTCCTGTTGCATCAGCCAAGGAAGAATCTGTTGATGCATCAATAAAGAAGGCAGCACAGCCCTGACCTTGCTCCAGGCTTTTTCCATGGGGTTGCAATGCTCTAGTCTGGATAAAAGCCCTGGGGGTAAAGCAGCATGTGAATACTGCTGATAGCCCAGTTGGTATCAGATGCCAGCCCAGACTACTCTGTCCTGGGAGAAATTTGCCCTTGATTGTAAGTGGGCCAAAACAGTCTTGGACTATTTGACTATAGTCAAATGAATTAAACACAGCAACAACAACACCAAAACAGCCAAACGTTGAAGACCTTTACTTTTGGCCCTGTAAGTACCTGGGGGATTCAGGGGCATTCCTTCTCGCATGAGCAGGCTGTATATTGGGAATAGCTGTCTCTACAATGTTACTTAAACATCAGTGATGAATCCTGTGGCATAAAGCCAGGTGATGTAGCACACACTGTTCTGGACTTGCCTAGTCATATCCAGGTGTCTTGCAGGGAGTTACTCAGAGTAATCCCCAAAACAAAGCCAGAGAGAGTGAGCTAACTGCTAAGCAGCATGAATGGTGGTGGAGTTGAAAGTGCTGATCTTAATCTCTAGTCCTCATTAATGTGACAGTATCAGATAGACCAATGTGTCTGAATAAAAATGTAGGCTGCTAAAAATGTTAGATACACACGTGAGCATCTTTAGGCTGGGACATCTATGATAGGTCAGCTTCCAGTACTTAAAAGGACCTACAGAAAGATAGGGAGAGGCTCTTCATCAGGGAGTGTAGTGATCGTACAAGAGTGAGGAGTTTACACTGAAAGAAGGTAGATTTAGATTGGGTGTTAGGAGGAAGTTCTTTGCTGTGAGGCACTGGAACATGTTGCCCAGCAAACTTGGGAATGTCCCATTCCTGGACATGTTCAAGGCCAAGTTGGATGGGACTTTGAGGAACCTGGTCTAGTGGAAGGTGTCCCTGCCCATGGCACAGAGGGTTGGAACTAGATGATCTTTAAGATCCCTTCCAGCTCAAGCCATTCTGTGATAGTCTGTGCCACAGAAAGGAGCAACGTGGCAGCATCTCACTGCTTTTAGACTCTCTTCTGGTTGCCTGTGTACCTCTTTGCAGCTGGGTTAGCTTTCAGCACAAGTCCAGGGCCAGACTCAGGATTTAGCATGAGACCTTAACTACTGGACAGCCCTGCTATCCTCCAGTTTGCTTGTACTGGTGATGACACGGATTATATTAGGGAATCAGCTGTCTTTGTTTGCAGTTGCTCAACGAAGAGCAGTAGTGCCTGTCTTTCCAGGTTTCAGTGGGTCTCAGTCTAAGAACATTCTCTACTAACACCTTCAGCATCTGACAACTCGGGTGTCTCCAAGTAAGTTACTGTCTCATTTCAGCCCATGAGAGTGGCTGGAAGTGTGAAGAATCAGTCCTGCATTCCAAAGAGCAGGTATCTGTGTTATGATATAGTTTAGCTGGCAATTCAAGGTGCAGGATTTAACTAATTGAAGCAAAATCAGACAGGAGAAGAGAAAAAAAAAAAACAAAACCAAAACCAAAACACCAAACAAAAAACCTGAGGCAAGAATCCAGATGGGGAGCTTCACATTGCAAGAAGCTTTGCCTTCCAAATGTTTTGGGATGTGGAAAATCATTCTTCTAAATATTTTTAAATATCAGAACACTCTGGAAACATGTTAACTTGGAAGAAATGTGATGTTTTGCCCTCTCCTCCTGCTGCTTTCCAACTTGTGCTGGTTTTTTGCCATGCCTTTGTTTTCTCCCTTGGGACAGGTGATCCAGCTTTTCCCTGCTATTCCTGCAGTTCTCAGAGCCTGAACTTCACTTCTGGAAGTAGCTTCTCTTAACAGATAGGAATTGCTCTTTCCAGGGGAAGGGGTTTTTTTTGCTTATTTTCCTTCTTTTCCAATACTTCCACACTCATTATTTTTCTTCTCCTTCCATCTGCAATTGTCTCCCACCTCCATCATACAGTTAATGAAATACAGACTGATAAATGCTGTACTGCTGAAAAAGCAAGAGATCCAGTTGGTCCTTCTGCTCAGGTCAGTGGAGGCAGTGAGTACATGCAGACATCTACTTCCTTCAGTAAACTGCATGGGACCTTGGAGGTGCTTCTGGGTTGGCTCATAGTATCATAGTATCAGTCAGGGTTGGAAGGGACCACAAGGATCAGCTAGTTCCAACCCCCCTGCCTTGGGCAGGGACACCCTACACTAGATCAGGCTGGCCAGAGCCTCATCCAGCCTGGGCTTCTCAAGGGAGATGTCAGAATATGGACATTTGTGAAAAAAAGAGCAAATTTCAGAAGAGAGCTGAAGGTCTTTGTGAAAAAAAGGTCTGGAGTTTCATGGCATCAGGGGATATCTAGGGATATATGTCTGCTGCTTTGCAAAGGCCAGGACCAGTGGTGGGTGCAGTGTTTAATTACTTCTGTAGAAATAAACCACAAGCTTGTAACATCAGTAATACATGCAATGACTGCATGGAATGGGAGTGAAATGGCTGTTAACTGAACTGGTTTTACTTTCCTCCAAGGAAAGAAGGACTCTTTAGGAACCACTGTTCACCCTTGTCTCTGAAACTACTTACACTTTAAACTTAACCCATTTTGTGTCATTTGAAGAAGGATTCTCTTCTGGCTTGCAGCTGTGAATGCTACTTGTTCATTTTGTAGCAGGGAGTAATCTCAAAATATCCTTGTGTTTGCTGATAGTTCAAGGTAAAGGAATTAACTGGAAGTTTTCCCATTTTCCAGATGTAATCATTTCCAAAACAAATACGGGATGGGCTGTGGGATAATACCCTGTGAACATTTTAATACACACAATAATATCCTCCAGTTTATACAAATCTGGACTTTTTCCAAACATAAATGTGGCTGTCTTCCTCACAGAGCTACCAAGGATTGCATCAAGAAAACAAAATCATTATGTTCACCACACTGATCCTGCAGGCCAAACCAGGAGATGACAGACTGAGCCATATTCATGCGACTGGCGTCAGTAGAATTGCACTTCAACTGTATTTAGCTTATGGTGCTGCTATTCCTGGAGACAGTGATTTCTTCTTTCTAAATCAGGTGGCAGAATTGGTTGTTAAAGGCTAAATTAAGCCACTGGGTTCACTAGAAAAGAAGTAAGAGGTAGTGAATGTGGACAACATCCCAAGGGCAGCCCAGAACAGCATCTGTGACCCTGCTGCTTCTCTGCTGCTTCCCTGCTTTCCAGGAAAGCACTTTCCGTAGCTCTAGAAATAATGCAAAATCAATGCTTGCATCATCTGGGTACCTCAGCCCATCCTCATGCTTGAAACTCCCTTGCCCTACTTTAATTGACTGAAGCCTCTCTAACACTCTTTTACACCACCCAGATGGAATAAAATCTTTTCTGCTGGAAAAATTGTGCTCTAGCAAAATGTATATCTGCTCGCGCTCTGGAGCTCACGTCCTGACTCTGCCAGCCTCCCCTCTCCATGTTTATCCCATCCAGCAGGCAGCAAAGGCCTGTCTCACGTAACTTCCACATCCTTCAGTTCTGCATGCCAGGTGGGGGCAGCAGCCTTCAAACGTGCAGGTGATGTTCTGTGAGTATGAGTGGGAAGGATGCCAGCAAGCTGGGTCCGCGTATTGCTTCACACACAGGGCTCTGAGGGCAGCATTAGATGGATCTCCACTTCCAAAACTTTTCCTGTCCCCTCCGCCCATTTCCATCTTATTTTGAATTATCATTAGGGAGAAAGGACTTCTGCTTCAAATGGAAGTCACAAACAGCTTCATGAATCAGATAGGATCAGAGAATGTTTGGGTTGGTAGGTCCCACCCCCCTAGGCTATGGGCAGGGACACCTTCCACTAGAGCAGGTGGCTCAAAATTCCATCCAACATGGCATTTAACACTTTCAGGGCTGGGGCATCCACAAATTCTCTGGACAATGTGTTCCAATGCCTCAGCATCCTTCTTTCTTCTATCTAACCTAAATCTGCCCTCTCTTTCAGTTTAAAACTGTTACTGCCTTGTCCTATCACTGAATTTAGGAAAAGACTCAGAAGAAACCATTTTTCCTCTGAAATTCCTACTGTACTTTAAGTTTCTGTACTAAAACCATCAGTCCATTAAGTTGAACTGTTAAGGCTACCAGTAGAAGAGTTATTTTAAAGCCACCAAGCACCCAACAGCTCCTTTGAAAAGTAGTGATAATTTCTAGGAACTTAGCACTTTAGACAAGACTTTCAATTTAAGCCTGATTTTTTCCCAAGGAATAATTGAACAGTAAATTTCAGGGACTTAATTTTCAAATGCTGTCATTGAAATAGCCTCAGGACTCTCATCATTCCTGCTGCCAGCTCTTGGACATCACAGCAGCAGAATTCAATAGGCTTAAGTAGCAGCTGCTAAATCACTGTTTTGCAGGTTTATCTCTTCAAGCAGACTGGCAGTGATTTTAGGTTATCCTGCAATTCTGGATCCTTCAGCAGGACCATGAGCATCCAAAGCTGTGAGCAGGGTGAATGGCTTGGAAGAGGCTGATTGACGAGAGCTGCCCCTTTTGCCTTTATTTTCAGCAGGGTGGCTGAGCACCCACCCTTCACTGCAAAATGTGTTGAAAGCATTTCAACTTGAAAATAAAAGACCCAGGACTACTACTAGCTTTTGAAATACTGGGTTTAGGTGAGCAGATGTGTCTTTAGACATCCACCTTTGGACCTCCTGACAAAACTCAAGGGAGTATAAAAAGCAGTGGTGGATTTGATGGGACTGCAAAAAGTACTGATAGTAACAGCAGGCTTTGCTGTTGGGTTTCTCTCTGCTGGGCTGAGCTTTGAATCTACATGAAAAAGAGCCAAAGAGAGAAGATGAGGCAAACTAGTTAAACTCTCAAAGAACCATTTTTAAACAGAAGCATTCAGAGAACAAAACTTCCTTTTCAGAACCCCTGGCTCATTCCTAGGGGCCATTTCTTACATTTCTGCTGGATCAGTTGAGAAAGTCAGCAAAGCATGGCAACATTGCAGTGTGTCCCTAGAGAAGGGGGAAAAAAAGTGAAAAATAAAAGCACCAAAGAGCCTTGAGAAAACTCTGCATAGTGCAGAAAGCAAGAACAAATGTTTTATATATGTGGTATTGTTAAAACTCCCAAGGGGCAGAAATATAATAACAATAGTGAAGAATGGGATATTGCTATTTGTTTCCCCACACTCAAGATGACCTAACCCACCTCAGGCATGGTTCCACTTTGGGACTTGTGAGTTATTTGATCGGTCCAAACTTGTGAAAATAAACACTGTTATTCTACTGTTCTACATGGCACATTCTTTTGTTCTCTGTAAATAGGCTGAGAGCTAGCAAATGAAAGCAAATCACACTCAAATACAAAGCAAAACAAAACCAGCAGATAACCAAAACAACACATTGGGGGGAAAAATGTAGTAAACACCAAAATAGTGGAATGGTACACTCATCACTGGGCACGGCTCGGTGAGCTCCAGTCAGACTCTGTCAGTGTTTATGGTGGGTTCTGATCTCATTTTCAGACGTCTCCTGCAGAGACTTCCCTCATGCTAATGCTGGAGTGGCTGAGAGACAAATCTGACATCTTAAGGTCAGTATTTTCAGAGAACCCCATGGGAATTAGATGCTTGGGTCCTGTTGGTTTTCAGGTTGGACACCTAAAAAAAATAGAAATCCCCTCCTTAAAGTCGTGGGATTTTTGGTCCTCCCACTGTTGTCTTCCAGAGAGTCATTTCCCATGTTTTACCTAGTTGCACGTGCATGCCATAGGGTTATCTTGGTATACAAGGACCCTGTTAGAAGAAATGAACTGGAGTGTGAATTCTTTATTAGAAATAGGTTTGCTCTTGGGGCTCTAAGCCCAAACCCTGATCCTTGCCTCTGTGTAACAGTAACATCTCAATGACAGCTTTTGCACGTTGTTTAGTGTTTTGCAGCTTGGTGCACATCGTGGTAAGAATTACTATTGTTTATAACAGAAATTATGGGGCTTTCACCACTCCCTAGGAGAGGTCATTTTGCAGCCTGATCTATGTCTCTTGACATTTATAAAGGGATTTAGCATTGGAAGATATTGAAGACAGGGAGCAGAAAACTTACTGTGTTGGCCTGAGCTCGATACACATGTGCATATGCCTCTGCATGGAGATAAGGTCAGACATGACATCATTTTACATTCTGCTCCCACATCAGGAAAGCACCTTCCTTCTACATCCTAGCTATAGAAAATGAAATCATTTTGCTTGAGTTTTTTGGAGAAGACATGTAATGATACTGTTTCATAGAGATCTCTTTGGCCAAAACCCCAGGGGGCACTGATACTGCCCTGGCCGGGATAGTATCCTGCCCCTTCAATAAAGCACTAAGGGTGGTTAATGACCTGATGCCCATGTGCATCTTGTGTCTCAATGCCACAAAGCAGCATTACCCCAAATGATATATTTCAAGTTCCCTCATACCAGAATTTTAGTAAACTTTGGGAAATCACAATGTATGCAAGAAATTATACCTCCTCCCAACACTCACTGGACTGCATCCATCTGTTTAGAAAGATTTTATGTAAAAGTAGTGCAGAAAAGCATGTTTTCAGATGGATGCCAAAGCAAAGGTTGAAAGAATATACAGCCTTTACCACTGTATGGAGGAGCTGTAATTATTGATGATCCAAAAAAGAGCTACACAAGGTCCACAGTACAGCTTAGCAGAAGTTCATTGCCTCAAAACAAATGCCACTTGACATCCAGCATCTCAATTTGTTTTACCTGAAAGGCCATCTTTTACCAGTACCACTCCCTAGGAGGACTTTTGCAAAAATCCTCTTTACCCATGGGTCTACTTAACAATCTGGATGGCTGGCTTTCTGCTTGCTGAAATCATGTTCTGGGAACCAGTTCATCCTTCCATAATTCCAGCCTGGAATGGCATGGTATGTGCGAGTCCTACAATAAAGGTGTTCAAATGATCCCCTGCTCAGGCTGAAATCAAGAATATTTATCCTTCAGTCATGCATTGTTGCCCAAAGATTACTGCATAAATTCCTCCTGGATTCCCACCCTCTTATTGCACTTGAGCTTATCATAGTTCTTCTTCACTTTATCCAACTACTTAGAGCAGCTAAGGAATAATAGACACCCTAAGCTCCTTTGATAGTCAAGGAACAGTAGAGCATCTTCAGTACAGCCACATTAGGTCTGGCCAAGGGAGGTTCTCCTCCCCCTTTATTCTGCCCTTATGAGGCTACACCTGAACATTCTGGGCATCCTGCTCTAGCAGTGGGGTTGGACTGGACAATCTAGAGGTCCCTTCCAACCCCTACCATTCTGTGATTCTGTACTTGCTCTGTCTGCTTCGACACTCTAAAAACACTCTTGGCTACACAACCCCTACATTAGATGTGTAGGGAGGAGAGGCAGGATTTGGGGCAGTGCAGAGAGCATCACTGGCCTTTTAGTGCTTGTCTCCATTGCAATCATCTTGGTCTGGTGGCAAAGTTCACCTTTGAGGGCCTTTCTTGCAAGATTAAAACGAGGGGTCAGTCCAAGTCTTAGCCTCAGGAACTGGCTGCACTGGAAGAACAGATACAGTGGATTTTGTCTAAGTTGGGAGCCTGACTCTTCACTGCTTTGCACCTTGCATTCAGAGCAACTGATTTCTTCATATATATGGAGTGATTTGGTGTCATAATGTTACCTCTCCAGACAGCACTGTGCCCAGCTGTGGCCTGAAATTACCTGTTTGGGAAATAATTGGGTTTTGTTTTGTTCGGGAAGTGTTTGGGTTAGGTGGCAGCTTTCTTATGTTTTTGGTCCACACTTTGAGGAGTTTCCTTTATGTATTTTTCATAGTTCCCCAAGGAGGCATGTAGAGTGTCAACAATAACGAATGACATAAGCTTTTACCATAAGGAACTGAATTTTCATGGTAATTTAGTTTCATGGCAATTCGGCCCCATGGAAGCCTCTCTTAGGAATAAAAATGCCTGAGAAAAATGGAATTCACATAAACTCTTGTTCTTTTCTAAATTCATCTATATGTCTGTGGGGAACTAGAGGAATTGCCTGTCTCCAGATACAAATTACTCTACTCAAATATGAAAGATTTGTAGATACTCGAATGCTTGATCCAGCAATAAAAAACAAAGTTCTGTATTGGTTCCATTGATAACAAAACCTCAGTATAGTGCTAAAATACCGTCCTGATTGGCACAATAAAAAAGAACAAGGGTGTGGTTCCTTGACACTTGAAGCCAATCTAAGCTGTTCTGCTTTCTGACCCCACTTTCTCAGAACAGCACTATTTATTTCATTTTGTTAGTTTTCTAACTGTAAGTACTTGGATCTACCCTGCCAGGGAGTCAGAGGAAGAGCATGTATGCAGTTAGAGTCAGGTGGGTTGCACTTCATGTAATCACCTGCACGCATGCAAGGGACATAAGGTAAGTGTGAAATGACAGCAAAGCCCTCTGGATAAGAGTGGATGGCATTATTTTTGCTCAGATAAATTTTGAAAGCCCTTTAGTCTGTGTAACAGTAATCCATATGATTAATTTGCCAGTTTGGGTAGAAATTAAGGAACCTGTTTGCCAAAGACTTGCCCAACCAGTCCTTCTTACTGTCTGGTATGAAGCTTATGTTTTTGTCCCCATATCAATGTAGCACTGCTTTAACTGTATAGAAATAGATAAAGGAAAAAGGGAAACTCTGACTTTCATAGGCAGATGGTTTATGGAAGAGCAGCTGTGTCTGTGTGAGAAAAGGAAATGAACTGCACTAAAAGAGGTAGCAGTATGAAGCAGATATCCTTTGCAATTACATCCATGATTTGGGTATGAATACATTAGCAAAAAGTCATCTCCTGAAACTAAATAATTGTAGCAGCTCCCAAACTAGGTACATACTGTGATCATTTAAAGAGGAAGCAACCACTAACAAATGACAAAAATTAGAGGAATTGCAGAGGAAAGTGAAATTGAGACACTTGAACATGCCCAGAGAAGGGCAGTGAGGCTGGGGAGAGGTCTCAAGCACAGCCCTGTGAGGAGAGGCTGAGGGAGCTGGGGTTGCTTAGCCTAGAGAAGAGGAGGCGCAGGGGAGACCTTCTTGCTCTCTACAACTACCTGAAGGGAGGTAGTTGCTCCCAGGCAACCAGCACCAGAACAAGAGGACACAGTCTCAAGCTGTGCCAGGGGAGGTTTAGGCTGGAGGTGAGGAGAAAGTTCTTCCCAGACAGAGATTGGCCATTGGAATGTGCTGCCCAGGGAGGTGGTGGAGTCACCGTACCTGGAGGTGTTCAACAAAGGATTGGACGTGGCACTTGGAGCCATGGTTTAGTTAGTCCTGAGGTGTTGGGTGATAGGTTGGACCTGATGATCTCTGAAGTCTTTTCCAACCTTATTGATTCCATGATTCTATGATTTGGAAATAATTATCACCATATTTCAAGTGGCCCACGAAGTGAAGAGCAGTGCCCTGCAAGCTGCTCAATCCAGCTACAGCTGGAAGAGTCAAGAACTGCTGCGTATTTAAACTCCTCTGTGATTCCATGAGGACCTGAAGGCAGTTGTGTGTATAACCTGAAGCCACTTTACTGCCACCTGAAGCAGCTCCTTGGGCGAGTCTTGCCAATGGACCTTCTCAGCAAGGGGCAGGTTTCACTGCTGCGTCCAGTCCCGCTTGTGTGCTCAGAGGCGCCGCAAAAAGCAGTGTGAATGCGGCAAACTTCATCTCCTGGCAGATGTCAAATTTCTTTCCCAGGGGAGCCGCCCCGCCGCCTGCCTGCCGCAATACAAAGGAGGGTTTTTTCCAGCCGTGCCCTGCAAGGCAGTGCTCGCTGTTGTGTAATTAAACACAGCGTATCAGCTCACACGGGCTTCTTAATGGGAAAAATAGTGCATTTCAAGATTTGTGGCCAGATTCATCAGCGTGCCTGACAGCTCTGTGCTGCTCCAGTGACACAGAACAACCTTAAGCCTGCAATAACTGATTGATTAAACCAGCTTGTCACAGGATTGCTGTGCGCACCAGCTGAAGCATATCTGCTGTCCACCTTCTCAGAGGGACTTATACCTCAGCTTAACTAATTTCCAAAGTTTGGGTGGTTTTTGTTTTGTTGTTTTGTTTTGTTTTGTTTTGTTAAACAAATGAATCCAGTAAATTAGTTTTCATGTTCACAAGCTTGGTATTTACCTCTTGGGTAATAAGCTGATGAATTTAAATGTTTCAAAACTTAGTATTTACATCTTAGGTAATGCATCTGAGGAGAGAGCACTATAGTAGCTTTCAAAATATTTGTCTCCTGAGCTCATAAGCAGGCTTGTGTGATGTGAGTGACAACTGGATGTGAGGACCAGGACTAGATGCAATCTGAGTGAGCAAGGAGCAGTAATTTACCTCAGCATGCCATGCAAGGCAGACAGAGTCCTTCCTAAATCATGTGCAGTGAAATTTTCATTACAGAACTTGCAAAATGCCACCCAGAGCCAAGCACAACGTTTCTTTATGGAGAGCAAATATACAGGAAATAAGCTCTGATGCAGCCATAGAGTTAAAACAAAACAGGACACAGAAAGATTTAGTGGGAAAGATGACTCTGCAAAAAGGAAGCTAAGCCGTATTTATAAACCAAGGCTCATGACCTCGGAGCGGCAGAGATCTCAGCCTGCCATTCTTTACCAGGCTTCAGGCAGGGCCTTCTGAACCATTGGCCTGCTATTTCCAAAGCTTCCAGGCTCCTTTGCTGTTGCGAAATTTGACTTCTTCAAACGAGACACCGAAGTGCATTCCTCCTCAGGACTGGGCTCTGCACATGCCAAATCTGGAGTTATAAAACCAAGTTGTTTTGGAGTTATCTGAGCTTGGAAAAAATTAAATTAAATAAAAAAATAAAGGGAGCCTCTGACCAGTTTTTCTGAGAAGAGCACTGTTCATCGCTTTCCAGAGGCAAAAAAAATAAAATGAAGAAGTCCCTTGGGTTAAGGTCAAGTGTGGGAAACTTCAAGCCAAAATGTGAATCTCTGAGTATTACAGAAGTGAGGATGAGGCGCAGCTCAAACCGAAAAGTCATTTGGGGAGGTAGAAGCACTGACTCCAAAGGTCAGGCTGAATTTTGCCTTCACTGTGGGTCTGATCTTCCAAACAGTCTGCTGTATTTTCCCCAAATGAAGTGATGTTAATGAAACTGGGCATGCTGAACCTCTGCAGCAGAGCTTCCCTGAGAAGTCTGGTAAAATCAGGCAAGGGAGGGGGGCTGCTTGCTCTGGATGGGTTCATACTTTAGTACGTTTGTAAATATAGCTACACTCTGCAAGAATCATTCTGGGTCCAGTTCTGGGCCCCTCATTTAAGAAGAATATTGAGATGCTGGAATGTGTCCAGAGAAGGGCAGCAAAGCTGGGGAGAGGTCTGGAGCACAGCCCTGTGAGGAGAGGCTGAGGGAGCTGGGTTGCTTAGCCTGGAGAAGAGGAGGCTCAGGGGAGACCTTCTTGCTCTCTACAACTACCTGAAAGGAGGCTGTAGCCAGCACCAGAACAAGAGGACACAGTCTCAAGCTACTCCAGGGGAGGTTTAGGCTGGAGGTGAGGAGAAAGTTCTTCCCAAAAGAGTAATTGGCCATTGAATGTGCTGCCCAGGGAGGTGGTGGAGTCACTGTCCCTGGAGGTGTTCAAAAAGAGATTGGATGTGGCACTTGCAGCCATGGTTTAGTTAGTCCTGAGGTGTTGGGTGATAGGTTGGACTTGATGATCTCTGAGGTCTTTTCCAACCTGGTTGATTCTATGATTCTGTGGTTCAGCAAATATTTGGTGGGGGTTTTTTTGGTTGGTATTTTTGTGTGGGTTGGGGGTTTTTTTAGTTGGTTGTGGTTTCTTCTCTGTGTGTCATCAAATCTAACTACACATAATCTGAACAATCCTTTTGCTTTGTGAAACATTTTGATGCTATCTAAATGCAAAGGATTTCTCAGAGTAGTGCATATTAAGGAGCACTGAAATTTCCTGTTTACAGTGCTGCAACACCAAATCCTGAGGTCTCTATGCAAAGCAAACTATTGACTTTCAGGGGTCATGGAGCAACTATTGACCCATGTTGGCATGTGAGGAATCACACATGTGAATCTAGATATGGGATCAATGTGTCACAGCTTAGCTGCACCAAAGTACATTAAATTACAGGCATGTCTGCATGAAAGCAGAGATCAACAGTGTCAGGAGACCTGCCCTCTAGACTCCATTGCTGGTACTGCCTGAGTTTCCCTTGGCAGAGTGAGCTGGCTCACATGGAGATACCAAAGCTACAAACTTAAGCAGAATATCCTGAGAGCATCATGAGCCAAATCCCACTGCATCAGGCCCAGAAGGATGCTGCAATGCACCCGAGCAGGTAAATTTGTGCATGCTATATTCCTTTCTTTTAAGGTCTGGGACACATTCTGTCTCACTGAGATCAATGTTGCTTGTTTCAAGGTCACTGAAGCAGAGTGCCACTCTGTGCACTACCCTGTGCACTGCTAGTATGTATGAATATTTCAGATACAAAACCCCCAGTCAGAGGTACACATGTATGTGCTTCTGTGTATGCATACATGCATAGACACATATGCAGCTCACTGCACCGTTTTGTTTCCTGAAGGTCGAGTAGAGCCATAGTCACTTGAAGTGTCACGACAAAGAGTTTCGTTTCTGACTGTTACTGGACAACTGAAAAGGTGATTACAAGGGATAAATACAACAGTGTGAATACAAATCAGGGAATAGATGTACTTCCTGCTTGAAAAGGGTCAGCCTCACCAAGTACCAAAGTAAGCAGGGGAGAGAATTTATATTAAGCATGTCAGTAGTAATTAACAATCAGTTTTAAAGATATTGCTAGATGCCTGAAAAGCCATCGCTGAAAGAAAGTTCTACACAGAGAGAGTGATTGCCCATTGGAATGGGCTGCCCAGGGAGGTGGTGGAGTCACCTTCATTGGAGGTGCTCAGGAGGAGACTTGATGGGCTGCTTGGTGCCATGGGTTAGTTGTTCAGGTGGGTTGGATTGGCTGATGGGTTGGACACGATGATCTTGAAGGTCTCTTCCAACCTGTTTTTTTCTATTGTATTGTATTGTAAAGTGATCTGTCTTGATGTACAAATTCAGCTAACTTTAGGGACAAGACAAAAAAAAAGAAAGAAAAAATCTTCAGCAACTTAAAAAAAATATTAAATTACTAAAGTTTAAGAAAAGCATAAAGTTAAACAGCAGAAAGCAGATAATGCTGTGAGTGAATATAATCCAAAAGAGATTTACCAGAACTTGATCAAATAGGCAAAACTGAGAAATTAATGGACAGGTGGTCAAAGACAATAGTGTTTTGTATAAACTGAGGCCAAGAGAAAGTCACCAGTGGTGCTGGTATGCTGCTTGGTGGACGTTGTGGAACTGCCAGTCAACAAAGCAGGAGACAGAAGCATCCAACACATGTTTTTGGTGCATAGTGTATGAAATGGGTTGCATGACTGAGACAACTAATAGTGATGAATGCAGTCTTATAGTTTCCGTGTCCCAAAACATCTCTAGAAGTTACACATTTTAAACACTCTGCAGGTTTAGATAACATGTGAAAGATATCCTAGGATGGAAATATCAATGCCCTCTGTCACTGGGTTTCAGGAGACTGGCAGGAAGGTGAGAATTGCTCTTATCCAGTTATAGACAGCTCTTTGGGAGTTTTCACCTCCGAGCTAGTCATCCAAGATTCCCTTCCCAGTCAGTTGAGAGGTAGAGGCATTTTTAGAACAAAATTCATCTGACCAGAAGTTGACATCTGTATTTGGTTAAAATAATCACACCCTAACGTGGTATCCACTCTTTAAAAACCAATCAACCAGGGTGCCCAAGGTTTCTTAGGTGTGCCCACAAGCCATCAGCTCTGTCTCTCAGTGTGATGCTGTGGGGTAGATTATGTCCTTGAGGCCTAAGCAGGGTGATTTTGTGTAGGAATGGAGAGGGTATTTTACCTGTACATTTGAGAGGAGCTTCACTCCTACAAGAAAGCTGAGCCACGTTCTAACACTACAGTTCAAGCAAACGATTGCATGAAAATGTTCAGAGAAGAGTTATGAACCTTCTCAGATATCCTGCAAGACAATGGCAGACTTCTGATAGGTGCTGGTAAGCATTATTTCTTTTTGTAATGTAAAAATATTCCCATTGCTTTAATAAACATGAAAAAAAAAACCATAAACAAAACAACCAACCAAACACATACCCCCCAACAATAAACCTAAACCCACAAAGAAGCATAAGGGGGGAATAATAAATAACAATAAAACATGAATAGCTGTTTTGTAGCCATGTAATTCTTCTTATGAGTTGTCTTTTACAAGTGTTTGCCTATTCTGGCTGACTCTAAAGGGAGCAAGGGTGATTAGGCTACTAATTCAGACATCTCCATTAAGACTGTAAAGCATTGTTTGGGCTGAAAGTGCTTTTCAAACAGCAGGGTCAAATCTTGCTCCTTTAAAAATCAAAAGGATATTAAAGAATTGGAAAAAAGCTTTACAGTGAGAAACTCAGGAAGTTCAACCTATTTTGCTTACTACAAAAGGTCAAAGGGTGACTTAATCACAGCCTGACATTACTGCAGGGACAACCTCAGTAATGACTTCTCAACCTGGTCGGCAAAGATAGAACAAAAGTCAGTGACTGGAAGATGAAGATAACTCAGAGTAGAAACCAACTGCAATGATCGGTGGTCACAAGAAATGCTAATTATCAAGGTGGCTGCTGCTCTGTTAATAAAAACAACCTCAGCATCAGATTTATTGAAAAAATGTGCTGTAAGCAAGCCAGGCAATAACGGAGGAAGGAGCGCGGCTCGCGCTGCGCCAGATTCAGGCCAGTCTCTCACACTGCCCAGTAATCAGGAACCCATGAAGCCATCTCCCAGAGGTTTCTTACTTTGATCTGTTTAAAGAAACCATTATGTACATGCTTACCGTGGGGACATTTAAGCACTGTTAATACATGCATAAGGTTCAAAGCAGGGTAATGGCCGTTTTTTCCAGTTCCAACCTCTCATATGATTTGCCACCACCTCTCCCAGCGCTCTTGTTTTGAAAACTAATTCCAGTTATCTAAAAGACTTTCCAAAGCAAACACAGCAGTGTAGCACTTTCTAATATTTATTTTGTGTTCTCAAAGAAAAGGCAATAACAGTAGGAGGGCTTGGAGGGGTGGGGGGAAGTTCTTCTAAAAAGGTATTTGTGTCAACTGTAGCTTTAAGATGTACCCTGCCCTTTTACTGAGTCCAAGGACCAGGTCCAGAGGCAGAAGGGTTTGCTGCCTCATTTCTGAATATGCAGTAGTGAGTTTTTTCATGAGACAATTAGGCAAAGGTCCTATGCTTTGACAGCAGCAAACTCTGCTTCAGGGCCTAACTGCAGCAGGAGACTGCAAATGAAAAGGGTTTTCATACAGTAAGACAAAGATTCATAGTTTTCAAGGTCACCGTGGTCCTCCCTCTAGTCTTCTTTTACATAATTTGGACCAAAACCCCTCTGAAACTTCTGTGCCTTCTGCTTTTGGATGTTTGACTGTATGGAGAGCATGCAACATCACTTGCTCGTGCTTGTCTGATGGAGGTGGTAAACTCAGCAGGGCTGGAAGCAGCTCAGCAGACACGTGTAGCACACTGCGTGTGTTCACAGCATTATCACCCACCCCGATTAGCAGCTGAGCACTGCTGGTTACAGTGCCTGGGAGTAAATATGGGCCTTGCAAGATATGGTTGAATTACTGACTCCATCATAGACTCCTTGCCTGACCTTGGAACTGCAGCACTGTCTGCCTGCATGTTTAAAAAGTTAAGATAATATTACATGTCTGCCTCACAAGGATTTGGGGAGGTTAGAGGCACTGTTTATTTGAGATAGCTGTAAAGTATTATGGTGATGAGAGCTGTGTAAATATCTATGCTCACGAAATCTCAGTTAAAATACTATCCATCTTAGTAGAGGAGAGCACACTTGGAGGCCATCAGTCCCTGCAACCTCACAGCGCAGCTCAAACACACATTTCCTGCATCTCCAAGGTAAAACAAAACCCTGGTGGCGACGGAGCCACAGAGGGAAAACCCACAGTGGCTGAGCACAGGGCACTTCACAGCATGATGTTTGCTGTCCTTTACAGTCTCCTGCCCAGAACAGAGCCATTCTTTAGTGCTGCCTCAGCCTCCTAGTCTTAGTCTTAGCCCAGTTGTGCAGCCAGGAGTCCTTAGGGAGAAGCGAAGACCCCAAGGTGCATATGGAGGCACAGCTCCTTGTGAGGGACATGGTCAGGAGCACATGTACATGCCACACACCACACAGACACAGTGAGGGATCACTTAACTGGGGCTTTACAAACATTTTCAAAGTGCTTTACAAACAATTCATTAATAGTTTCATAGTTTCATAGTTTCAGTTAGGGTTGGAAGGGACCACAAGGATCATCTAGTTCCAACCCCCCTGCCATGGGCAGGGACACTCCACCCTAGATCAGGCTGGACAGAGCCTCGTCCAGCCTGGTCTTAAACACCGCAAGGGATGGGGCCTCAACCACCCCCTGGACAACCCATTCCAGGCCTTCACCACTCTCACGGTGAAGAACTTCCTCCTCACATCTAGCCTGAATCTCCCCACCTCCAGCTTCATCCCATTCCCCCTAGTCCTATCCTCCCTGATAGTCTGAAAAGTCCCTCCCCAGCCTTCTTGTAGGCCCCCTCAGATACTGGAGGCCACAATGAGGTCACCTCGGAGCCTTTTCTCTCCAGGCTGAACAGCCCCAACTCCTTCAGTCTGTCCTCATAGGAGAGGTGCTCCAGCCCTCTGATCATCCTCGTGGCCCTTCTCTGGACACGCTCCAGCACCTCCAGATCCCTCTGGAATAGGGGCTCCAGAACTGGACGCAGTACTCCAGGTGGGGTCTCACCAGAGCTGAGTAGAGGGGGAGAATCACCTCCTTGACCTGCTGGCCACACTTCTCCTGATGCAGCCCAGGATCTGATTGGCTTTCCGGGCTGCAAGTGCACATTGAGAGCTCATGTTGAGCTTCTCGTCCACCAGCACCCCCAAGTCTCTCTCCTCTGGGCTGCTCCCAGCCAGTCACTGCCCAGCCTGTATTTGTGCCTGGGATTGCCTCGACCCAGATGCAGGACCCTGCACTTGGTCTTGTTGAATCTCATGAGGTTGGCCTGTGCCCACTCTCCAGCCTGTCAAGGTCCTCTGGATGGCATCCCTTCCCTCCAGCGTGTCTGCTGCACCACACAGCTTGGTGTCATCAGCAACTTGCTGAGGGTGCACTCAATGCCACTGTCCATGTCACCCACAAAGATGTTGAACAAGACTGGTCCCAGGACTGATCCTGAGGGACTCCGCTTGTCACTGGCCTCCACTGGGACATGGACCCATTGACAGCCACTCTTTGGGTGCGGCATCAAGCCAGTTCTTATCCATCTGGTGGTCCATCCATCAAACCCGTGTGTCACCAGCTTGGAGACCAGGATGTGGTGTGGGACAGTGTCAAAGGCTTTGCTCAGGTCCAGGTAAAGACATCAGTTGCTCGCCCCTCATCTATTAATGCTGTCACCTCTTCATAGAAGGCCACCGTTTGTCAGGCAGGATTTGCCTTGGCAAAGCCATGCTGACTGCTCCCAATCACCTCTTCACTACTCTTCTGAGTCAGTAGTGCCTCCAGGAGGATCTGCTCCATGATCTTTCCGGGCACAGAGGTGAGACTGACTGGCCTGTAGTTTTGGTTCCTCCTTCTTACCCTTTTTGAAAATGGGAGCAATATTTGCCCTTTTCAATCTGTGGGACTTCCCAGTCTGCCAGGACTTTTGGAATATAATAGAGAGGGGCTTAGCAACTCATCTGCCAGTTCTCTCAGCACCCGTGGGTGTATCCGTCGGGTCCCATGGACTTGAACACTTTCAGGTTCTTCAGGTGATCACGAACCTGAGCTTCACTTACCATGGGCAGTTCTTCCTCCCCATCCCTGGCATCATCTGCCATGACTCCAGGAGTGTGGCTGGAGGCCCTTGCAGTGAAGACTGAGGTAAAGAAGTTATGAGTACCTCAGCTTTTTCCACATCACTTGTGACCAATTCACCAGTTTCTTTCTGAGGGGGCCACACCTTCCCTACTCATCTTCTTGCCATTAATATACCTGTAGAAATTCTTAGTGCTCCTTTGACCTCCCTGGCTAGATTCAATTCAAACTCTGCTTTGGCTTCCTAACCAGGCCTCTTGCTGCTCGGGCAGCTTCTTATATACCCCCTGTTCTATCTGACATATTTTTTGCTAAAGGCACAACCAGCTTAACCAGAGTTATTACAGGTGTAATAATACTGAGAGAATTTAAGTGGGAGCCACATTTCTTACTCTTAATCCCTCCTCCACTGATGCAGTAAAGGTCGCTTAATCAGCCAGACCTCTCCTCTCCAAATCCATGAATGCTTCATCCACACTTATTATTTTTACAGAGATTTATACAAATGCCAGGAGGTACCTAGCAGTGCCCTCCAGGTCTCTTGGCCCCAGTGAAAAAACAAACAACACTAAAATCCAGATGTAACCCAGAGGAGCAGCTCAACTTGTTAGCAAGAAAAGGCAGCAGCTCAGAAAGCCACCCTGCACATTTTCCACCCAGTAATGAGGAAGCTGAGCACCCTTGCCTGAAGAAAGACAGGCCAGCAGTGAGAGCAGAGCTGGAGCACCGTGGGCCCCAATACGTGTGTGGGTGTCTCAGCCCACTCCGTCCCTGGGAAGATGAACTTGGGTGCCATGGGGAGCCCCTGGGACCAATGCTCGTGTAGCATAGTGGGGACACAGGGAACGGTGGGGACATTGGTGACGGTGTGTCTCCCAGGAATGCCAAGCATAAACAAGGGACAGAAGACAGTATGGCATGGGCAGTGTTCCCAGGGTGTTCTGAGGGACAAGGATGGAGAGTGCAGTTAGAGGGTCCCGGAAGGAGAAGAGGGGTCGGCCCTTGCAAGAAGCCGTGGGATGCAACAGGAGGAAGAGCGCTTCCGGGGGCGGGGGTGTGATTCGGGACTCCCCGTAAGGCGCAGCGGGGACACGGGTTAATTCCTTGGTGTCGGGATCGGGGGCGCAGGTAGGACGCACCGCCTGGAGCGCTGGTCGAGCTGGGCTCCCGGGGGCGGGGGCGCTGGGAGGGCGCGGGGAGGGGCCGTCCCTCCCCTGGGCCGTTTCTCGGCGGGGCTGTTTAATAGCGGAGCCGCCCCCAGCCCCTCCCCGTTGGAGCCGGCCCGTGCGGCACGGCGCGGCCGGGGCCGGGGCCGGAGCCGGGCCGGGGCAGGTGGGGTGTTGCTCGGGCCATGGCGGCGGGCGGCGGGGGGGGGCGGCCGGCCGGGCCGGGCTGTGGCCGTGCTGCTGGCAGGGCTGCTCGGCGGGGCGCGGGCTTTCGGTGACGAGGAGGAGCGGCGTTGCGACGCCATCCGCATCGCCATGTGCCAGAACCTGGGCTACAATGTCACCAAGATGCCCAACCTGGTGGGACATGAGCTGCAGGCGGACGCGGAGCTGCAGCTCACCACCTTCACGCCCCTCATCCAGTACGGCTGCTCCAGCCAGCTCCAGGTGGGTTCGGGACCCCGGGGATCCCTTCTGTGCGTGGCCGGAGCGGCTATGCGCTGCCCTGACCGGGTGCCACCCCTCACCCTCATTAAAAAAAAAAGAAAGCAAGCAAAGAAATAGGCAAACCCTAAAAGTCCTGCCGCTTTGCAGTGCCGTTCCTGGCTGGCTGGGAAGAGCAGGGCTCGTCCCGGGTGGAGGTGCGGGCAGAGCAGCGCAGCTCTGGGAAGGCGGCGGGTTGTCCCGGCGGGAGCGGTCCTTCCCTCCCTTCTGCCTGGGAAAACTGGAGCTCCCGGAGCTTCGCCCGCTCCCTGCCTTCCCTTTCTCTTACACCCGAGGTGCTGCGCCCGTCCTAAATGGAAGCCAAGGGAGCTGGCTCCTAGGAGCTGCTGCCTGCTCGGGACCTCCTCCGAGAGCTCCACCGCAAGAGTTTCTTTCCCAGGCGAATGGCAGGATCCTTGTCTTCCCCACGGGCATGGATTTCATCAAACAAACCCCATGTTTCTTGGGGCAGAGTTCCCGAATTAGCACGCAATCCCGCGTACCCTGTCGTGTGGCAGAATCGCGGTTATTCCAAAAGCGAGAGAAAACGAGGAGTTTTAGTACTGCTGCAAATGGGCAGCGTGACCTTATGGTAAAACTAAACAAAAAAGAAAACCATTCTTCTGTGAGGATTGTGAACCAAAGTCATTCAATAAATGCTTTTATTCTTCTGTTCGTTTGCTAGCTGCAATCTCCAGGCAGTGCCTAGAACAAATATATGTATTTTTTAAAACCACTTCAATTGTATTTTTGCTTTCCTAAATTGCACCTTGAGGTTTAAATCTGGCTAAGTCCCGCTCGCTTTATTGAAACTGATGGGCTAAATTTACATGCAGCTAATCTAGGGAGGAAAATGTTCAGGCGTTGGCTTCAGACCACATTTGAGCTGAAAGAAGACAGCATTGTTAGGTTTGGGGGGTTTGTCTCCTTTGCTTTTATTGTTCTTCGTTTATTTATTTTGTGCTACTTCCTGTTTTTTAAGGCAAAGGACCAAATATTACTGTTAAAAAAGGCAAAAAAAAAAAACACCAAAACCAAACCACCACTTCACCTTGTTACCTTTTGACCTGTTTCATTTTTCCTTAACACACTTGTGATTTCTGTCTCTCTCTTCCAGTTCTTCCTTTGTTCGGTCTACGTCCCGATGTGCACAGAGAAGATTAACATCCCCATAGGTCCATGTGGTGGCATGTGCCTCTCTGTCAAAAGAAGATGCGAACCCGTCCTGAAAGAATTTGGATTTGCCTGGCCAGACAGCCTGAACTGCAGCAAATTCCCACCCCAGAATGATCACAACACATGTGCATGGAGGGCCCAGGAGATGAAGAGGTTCCCCTTCATAGCAAGACCTCCTTGCAGCCTGGAGAAGAGTGCCACAGCATGGGATCTAACTCAGAGCAGTACATCTGGGTGAAGAGAAGCTTGAACTGTGTCCTCAAGTGTGGCTATGATGCTGGTCTCTACAGCAGTCAGCTAAGGAATTCACAGATATCTGGATGGCTGTGTGGGCCAGTCTTTGCTTCATCTCAACTGCCTTCACAGTCCTGACCTTCTGATTGATTCATCCAGATTTTCCTACCCGGAGCGCCCAATCATATTTTGAGCATGTGCTACAATATTTATAGCATTGCTTATATTGTGAGGCTAACTGTGGGCCGGGAAAGGATATCCTGTGATTTTGAAGAGGCAGCAGAACCTGTTCTTATCCAAGAAGGTCTTAAGAACACAGGATGTGCTATAATTTCTTGCTGATGTATTTTTCGGGATGGCTAGCTCCATCTGGGGGTTATTCTCACATTGACGTGGTTTCTCGCTGCAGGACTCAAGTGGGGCCATGAAGCGATAGAAATGCACAGCTCTTATTTCCACATTGCAGCCTGGGCTATCCTGCAGTGAAGACCATTGTCATTTTGATTATGAGACTGGTAGACTCGGATGAACTCACTGGTCTGTGCTACGTTGGGAACCAGAACCTAGATGCACTGACGGGCTTTGTCGTCGCTCCGCTTTTCACCTACCTGGTCATTGGGACTTTATTCATTGCAGCAGGACTTGTGGCCTTATTTAAAATCAGGTCTAATCTGCAGAAAGATGGAACTAAAACTGACAAGCTGGAAAGGCTGATGGTCAAAATTGGTGTCTTTTCAGTGCTGTACACTGTTCCAGCAACATGTGTCATTGCCTGTTATTTCTATGAGATCTCCAACTGGGCCATTTTCCGCTATTCTGCAGATGATTCCAATATGGCAGTGGAGATGCTCAAAATCTTCATGTCCCTCTGGTGGGTATTACATCAGGTATGTGGATCTGGTCAGCAAAAACTCTGCACACGTGGCAGAAGTGCTCGAACAGACTAGTGAACTCAGGGAAAGTGAAACGGGAGAAGAGAGCAGATGGCTGGGTGAAACCTGGGAAAGGGAATGAGACCGTGGTATGAGGAAAGGATGACACCCTGACGGCATGACCTCTTTCCAGTGAAGGACTGATTGTGTGTAAGCACTGCCACGTAAATGTTGGGTGTAGAATAAGGAGATTGTTACATAACCTGTCTGTGGGGAATGGTGAAAAATGCCTTAAAGAATAAACAGCAAAAAGATCATGCTGCAGATACAATAGCCATAAACCATGCTGCCCAAAATAGGAAAGCCCAGGGAGGCTTTAGAAGCTGTGAAATATCCAAACGCATTATCTTCCTTTTAAAAGCAGGATGCAATATTACTGAAGTCTTTAGAAGCTGAAAGACTCAACTCTACAACAGTGAGAGACTGTTTCCTTTCCATCATTTTGTACCTGATGGAGGAAAGGCAGTCCAGAGAAAAATTCTAGGCTGATTCAGAGTCTCATTATCAGAAGGTAATAAACCAGGACCTCAGTTAGATGCCTTCTTTCCAAGCTCGTGAGGGAGGGTGTCTAACAAGTATTGTGTGTATGTGACCCAGGCAGTTCTGCTGCTCCCGTACACTGCACAAGTTGGCCAAGGATCAGGTCCTCCAACACACACCAAGGGGATTTTCAGGTCTGAGAGTTACCCATGATGAGTAGGATTTTGTGAGGTATTAGTGAGTACGAGTCTATGAGCAGGAATTGGGACCTCCCTAGGTCCCTTCCCACCTGATTTATTCTATGGTCCAATCAATGTTTCTGATTTTTACAAAGCTTTATTCAAAGCCATTGTCAGAAGCAGAGGAGTCAGTGGGAGCTGGGAAATTCTGTGGAGTCACCTGCCTCGATTATTGTTGTCCATCTGCCTCTGTTCCCGTCCCCTCAGGTGTTCCTCCTATTTCCAGTGGACTATTTTATTCTGCTGCATTTAATAGCTTTAAAGAAAGTCTTAAATTATAGTGTTCCTTCCTCCAGGAAAAAAGAAAATGAGTGAGGGTCTCTTCAGACAATGCTAGTTTTCTCCAAGAAAACTTATCTGGCTCTCTCTGGAGACCAATTGCAAGAAGCAATTAAGTCTTAATATATTTCATTCAGTGTGATGGTATCTCTGCAGACGCCAGTCTGGGGAGAAGTGAAATGTTAAGTCCCTTGGCAACCTCATGTTCACACAGATCAGTTGTATAATTATGTGTGTCAGTTACAATTAAAAGAACATTCTCAGCCCATGACATCACAGGACAGCTGACTGCCCTCACAATGATGCTCCGATTGCTTACTGACAGCTATGGAGATTTTGTTTTAAATACATATTTGCATGCAGAATGTGAGCAGACATTCAGTCCTCAGGAATGACAAGAGACATTTCCAGCTTTTGTGAAGGGATCTCAAGAAAAGAGATCCAGCTTCTTGGTGAATAATGTGTTTCACAGCAACTGTTGATTTGTTTTCTTATTTTATTTGAGGAGACGTTGGCTTGTGCTCATGGGGAGCTTGAACTTGTGTCAGGACCTTTTGGCTAATAAGAAAGGTGATGCAAATAGAAATAGCCCAGAAGCACTTGAGAACACTTCCCCCCCGCCCCCCCTTTGAAGGACCTTGGGTTTATCTGTATGCCCTGAACTTATACTTTATTTTTCTGGAACGTGGTCAGCTGCAGAGCATCCCCCAGTGCCCCAACTCCGCCGACCTTCGGGGGCAGTGGAGAACAGGCACTGCTTTATTACAGCCTTTGCTTTTCACACAGGTGCCCCATGTGCTTCCCTAACCACAATTCATTCCAGCTCTGGCCCTGATACTAATCTGTCCCAGAAGCGTGTATTGTTTCAATGTCAATGTTGAAACATGTGCTAAAGCACTTAAAAAAAGAAAAAAAAGGGGAAAAAGAGAGAAGCACAAAAGCCCAAACCCCAAACAAGGCCTAATTGCAGTCTTTGCGGTTGGGCTCCATCTCCAGCAGAACAAGTGACAACTTGACGCATTCTGCTCAAGATGCACAAGCATTGTCCTGGCCAATACTGCATACCAGCCAAGGCTTTTGCCCTCTCCATCAAGTCTCTCACTGTTGGTGTTGTGTTTGGATTGGTTATTCCTCTGTGGACAAAGAGTTGGGCAAGTAGGAGATCTTCTGATGGCCATGCTTCTCCATTGTGCGATCTTTCTCCTGGCTCAGTGGGGGATGTAAGGTCAGCAGCTCTGTGGTGATTTTTCAAGGGGCAAGGGCACAGTAGGAACCTTTTCTTGTAACCTAGTGGGTGTGCTAAGGTGTCACATTCACTTAAGAGTCCTTCACTCTGAATGGTTTGGATACTCTTCTGGCTGATATGACCCATGTTTGACCTGACTGATTCAATAAACACCATTTTTAACCATGTTATGTACACAGAAGTGAATGTTATCAGATCCCTGCATCTCTGCTGACCCTGTGGACTGTGACAGGTGGATGTCACTGGTCATTGAGACATTGGAAGTGAGTTGGATGAGGATAGCAATGTGTAGCCCTATGAGAGACCTGGGGAATATTCTATTAAAGAGTGTCAGGGACTAATACTATAGGGAGGAGATGAGCTGGGGAGAGACACCAGCTGCTGCTCCCAAAGGAACATCTTTCCCAAGCAGTCTAGGGGACACTGTATCCACCCCAAGTGAAATTAGCTGCTGCAGCAATGAAATCATTCCATCAATGTGCTCATCCATGAGCACTTGCTGCTTCAGGGATGCTTGGGTGGGAAGTCGCGGCAGAATGCCTTAAACACAGCGCTTGCAAAAGTGGGTGTCTGCAACTTGTATGTTCTCTCTTTCAACGTTGTTATGAATTAAGACCAAAAAATGTGTGACTAATCCTGTCTCGGAAGTGCAGTTGCTGTGCTTATACAACTAGAATCTTTGCAGCAGTCACCTTCCTTGTGCAGTCCCTGCTCACCTCTCCCCACCTCAGCACACGCTCTTCTCACTGCAGCTGTGGAATCATCTGCCAGAGAGGTACAAGCTTAGCTCTCATGTTGAAGAGACAAGTTAGCTCCTTTTTCTGAACTTTAAGGAAATAAACACTGATTATTTTTGTGGTGTACAGAAAATATATCTACTTCAATGTATGTATGTAAAGTTCTAATTTATCACTGTAAAAAACTACAAAAACAACCCAAAAACAAAAACTTTGCTATTTAAATTTTTATATCAAAATAAAATTTTAACCTCTGTGGACAACAGGTATTCACATTTTGGTGAGTTTCTCTCTTAAATGGGCTTCATCATTGCTGGAAGTGCTTTTTTGACTCTGAAGGAAGAAGGACTGAAACGCTCATGCTGCAGCGAAGGGATGCTCGAGTGGGTAATCCAGCATGGGATGGATCTAAAGATGGATTGCAAGAAATAACAGAAACAAATATCGTTGGGCAGCTGTGGAAGTATGTACGTGCTTCAGGTCTTGCGCACTGGGTGGACAGAGAAGCCTTTCAAAGGCATGGCAGAAGTCTGGGTGCTGGCTGGGGGTGCAGCCGGAGCTTCGGACTTGTCTGAGCGCACCCCAAAACTGAACGGGTGTGCAAAGATGGACTCACAAACCATCTGCTGCTGTAGCACTGCTGTGATGGGACTCCAGGGAAGAGTGGAGCCTCCTGAAAGGCTCCTTTCTGTTTCACATATTATGGAATATGTGAATTTAGAGCTGCACTGAGCATTCTGATCCAGGGCATGTGGGGGACGAGGGCAGCAGCAGCCACCTGCCTGTGGAGTATGAGAGAACTATTGTGTCTTTTGGAAGGGGCAAATTCTGCTCTTGGTAACACACTTGAATGAGCTCAATCCTAGGGGTGATTTCAGCTCATCAGAGAACAGATTGACTGATTGTCTACATTTCCTTGCCTTTTTTTCTTTTTTAATTAATACCTCACTTATTTTTCATCCCCTTTTTCGTCATTTTGGTTCACAGTTAGGATGTGTGGTGGCAGTGAGGAATTCCTTCTTTTTGTGTACATCCTCACCAGTTCTGACATCAATACTACGATTATTAGTAATCATCTAAACCCACTTAATCATCATCATGAAGCATTCTGTGTGCAGGATTACTTAATTAGCATAATGCTATTCTCATAAGAACTTAAATCGACTGGAGTGGATAATGATGAGGATGTGCTATAAAGAAGACATTAGGAACGATCACCTGTGTGTCTATAGCTAATCAAGTTTTGAAGAGCAGCATCTAAACTGGTAATAGAGTGATTTGCTCTGTCTTTGGCACCTCATCACTGTAGTGTTCTCAGGTTGCGATTAATGATCTCTGAAACTAAAGTTGGGAGTCTTTAATATAGCTACAGTTAAGTGTAACAAAACAAAAGAAAAGAGCTTCTGGGGAAGAGCGGAATCTCCTCACCCAGTGAGGTTGATCACACTAGCAGAGAGATTTTCAAGCGCAGCTCAGGATGGTGTTGGCTGCTCCAGGTCTCTCTGATGGCCGCTGGCCTTACACGCATCTCCCCACAGGTGTTCCAGAGAAACACTTGTAAAGTGACAGTGGATTGCTGGAGTGGCTTTGAATGGAGGACAGCCTTCCCGAGCCACTGGGATGATGAATCAGCCACAGTTTGCCTATGAAGGGGATATGTGTGTCCTGGGTCAACACAGCCTGCTCTCACAAGCCCCTCTCCACCCACACAGATGAGAGAATGTAACACATCAGCCCAACACATCAACTCGACATGACGTGTCTATACACAACTCGCCACAACAAAAGCTCAGGAGTTTTCTTGGGGGTTTTCTTTGGTTGGTTTTGTCTTGGTTTTTTAAAAGCTGCCTTTAAGGAGAGCCAATCTTAAGGAGTTTGTAGCAAAGGAGAACAGAGTCCTCCTGCCAGAAAGCACAAGCATCCTAAGCTCAATAATGTGAAAATGTGCTACCGTAAGACCTTGGCTTCAGTGGCGGAGTTTCCACCACAGCCTCCTCTCTCCTCAGCCACTCATTCCCATCGCTGCGCAACAGTTCAGCTCCTCCTTCCTTCCTTTTGCCAGCAGAACTATTTGCAGTGCTGCGCTGCAAAGCAGATCAGCAAAAAGATCTAGGTTAAAAATAACTGTCAGAGGTTTTGCTCTGTTTTATTCTGGAGGCTATTATTTTAACTGGGATCGTGTCAGCGATTGGTTTATGCAGCAGCCCCACCAAGAACTCTGCTGGAAAAACAAGGTGGGGTGAGCTGCTGGGTGACAGGGGTCTGACTTATGTTGCCTTGGCTCCCTAAAGCAGCATCCTGTGAAGCTGCTCTCAAGCTCTCTTGCACACCATCTCATGAGGCCAGAGCAGTGTCTACCTGCAGGGATGCAGGAATGGGCAAGTGACAAGGGGCAACTACCTGACCCTTCTAGCTTTCCCAGCCTCAGCTGAAATAACAAATCCTTCGGGAATGGTGTTGGTAACTCCCTAGATTTGATGCTTTCCCTGGAATGAAGAGTCCAGCTTGAACTGCTCACCTACAGGTGAAAGCTCATTGCACAGCCCCAGAGCAGCTGTGTCACTGGTGCTTCATAGTGGCCTTTTGGTACTCCCAAGGGCTAATTGCTCTTAATATATGCAGGAGTTTGCAGCCTTCATCTTCAGCCAAAGATGGTCAACAGCCTGTCAAATATTAATGCAGTTTGAATACAAACTGGAGCAGCTTTTCACACTTGCAAAGCCATCACTGTCTGCACCAGTGATTAGGCAGAGCACAGTCCAGGCTGGAGCTGCTTTGTGCCATTCCCCGCTGCACTTTCCAAGAAGAAGGATGGAGGGATGGGGGCAGATTAGGCAGCTCCCAGCTGATGCTGAGCTGGTACAGTAGATCCCATATCACTGTTCCTGCAGCTGGGAAATGATTCTGGCCAGAGAATCTGCGCACCTGGCAGGCTCCAGCTGTTATAACAGCTTTGTCTTGTTAACAACCAGATGTTTTGTTTTATGCTCTGGGAATGGCCTACCAAACAGCCACCATGGGCTGGAAGAGCACAAAGGTGGCTTAGAGGGTAGCAGCAGCAAGTGAGAAGTCATTCTGAGGTACCTCTGAGAACTGTTTGTTCTCTTTTCCTAATTTTTCGGGGGCAGCAGGAGCCTCCTGTGTGCCAGATATAGGCAGAATCAGAGGAGAAGGTTGAACTCAAAATGCAAGTATTATTGTGAAAGAAGTTTACTGTCATTATAACTTTTGATGTTATTGCTGTGTTTGCTTCCAAAAGTGATGATTAATTAGGTCCACTTCAGAGGGTTCAAAGAAGGAAGACTTAATTTTCTTCATTTGTAAATCAATGGTTAAAAAAACAAAACAAAACAAACAAAAAAACAAACAAACAAAAAAACCAACCAACCAGCCAAAGCCACAAAACACCACCAAATAAACCCCAAAGCCACCAGGAAAACAAAGAAACAAACAAAACCCCAAACAAACAAAAACCAATACCAGCGGCTTGTCCAAAACACTGGCGAGGAAAACCCCTTGCTTTACATTTCCATCATCATGCAGACTGTTTCCTGCCTGCTTCTATCATTTCCTGAGCTTACTCTGAGGAAGGAAAAAACATCCTTCCTGCAAAATAGATACAAAGCTTTTGACAACGTGCTTCTGCAGTGTCCAGGTTTCGCCCTGCCACCAGGCAGCGAAGCAGCCTGACATGACTGCATGAAGAGAATATTTTCTTCTGCAGCAACTCAGTCATGCTGACTGAGGGACTTGGTAAGGGATGATAAGCAGAGTGGCGTGGAAGAAAGGCAGGAATGAACTCTTCAGGGATTTTTCCCTTGGGTTTCGGGTCTTTTGCTTTGCACAAGGGGTGGGACATCTAGCGGCAGCTGCGCCCTGGCCCCAGCCCCTTGCCGCCGCTTGCCAGCCCTGCTAGCAGTCCGGCCGTGTCCAGGCTGTTCCGGGGATTGCTTGGGACAGATTTGATCTTCCTGCTGCTGTGGGGCTTCATACGATGCGAGGAGCTGCTGCTGCACCAGGGCTCTCACTTCTGCCCACTCCCTAACCATGGAGGCTGCACCCTGACCTGTGTTGCATGACTCCCAGCAGGGTGATACTCTTTGGTAAGACCTAAGTCACTGTGTCTAGAATGGTTCGTGTTGAAAGGGACCTTAAAGGTCTTGTAGTCAACCACCCTGCAAGATGATCTTCAGCTAGATCAGGTTGCTCAAAACCTTGTCCAGACTGACCTTGAATGCTTCCGGGAGGGGAATTCTAGCACCTCTCTCTCTCAGTGTTCCCTGCCCTGTCTTTCTTCCTGGCTTCTAAAACTGAGCCTATTACATGATTGTTCAGAGGCAACAGTGGCAGCAACAGGAGGACCATGCACCCTCTCCCTCAATCAAGGCTCCAAACCAGCATCTGGAAAGGTGAAGGCAAAACAAGGCATGTCCTCACCTGCTGGGGGTAAAGGCTTTGCCCAGCAGCATGTCCACCAGCTTTGAGCCATGCATGATGTTTATATCAAGTGCATCAGCTAGGAAATCACAAGCTCCACCCTCTGTTTAATATTAATCTCTCATTCTTGCTCAGCCCCGGCTCAGGGCTGGTGTGGTGTAGGGTTAGCAGGTTGCTAACACTGCGCACAGAGGAAACAACAAAACAGACCTGATAACATCACTGTGGGCAAGAGACAAGGGACACCTGCCCCTGCTGTGGTAAGGGAAGCTCCAGCAGCAGAAGCCAGTAGCACGTGGACTCCAGAAAGGTGTTTGAAAACCTTAACATATCTCTTCCTTGACCTCACATAGTTGTGTTTAAAGAATGAGCACTGAGAAAGCACAGCAGAAAGGAAAGCCTCCAGCCAGAGATGACAGCCTCTCCTCTTCCTGCTGCTGGCAGCAGTGGGGAAAAGCTGACAGGCTCCAGGCAGAAGCACAAAGCATTTGCAAAGTCATCTGCAAGAGAACCACAATAAAACGTCACATCTGTTGAAAAGCAGAGACTGCAGTAGAGGCTGGAAATGGGGGAAGAAGTGTCCTCAGAGAAGGAGGGAATAATAATACATAAAATGCTGGGAAAATCATCTAGAGAGGCCGGAGTATAGAAGTTATGACAACAACAATACCATTCCACTCACAAAACAATCATGTTTCACAGCTGTGGCCTGAGCGGAGCCAAAAGAAGTGAGGAACCATCCCTGCTTCCCTGGAGGATGGTTTTGAAACCAAAGCAGGGAAAGGAGCAGGTCTCATCCTGCAGCAAAATCCTATCAGTGTCCGCAAAGCCAGCCTTAGTTGCTAGAGGATGAGCTGGTTTCCCTTCTGCAAGCCCATAAGGTTCTTCCCAGTTGCTCAAATGGGTCCAGAGAAGAGCAACAAAGCTGGGGAGGGGGTCTGGAGCACAGCCCTGGAAGGAGAGGCTGAGGGAGCTGGGGTTGCTTAGCCTGGAGAAGAGGAGGTTCAGGGGAGACCTTCTTGCTCTCTACAATACCTGAAGGGAGGGGTAGCAGGAGGGTTTGTGGTCTTCTCCCATGCAATCAGCACCAGAACAAGAGGGACGCAGACTCAAGCTGTGCCAGGGGAGGTCTAAGCGGATGTTAGGAAGAATTTCTTCCCAGAAAGAGAGATTTGCCACTGGAATGTGCTGCCCAGGGAGGTGGTGGAGTCACCATCACTGGAAGGTTTGAAAAGAGCCTGGATGAGCACTTGGTGCCATGGTTTAGTTGATTAGATGGTGCTGGGTGATAGGTTGGACTTGATGATCTCAAAGGTCTTTTTCAAACCTGGTTAATCTGTATTCTGTATTCTGTTCTGTAATCAATTCCATGAGGCTGGGCTTGTTTCTGAGAGCTCTACCTGCAATTCAGCAGGACCCTATGAATCCAGATTTTTGTAGTTACAGCTCATTGGGAAAGGAAGAATTTCATTTCAGAGTACATTTCATAAATCAAACCTTTAATGAAGTACCAGACATTCAGGAACCAGGGTAATGGAGAAAGGACTGGAAAGAACATTTCAATGGCATGAGCGTGTGGCAACACTATGGAAATCCTCTTTCTTCTTGAATGGAGCTGCAAGGACAGATCACAGAATCACAGAATCACAAGGCTGGAAGAGACCTCAAAGATCATTGAGTCCAACCTGTCACCACAGACCCCATGACTAGACCATGGCACCAAGTGCCACATCCAATCCCCCTCTGAACACCTCCAGGGACGGGGACTCCACCTCCTCCCAATGGCCAATGACTCTCAGTGAAGAACTTTCTCCTCGCCTCCAGCCTAAACTTCCCTGGTGCAGCTTGAGACTGTGTCCTCTTGTTCTGGTGCTGGTTGCCTGGGAAAAGAGGCCAACCCCCACTGGCTACAACCTCCCTTCAAGTAGTGCTTTGAGCCTCCTCCAGGCTAAGCAACCCAGCTCCCTCAGCCTCTCCTCACAGGGCTGTGCTCCAGACTCATCCCAGCCTCGTTGCCCTTCTCTGGACATTCAAGTGTCTCAATGTCCTCCTTAAACGGAGGGGCCCAAGAAGTATTAATTTCTATCATTTCACAATGAAAATCAAAAAGAAGCAGGTGAGTTTGAAAAGCTGTTTTAAAATGTGAGGATGACTTCAGTGAGACCAACAACATCACCAACTTCAGTGAACAACTTTAACACAGCAACAGGAAAAAAAAGGATTTATCTCCCAAAGCATTGATGTTTACACTGGATTCAAAGTATTTTAAGCTAAGTTTGTGAGAGCAAATACCATTTGATTGATTACTCCCAAAATATTGACTCTGATGGGGTGTTTGCTCAGTGACCAGCCTCAGAGCACTATGAAATCGTGGGGGTGTTGCTTACTTGCTTGATGGGTGCCAGACTGGTGAGCAGGAGGAAAGGCTCAGTAAACAATTGTGACATTAACCTTGCAGAAACAAATTCCATGAGCATTTGTGTCAGTTGCTACTAGTGCCTGCCAACACTGCAGGACAGAATTTACAGTGCTATCTTCCTGTGACTGTTTTGCAAACAGAAGTTCCTCATCCACATTTTCAAGCAAAGTCAGTGGGACAGGTAGGGGATGAAGCAAAATGTGCTTTGTTTATTCAAACAGCGGTTACTGTGGCACTGTCCCCCACAGCAAACTCCTGGCCAAGCTGTCAGCCCCTGGCTTGGACAGCAGCACTCTGAGCTGGGGTAGGAACTGGCTGGAGGGCTGAGCCCAGAGAGCAGTGGGGAATGGTGCCACATCCAGCTGGTGGCCAGGCACCAGTGCTGTGCCCCAGGGATCAGTGCTGGGCCCCATCCTGTTTAATATCTTATTGATGACCTAGATGAGGGGATTGAGTCCATCATCAGTAAATTTGCAGATGACCACAAGTTGGGAGCAGGAGTTGATCTGTTAGAGGGTA
This sequence comes from Colaptes auratus, assembly GCA_015227895.2. NCBI lineage: Eukaryota > Metazoa > Chordata > Aves > Piciformes > Picidae > Colaptes > Colaptes auratus. The sequence goes on from CM037631.1 coordinate 28,520,546, forward strand.
GGAGAGCCTCAAGAGGGACCTCGACAGGCTGGACAGATGGGCAGAGTCCAAACATGATGGCATTCAACAAGTCAAAGTGCCAAGTACTGCACTTGGGTCACAACAACCCCATGCAGCACTACAGGCTGGGGTCAGAGTGTCTGAAGAGCAGTCAGGCAGGAAGGGACCTGGGGGGTAGTGGTTGACAGTAGGCTGAACATGAGGCAGCAGTGTGCCCAGGTGGCCAAGAGGCCAATGGCATCCTGGCCTGCATCAGAACAGTGTGGCCAGCAGGAGCAGGGAGGTCATTCTGCCCCTGTACTCTGCACTGGTCAGGCCACACCTGAGTCCTGTGTCCAGTTCTGGGCCCCTCAATTTCAGAAGGACATTGAGACACTTGAATGTGTCCAGAGAAGGGCAACAAGGCTGGGGAGGGGTCTGGAGCACAGCCCTGTGAGGAGAGGCTGAGGGAGCTGGGGTTGCTTAGCCTGGAGAAGAGAAGCTCAGGGGAGACCTTCTTGCTCTCTACAACTAACCTGAAAGGAGGCTGTAGCCAGGTGGGGGTTGGTCTCTTCCCAGGCAGCCAGCACCAGAACAGAGGACACAGTCTCAAGCTGCAGGTTGTGGCCTGACCATGCGAGCTAGTATGTACATATATGTCTTGTGTGTGTGTGTGTATATCATCTATATATCTATCTATCTATCTATCTATCTATCTATCCATCCATCTATCTATCCATCTATCTATCCATCTATCTATCCATCTATCATCCATCTATCTATCATCCATCTATCCATCTATCTAGGTGTGGTGACTGCCTGACATCTTCCATCATGTGGGGATGTCATATCACCACCACAAAGGCTAAGACCTGAAGCCCCACAGATGGCCAAACCAAATTCAGAGCTGTGCTCTTCATTGCCGTCTCTTTCTAAATAGAAAGTCTTTTCTAACAGTGAGCCTGAGCACTGTTTTCAGATCTGAGGGTCAGCCAAGTGCTTTCAGACTTCGGATCAGATTTTGATAGTCTAGATGCCTTACATGGAGATCAGCCCTTTCCCATTCTTCATTGCTTCACTTGAGAACAAGCAGGGTAATCTGCTTCTGCCATTAAATTAGGAGGCTCTGACCTCCGGGGGAGCTGGACTTTGACACTGTTCACTGCTTGGAGAAGGGTTGGGTTAGACTCTCCTGGTGCAGCCTGAGCAGCCTGGGTGCTCAGTCCCACACAGGGACATTTGTGCTGTGGTGGCACTCTTTCTACCTGCACTCCC